>BPQB01000027.1:0-415833 GCA_019973155.2 Phanerochaete sordida
GACAGGTAAGTCTCCGTTGTATGGTAGTTTACTATGCTAATGTTATCTTGGTCAATACGGACAGCTGAACAAGTTGTGCGTTAGCTGCGTGACTCGCTCCGCCGCGCCTCGTCGTCGCGCTCCCCGTTTGTCGTCCCTCGTGCGGCGTTTGTACCCTCGGTCCGCAACACTCATGGCGGGTGCTGTATCCAAAAATGGCAGGTGTGCATGAACCACTAGCGTTTCAATTCGTTTCTGCTCGCAATGCACGTCACGAAGACCGTCGAACCCAAGCAGAACCGCAGCGAAGTGTGGTATGTACATTGTGTGGTGTCATTTAAAGTACAATATAACTTAACATATGTCATGGTTCGAACCGGTTCGGAGGCCTTGGAACCGAGGACCTGACCACGTACGCTGGAACCCGAATCTGACCGAGCCATGAACGAGAACGAGATGAATTGAACTGACTACTTTACATAAGTAACTCAGGTAAGCGCGAGCGCCGACCTCGTTGGTTCATAACAGACGCTACGACGTAGCGGTTCACGGTTCGAACCGCGGTTCAGAACGGGACCTCCGCCACGAGATACATTTCACTACAGTACGCGCGACGTGCGGTCTCTGCCTGTGCCCGCTCCTCCGCAGAGCGGAGACCAGCCGCCGCGCGCTGCGCCCAGCTCCGCTTTGGCTCCGTGCCCCGCCTCTCTTCGTGGCGTTGGTCGGACGCCTGCGCCAACTCCGGCCACGCGTCTGCCCACCCAGGCCTGTCCCGCTCTTCTTGCGTGCGCAGTTTCTGCATGCGGCCATTTAACTCCTGTACCCCACCCCTGGCCCAGTCCAACCCGGACTCTTCCGCCGGAGAGGGTTCCTGCGTGCAGCGCCACGCATCTTGCGCAGCCGCCCTAGCGCGGTCTGCGCGCCGCGCCATCGCGGCCGCCCGCTCGTGCGCCATCTCGAGCTCGATGTCTGCAGTCTCTTTTCGCACAGCCGCAGCCTTGCGCTCGTCGTTCCTGGTGTCCACGCTGATTCGCGCGGCGGGCACCGCGCGCTGAGCCTCCGCGAGCGCCTTCTCGGCTGCGTCCAGCGCAGCGCGTGCATCCTGCAGCCGCAATCCCGCGGAGGTAAGCTCTGAGGCACGCTGCTCGCTCAGGCTGATGGCGCGGCACAGCATCTCCTGCGCCGAGGCTGCAATAGCCGCGTCGGCGAGTGCTGCTGCCTCTGCGGCGTCGGCCTCAGCGACGTGCGCAGATCTGCGCGCACGAGGAGTCTGCTCCTCGGCATCGATGGGAGTAAGCTGCAGGACAGATGTCAGTATGCTCCGTTCTCGAATGGATGTGCTGCTTTGCTGACCCTTCTGAAGTTACGCGGTTCTTCTCGCCATGTATCCTGCGTGTCCCGAGCCGTCTCCGGTCGACCGTCGCATTCAACATGCGTGATAAATATGGTTCGGCTGTTGAGCACGCTCAAATGCTTTCCAATTCGAGCATTCGTTGCTGATAGGTTTGGGGACTGAGTTTCAGAACCGTGGAACCTGACATTACGTTTATGCATACCTGATTCTTCGGTGAGGAATTGTATGGTACACGATGCAGTATTTCCAAGTGCAGACCGTTCGACGGCGCACCTGAATGCCCAAAAAAGTCAACTCTAGGCTGATATGACAATCGATCTTACGACTTACTGCTCAATAATGCCGAACTAGTGACGTTAGTTAGTTCACTCGAACGATTACTGTGCCAGAAGGCATACCTGATCAAAACTATTGAGTACCTCCTTCGCTGTAATGTAGCGCTCGAGATTCTGACGAATGGATATGTAAACGATTATTAGCGCAGGGGCATCTAGGACAAACGTACTGTCACGAGTATGGTGCAGGGATCATACGTCTTCAGGGAAGCCGACCGGTAGAAACACTGGCACAATGTAGGCAAAACAGCAGTGGCAGCAGCCTCCGCATGTTCTCGATACCAATACCGGACGGCAGACACAGGCCCACCACGCCCTATGTCCCAGTTTTGCCTCAGTGACACGAGCGGGCCCGCGCTGCGGAAGGCGGAGAACAGCGCAAAGGCAGTCTTGTCTGCCTGCGCAAGGTCCTGCAGCCGCTCGCCTACAACGTACTGCGGGAGTGCCCATGACTCCGCCGGCTGGTCGTTGTGGCTCGGATAGGCGGACGTGAACAGCGCGAGGGGCCATGGCGACTCCGCCGGGAGGCCCTGCACGGGCGCCCCAGGCAGCGTTGCGAGAGCCAGCTCCGCTATCCACCTCGCTCAGACTCCTGGCCCATTGGACTTTGGGAAATGCCTCGGCTCACCGTGGGCCACATCCACGAAGTGCACGGTCCATGTTCGGTGTTTGCCTATCGTCTTCGTCCCCTCCATCTGCGACACGTGCCCGCAGCCGCCGGCAGCGAAGGTCGCAGCGAGGTTGACCTGCTTCACGCGTGGGGGAGCATTGCGTACATAGAGGACGTTGTTCAAGAGGAGTGGGTGAGAGTAGCTTGTAGGGTTTGCCATGGTGGGATGTGGAGAGGTGTGTCGTGAAAACGTCCTGGTTGAAGTAAGTTAGAGTTTGCCGCGAGGCGAAGGCGCTGTGAAGCAGTCGGCGCTTTGCCTCACATGGTAGTCGGAGTCTGTCCCCATCCCGTGCACGACTCAAGACAAGCGCAGCGGGTAACCTATCGTACACTGTGGGGCCCAGTTCCGTAGGCTTGTGCGTACCTGCTATTCGTCATGTTTCGGGGGGCTGATGGGTACTTTTTCTTTGTACAAATGTGCGGGAATATTAGGAATCGATTTAATGCTCGCAGAGGATTGAAGTTGGGCGTGATGTAGCGGCATGCCCCTGAATAAGATCAGTGTCCATCCTGGATGGGTACGATCTGATGCACAGACGAGACCTGAAGCTCGCTGTCAGAGCTTGCGGGGCGCGGCGCAGGCCCTAGACTGCATCGACATCCACCGCATCTAGAATTTTTAGTCATTCAACGGACATGCTATGTCCCTGTAGAACCTGCGATACAAGTACAAATCCACAACCGATATCCAGATCGGTCGAAATCAGCAGCAGACAGACGTACGCCCGCCGAGACTTTGTTATCCCACCCCACCGCAGATCAAGTCCATTCGCCCAAGTCCACCGCGCACCGCGCTCACCCCGCCTTTACTTTTGCCTTTGCCTTGTCCGCGTCCACACCCATCCACGCCGCCAACCCAGGATCCACCGACGGCGCCTTCTTCGCAGCAGCCTTCCCCGGCTCGCCCTTCGACGACGGACGCTGTGTAAACCAGCCTTCGAACTTCGCGCTCGTGTACACGGGTCCACTCGGACTGTCTGTTTTCGCGGCAGGCGCACCGTCGCCGCCCTGCGCGCCGTCCTTCGCGCTGTCTTGCGGCGCGTCTGGCGACGGCGTGCGGGGCGGCGGAGGCAGAGGCGCTGGCACCGTGGCCGGTGCCTTGGTCGGCTCCGCGCCCTTCGTCTTGCCCGGCCCTTTCGCTGGGGCAGGCGGGTCCGCCTTGCTCGTCGGCTTCGCCGTCAGGAGCGGGGTGTAGGGGATGCTGCCGAGAAGCAGCGTAAGCACGGGCGCGGCGTGCGGCAGCTCGCCGCGCACAACGCGCTCGACCATGGGGGCGAGCGTGGTGCTTGTTGTGGGCGTCCAGTAAGAGGCGAGGAAGACGTCGACTTGGCGACGTAGGATATCAGGGTAGCTACATCATGATGCCCGTGTCAGCGATGAAGGAAAAAGAACAGGGAAGGAAGACATACCGAGCAGAGAACTTCGAGAACAGCTCTTCGAGGATGTTAACCTTACCGAGCTGCGCGAAGAGGTGTGCCTCCGCAAGCGCCTTGAGTTCTTCCAGCCCAGCCTGCACGGATACATTCAGCACGCGCACGACCCGGCCCATAGCACAGCCAGACGTACCTCCTCGGCGAATCGATAGATGGACTTGCAAGAGCACATTGGGCGTTTGGGATGCATGACGCCGTGTAACGCCTTGGCCTCCTGGCGCGCCTTTGGGCCGCGAGAGCGCAGAGGTAAGAAGTAGATGTTGCCGGTGTAGAGGTAGAAAACGACTGCCTCGAGGCTGGACAGAGCGTCAGCAGGTGCGATAGCTCAGGAAATGCAGACGCACGTGTCTGCTGCGACAGAGTCCAGATGAACGACGCGAGTAGTGTTCACATGGTTAACGGCAGCAGTGATGGTGCTATTGGTCTCCACGTGCGCATCTTCGGACTGTTCACCAGGTAAGACACGATTT
Organism: Phanerochaete sordida; assembly: GCA_019973155.2. Classification (NCBI taxonomy): domain Eukaryota; kingdom Fungi; phylum Basidiomycota; class Agaricomycetes; order Polyporales; family Phanerochaetaceae; genus Phanerochaete; species Phanerochaete sordida. Next base: position 4,242 of record BPQB01000027.1, read on the forward strand.
CGGCATGCACGCAGTGCAAACGGGCTCACCTGCTGCCCCACCTTGTCCTCGTCCATATAGACGTCGCTCGGAGTCGCGAGCAAGCTTCCTAGAGCCTCGATTTCGTCATCTTCGTCCTCGAGGTCGCTATCGCAGTCGTACTCGTAGCCATCGGTCGACTTGCTAGGGACCTGAGCAGATAAGCCCAAAGAGCTCCCAATGGAGGCCGATGCGGACAACACTGTGTCAGTCGTCAGCTAAGTGAAGCTACAACGGCAAGACCAAGAGGACTTACGACCACGGAAGAACCTCGACGTCGCCTTCAAAATCCTGCTGTTCGCCTGCACAGCGCGCGGCCTATCGACCTTCCCCGACGGCAGCCGCCGCGTGTACGCATAGAATGTGACATCGTTGAACGGCACGCCGGCGAGCGAGTCCGCGAGAGCGTCTTCGAGAACGCCGCCGCTGGGCACTTTCGCGAGGGTGTGTAGAGGCTTCGACATGGCTGCGATGAGGGACGGGAGGGAGGCAAGGCATCGCGGGCTGGATTGCAAGCAGATAACGGCTGAGAGAAAGGCCTCGCGGAAGACTCGTGGTGGCAAGGTTCGTGTGTCGTCGGCGCTCGAAGGAAAGCGCGCGCGTCCGCCATAGCACAAGCAGTGGCAAACACGTGTAGGTGGCCCGTGACCGCGTCCTCGCGCTTGACCTCGTCGCTTTGAGCTCGCTATGCGTGGCGCGGGTCTTGGGTCCAAAGGCTGCGCCCCCTGCGTATAGCCACGAGCTGATTGACATGTCTGCATGGGGGTATACTTAAATATCCTTCGGCGTACAGACCCCTGCAAGGGCATCCAACACCATCGGCAAACAGCCTGCCACTACAATTGACTTGTAGGTGTCAATACGGCGTATAATATAATTGCAGCGGAATGAAGTAATACATCATTAGGCCTGAGCCTTATAATATTGTACAGAACTGCTGACAACAGAAAAATCGAATGAGTGTGCCCTCCAGTGCACTGTTAGCGTAAGAATTATATCGCGGAGTATAACATACCTCAGTGACGGAGCATGCCGTAGTCGTACAGAGCGGGCAAGAGGCTCCTGGCCCGCGCCCAATCCGTCGAGAGGAAAGTTTCGCCTTGAGGCGCGACGACGACGACGTATTCCACAGGTGCGCTATCGACGATGCCCACCAGGCAGTGGTCGATGCTGTACAGCGGCTGCCGCAGCGCCGCGACGAGCGCGGACCGCGACCACCCCGCGCGCAGGCTCGCCAGCGGTACCGGACTCGTCAGCGTCAAGCACTCGAGCGCGGTCGCCTCAGTGATCGATCGCAGCACCGCCAGGATGCTGCGCCACACATCGATGATACGGCTGCCGTCGAGCGTGTCATACACGACTTCGATCTTCAGGGCGCGGAGCGTGCGGTTGCGGGCGAGGTCGACGTGTCGCAGAGCGGCCGCATGGGCTGGGGCGCGCCGCTGGTCAGCACGTGGGACGTGGCATCGCAGCGAACCGATCACGTACGAGTGCCGCTGTATACGATGATATGGAGCGTCTGTGCACGTGTGGCGTCGATCACCGCTGTAGACGCTTTGACACTCTCCTCCGACGCGCTGAACGGCGATGGAGGAGCATCTCCACCCGCTATATCCATATTTGCAGGCCCGAACACGACTCGTGTTGCCCCGGCAAAAGCTTCGGTAAACTGCTAAGCTCAGCGAGTGAATCATTAGTGTGTGAGAATAGCAGCGAGATACATCGACTTACCTGCGCCATGCTGTGGCCTGGGGGAGCAGGTAGGTGTGCGTGGGTGTGTCTGGTAGGGGATGGGAGAGTTGGCGGAAACTTCGAGTACTTCAACTCTTGTTTATATAGCAATTTGACAAATACTCTGGCTTGCGGTCACCAGCAACACAAGAGAGCTCTACAAAGCGGGTCGTTATGCAAGTCATCGTTGAGCCATAAAGTGAGACTCGGGTCCGCCCACGCGTCCCGCGGAGCCCTCACTGAGCGTGCAGGATGCCATGAAATGATGTGTCAGGACGACATGCTGCGCTGGCGGGGCAACGGACCAGGGCCTGGCCCGCCGCCCGCGGCTGCCTCTGCCCCGCCCACTACCCCCGCCCGCCCCTGCCCGGCCGCCAGTCAGAGGCGGCCGAAACGTGAAGCGATGCTGCACCAATGATGCACGGTTCACAGCTCATGTCAACCTCAAACTCTAAGATTACGTATGCTTCAACCAAGCTCGTCCGTGCGCGTAATTCCTGATATGAACCTGCGCCGCCCAGAGACTTGGGTGTCCGACAGAAAGGGCCGATATACGCGAGCACCCGGGACGATGCCCAGAAATCGAAATCATGCTTCAGTTCGTCGAGCCCCGCCTAAGTGTAGCAGTCAGCATGTCTATCAAAATACCGACCATTCGCAGCACACACCTCGTCAGCAAAGCGATATGCCGCCTTGCACGAACATGCGGGTCTATTCGGATATTCGTTCCCGTGGCGCACCTGCGCTCCTTCCGAAACCGAAGAGCGCAGAGGGAGGAAGTACACGTTGCCGGTGTAGATGTAGAAGATAGCTGCTTCGAGTCTGCAGAAAGATCAGGAAACAAAGGTCTGTAACAGCACTACAGCACTCACGCGTCGGCCACGACATGATCTAGACGACGCGAGTGCTGCTCGCAGCACTGACAGCTGCCGGTGCGAAGACGCTCTTGGAATCTTCGGCTGCACTGTCGGGCTGTAGGAAGGTTGGTACAGCGCATCATTGGTACGTCTCTCAGACACACCAGTTTCATGTCCTCGACGTCCTCGAAGGAGACTTCGCTCGCCGTCGCCAACAAGCTCTCCGAAGCGTCGATCTCGTCGTCATCTCCGAGCGTGCTACCGCTCTTGTCCCGTGTGTCACCCATCACCGTCGCGGAAGTGTCGGCGACAGGCCTTGGAGCGACCTCACTTTCCTTCTCTACAGACAGAACTGCGCCCCGTCAGCAGATCGGGCGGGCGGGCGCATAGCGAGCCGACTCACGCTCGCGGAAGTACTTCGAAGCCGACATGAGGATACGCCTGTTCGCGTGGACGGCGCGCGGCGCTCCGCCGTCTTCATTCTGTGCGGTGTAGAATGTCATATCGTTGAAAGGCTTGCCAGCGAGTGCTTCAGCCAGCGCATCTTCGAGGCTACCGCCGCGGGGCACCTTGGCGAGCGTGTGCAGAGGCGTCGGCATAGCTGCGATGGGGGACGGGACAACGTCGAGGCATCATGAGGGTGACAGGGGAAGACAGTGGCGGGGAGACCGGCCTCGTGGACGACTCGAGGGGCCAAGGTTCGCGGTGCCGTCAGCGTTCGAAGCAGAGCGCGTGCGCTTGTGCGGGCCAACCGACACGTGACCGTGGTCTCCCTCGGCGCGTCGCGAGCACGAAAACCCATTCAATTCGTCCGACACCGCAGGCAGCGCATACAACGTGCCCTACTCCGTGTCCAGCTGCGCCTCCACCGCGCGCACGCCCGCCACCGCGTGCTGTCGCTCCGGGAGGCCGCGCAGCAGCAGCAGCTCGCGCAGCCCGCCGCCGGAATGCCGCACCGCGGGCGCGGCGCCCGCCGGCGCGGGCGCGGGCCTGGCCAGGCTGCCTGTGGAGCTGGGCCGCAACGCAGCGTCCGCTGCCGTTTCGCTGTCCGTCTGGTTGTGCGTGCGCGGCGCGCGCTCCCGCGGCACCACGTCCCCGCGGTGCGCGTCTGCCCACGAGCCTGCCTGGGCCCCCGCCGTCACGTCTGCGCGCAGCACGGAGGGCGGCAGGCCCGCGGCCAGGGACGCCTGCGGGCCGCGGCTGGACGCGAGGTGGGACTGTCCGGGGGCGCTGGACGTCCCCGCGCCACGGCGCGTCGGCGCGCTCGTCGCTGCTGACACACGCTCCTCCGCAGGAACACCGGCGCCGCCGCCCTCGCGCTCGCTGCGCACCGCCGCAGGCGGTACGGCGCGCGCCGGGGCCTCGCGCGACCGCGCCCCCGCGCGTGCCGCCGCTCCTCCCTGCACGGCGCTCCCGGCCCTGTCCTTCTCCTCGGCGACCGTCACGGGCTTCTCGAACACGCTGTCCCACCAGTCCACCGGCGCGGCTCGGAGCGCAGGCGGGCCCGCCGTGCTGCTGGGCGCGGCCGACGGACGCGCGGCTGGCGCATCGGCGGGGGCCGTGCAGGTAGCAGGCAGAGGACGTGGGGCGGGAGGCGTGGCCATCGAGCTGGTCTTCAACGCGTCCCACGCGGAGTCGCGTCTCCCTGGCGCGGGAAGCGGTGACGCGGCGGAAGGGCCGGTGGGCGGGAGGGCGGCGGGCGGCGTCTTCGCCCGGGGGGCGTCGGCGCGCGGAGCGGCGACGGGGGGCACTTCGCCGAGGAGCATGGTGAGTGCGGGGCCGGCGTGTGGCAGCTCGCCGCGCACGAGCTGCTCGAGTAGAGGTCCTAGCCCAGCGTGCGTCTCGGGCGTCCAGTACTTTTCGAGCAGGATGTCGACCTGGCGACGCAGGATGGCGGGGTGCCTGGGCGCGCAGGAATGTCAACATTGATAAAGAGGCAGAACGGACGGCGGTGCTTACTGGGATGAGAACGGGGAGAGGACCTCGTTCAAAATATTACTGGCGTTGAGTTCCGCGAAGAGGTGCGCCTCCGCGAGCTGCTTCAGCTCGGGAAGTCCCGCCTGGATGTAGCCGTCAGGACGTCTATCGGATATACTGACGACTCGCAGGACAAACCTCGTCGGCGAAGCGGTATTCCGCCTTGCACGAGCATGCGGGCCGGTTGGGATATTCCTTGGCGGGGTTCCCCTGCGCTTCGTCCGAGACCGGGGAAAGCAGAGGGAGGAAGTACACTTTTCCGGTGTAGATGTAGAAGATGGCCGCTCTAAGCCTTTGGGAGGTCAGAAATTCAAAGCCTGTAAGGACCCCATGGCACTCACGTGTCCGACGCGACGTTCTCTAGGGTAATTACGCGAGTGCTGCTCGTAGCCCTGTTAGTTGTAGATACGCTCTTGCTATCCTCGGATGCGCTGTCGGGCTAGGAGGAAATCGGTATGGTGCATGGTAGATAAGTCCAACAGACAGACCAGCATCATCTCCTCATCATCCCCAAACGAAACTTCGCTCGGTGTCGCCAGCAAGCTCTCTAAGGCGTCGATGTCATCGTCGTCTCCAAGCGTGCTGGCCTCTTCGTCATGGGCGCCACCCACTATCGTCGCGGTGCTCTCACCCAAAGGAGTCGGTACTGGCTTACCGGCCGCTTCTTCAGCTAGGACTGCGCCTCAGTCAGCAAAGCGAGTCTCTCGGCGTACGTCGAGGCGACTCACGCTCTCGGAAGTACCTCGAAGCCGACATGAGTATACGGCTATTTGCATGGACATCGCCGACTTCATCCTGCGTTGTGCAGAACGTCACGTCATTGAACGGCTTGCCCGACAGGGCGTCGGCGAGGGCATCTTCGAGGCCGCCGCCGCTGGGAACCTTAGTGAGGATGTGCAGAGGTGTCGACATGCTTGAGACGAGAAATGTGAGAGAGGGCCAACATCGTGGGGCCGATTTCCGCTAGCAGATAAGAGCTGGGAGAGTAGCCTCGCGGAGGGCTCGTGGCGACAAGGTTCGCGGTGTCGTCAGCGTTCGAAGCAGAGCGCGTGCGCTTCGGCGGGAGGCGCGGCAGATGCGGGACGAATGCCACGTGATCGTGTCCGCCTCCCGACAAACCACAGTTGCGCCCTTTTGCGCCCCGTGTTCGACTCACGCACTGCCAAAGTCGATTTTAGCAGAGCCATCTCAGAACCGATTTACTGCGCAGTTTGAGTACATCTTTAGCCTCGACGCGGACGTATACCTCTATCCTCGCACGTTTGCTACACTCTATACGTTCCGCCCCGCTACTTACCAGAAGGCGAGATACCTGTTACACCGCCCCCATCTGCTACCCTTGTGCTCCCGGCACCATCATCTGGCTTTACCATTCCATCCTGCCTCTCTGAGCAGGCGCTGCACATGGTCCAACGGGTCTTCTTGTTGCAGACTGTGCAGAGCCCCTTCTGGCTGCCGCTGCTCTCGCCGCCCCCACCAGATGCCGGAGCCGCGCGGGCGGCCGTCGCTGGGACCGCATCCGCAGCCGGCCCATGCGCACGCACACCGCCCTCTGCAGCACAAGCTACAGAGCGTACCGCAACGCCTGCCGCTGCCGCGCTGGCCCCTCGCGCATCCGTGCCGCCCCTTGGCGGCGCCGCTGCGGCATCCGATGGCGCAAACTGCGGTGTCGAGAGAGAGGAGGACGCAGGAGGCCGGCCGGCCACTACCGGGGCGCTTCTTGGAGAGGCAGGCCGCGCCGGTGGCGTCGCCGTGGACGGAGAGCTGGTAGCTGGTACGTCCGCGGGAGGGAGGTCCGCAGGCGAAGGGGCGTAGTGGGTGGGCGAGGGGCACGGAGCCAGAGGCCCCTCCCCCTCCCCCTCCGAAGCGCACGCGCCGGGCGCGTGACCCGGGGAGATCTCCCCCAGGAGCATCGCGAGCGCAGACGCAGCGTGCGGCAGCTCTCCGCGCACGATCTGCGCGACTGTGGGGCCGAGCGCGGGCCGCAACGCACGGGCCCAGTGTTTCGCGAGCAGAAGCGCGACTTGGCGGCGCAGGATGGCGGGGTGCCTGCGTGCGGCGTGTGTCAGCGGGCCGCAGGACGTCTGGCGCGTAAGTGCACGTACTGGGCGGAGAACGGCGAGAAGACTTCGGCGAGGATGTTGTCCTTGTGTAGCTGTGCGAAGAGGTGCGCGTCTGCGAGGTCCTTCAGCTCGTCGAGGCCCGCCTAGGTGCGCACGTCAGCAACTCCAGGCGCTCCTCAGTCAGGCTGGCTCACAGAGACGCACCTCATCAGCGAAGCGATAAACGGCTTTGCAGCAGCATGTAGGCCGCTTTGGATGCTCGAGTGGATCGGTTGCTTTCGCGTCTTCGTCCAAATCTTGAGAGCGCAGAGGACGAAAGTATACGTTGCCGGTATAGATATAATAAACGACTGCTTCCAGTCTGCATGAGGCGTCAGAATATCAAAGGCAAAGCGGCCCCTGAAAACCCACGTGTCTGCTGTGACATTGTCTAAAGTAACGGTGCGGCGGGTACCGCTCTCAGTGCTGTCGGCGGTGGCAATTCTCTCGATGTCTGAGAATTCGCTTTCGGGCTGCAAGGAGATCTGTGTGACGTGCCGCTTGTACGCTGACCAAACATACCAGTTCCATCTCCCCGTCGACCTCCATCGAGACCTCGCTCGGGGCCGCCAGCACGCTCTCCGCGGCATCGATATCGTCTTCGTCCAGGGCGCTGTCGTGTCCGTCCGCCAAGGTCGCAAACGTCTCAGTGGAGTGACTCGGGGCGGGTCCAGTGCCCACTTCCGCAGACAGCACTGCGCACAGGTCAGCAAAGCGGCTCTGCGCACGCCAAGGCGACGCACGCTCGCGGAAGTACGCAGAGGCCGACACGAGGATGCGACTGTTCGCGTGGACGGCACGCGGCGCGCCGCCGTCGTCACCCCGCGCAGTGTAGAACGTCACGTCGTTGAACGGCGTGCCAGCGAGTGCTGCAGCGAGAGCGTCCTCGAGGCCGCCGCCGCGGGGCACCTTGGCGAGGGTGTGCAGACTCGGCGTCGACATGCTTGCGGTCAGGGATGTGAGCGATTTTCGACGTCGTGGAGCAGGTGTTAAGCAGATGAGAGCTGGGCGAGCGGCCTTGCGGAGGGCGCGTGGCGATGAGGTTCGCGGTGCCGTCAGCGTTCGAAGCAAAGCGCGTGCGCTTCGGAGGGAGGCGGTAAATGCGGACAATTAATTGGCACGTGACCGCGACCGGACAGCAACGCAGCAACACTCATTGCAGCAGCAGCAGCCTAGGCCTCATGCACATGCATTCCGCTCCCGACCACCTACGCGTTTACGCGGATAGTTCTGCCTCGCGAGGCTGACCTCGGCCCTTTGAAGCCGTGCATCACCCAGGCTAGTAAGTATTGTGCTCGCTCTCATCAACACGCCCGAGCTCGACATGGCGTCCGAGACTAATGCTGCTGGTGCTGGACACTAAGCATTTTCGAGGTCAAGAATCTCAGTAAGTTCGGAACGCTCCAGCCCTGGCCATAAACTCGGATACCCTGGCCGCTGCTGGCATCGAGAGCCGAGATCGATGGACTGAAGCGATGGCATGCAAGTACCAGATAGTCTTCTTTTCCCCTGACAGCACTGCACGCACGTACCGATACAGAACGGGCGCGACGTAGGCCGAGGCGCCGCCGAACCACGTCGTTCTTGACAAACTTACGCACCCGTGGCGTGCTGATCGTTTCAAGCTTTGTTCAAAAGGTACGCTGTTTCACCGACGTGGAGATCTCTCCGCGCTAACGGTACTATCACCGAAGCAGACTCCTCGTATAAAAGGGCCGTGGCTCTCTCGCCGGGGCGCGTGTCTTGCCTCCAGACGTCGCGGGCAAACGCGAATCACGAGGGCTCCTCGAGGTATCCGAGGCTGTCGGGCTCGCTTTGATTCGTTCTGGCGTCAGTGAGCTCTCAACAAAGGCCGTATCTCTCTCTAACATATGTAGCCCTGCGAGCTAGTACCTCGAACAAGATGTTGGTTATCACGTCATCGAACATAGCTCAAAGCTGGACCTTGAAGCTATTCGCTGTATTAGTTTCGTGGATGTTAACGGCGCTGTCAGCGTCAGATGAGCCTGAGATGGCAGCGAAGAGGTTCGTTGCTGGTGAGCCGCGAATGTGCTATTTCAAGATCACCTTAGATTGACCGCTCTTGTAGCGCAGCAAAGACGGGGCCCGCGACCCGCGTGGCACAGAGCTAGAGGACTACCATGTGAGGCAGAGCGCCGACTGCCGCCTTCACAGCGCCTTACCCTCGTGGCAAACTCTACTTCCACCAGGAATTTTTGACCACACGACTCTCTACATACCACTATGGCGAGCCCTCCGATCTACCCTCACCCGCTCCTCTTGAACAATGTGCTCTATGTACGCGATGCTCCCCCACGCGTGAAGCAGGTCAACCTCGCCGCGACCTTCGCTGCCGGCGGCTGCGGGCACGTGTCGCAGATGGAGGGGACGAAGACGATGGGCAAGCATCGAACATGGACCGTGCACTTCGCGGATGTGGCCCACGGTGAGCCGAGGCATTTCCCAAACTCCAATGGGGCCAGGAGCCTGAGCGGGGTGGATAGCGGAGCTGGCTCTCGCAACGCTGTCTGGGGCGCCCGTGCAGGGCCTCCCGGCGCCGTCGCCCTGGGCCCTCGCGCTGTACACGTCCGCACATCCGAGCCGCAAAGACCAGCCGGCGGAGTCGTGGGCGCTTCCGCAGTACGTTGTCGGGGAGCGGCTGCAGGACGGTGCGCAGGCAGGCAAGGCTGCCTTCGCGCTGTTCTCCGCCTTCCGCAGCGCGGGCCCGCTCGTGTCGCTGAAGCAGGACAAGGATGTCGGGCGTGGTGAGCCGGTGTGTGTCGTCCGGTATTGGTATCGCGAGCATGCGGAAGCTGCTGCGACTTCTGTGCTGCCTACGTTGTGTCAGTTTTTCTACCGGACGGCCTCCTTGAAGATGTACGATCCCTGTACCATCCTCGTGACAGTCCGTCTTCCCTAGACTCCCCTGTACCAATGACCATTGATGCTTTTCCTCCTTAGAACCTCGAGCACTCTATCACAGCGAAGGAGGCACTTGCTGTCTTTGATCTGGTATGCCTTATCGTGGAGTAATCGCATGTGTGACCCTGGCTGACACAACTAGTTCGGCGGTATCGAGCAGTAAGTCGCAAAGTCCGCTAATATATCAGGCCACAATAAATCATTTGGACCTCAGGTGCGGCGTCGAACGGTCGACACTCGGCAGTACAGCGTCTTGTACCATCAAATACCTCACTGAGGAATCAGGTATGTATTATAGCGATGTCGGATCTCCATGACTAGTCTTAGAATGATTTAATTCATTCTCAGCAACAAATGCTCGGGTTAAAATGCATCTGAGTGTGCTCAAAGGCCGAACCATCTCTATCACACATGTTGAATACGGCAGTCGACGGAAGGAGACAACCCGAAACACGCAGGATCCATGGCGAGAAGGACCTCGCAAGTTTACAAGGGTAAGCAGAATATGCCTTCGACCGCTGTACATACTGACATCTGTTCTTCAGCCTACTCCTACCAATGCAGAAGAGCAGGCTCAGCGTGCGCGCAGGTTTGCACAAGTTGCAGAAGCCGACGCCGCCGAGGCAGCGGCAAACGCAGAAGCAGCCGCTGCGGCCCTGTCGCACGCGTCTGCGCACGATATGCTGACTGAGGCCATAGCCCTGGGCGAACAGCACGCCGCAGAACTCAGCGACGCGGAGCTGCGGGCGCAGGGCGCACACGACGCGCTGGACGCAGCGGAGGAGGCGCTCGCGGAGGCAAGGCGCGCGGTGCACGCGGCGCGCCTCAACGCGCAGACCAGCGACGACGAGTGCAAGGCCGCGGCCGAGCGCAAGAAGACCACGGACGCCGAGCTCGAGGTGGCGTGCGAGCGCGCGGTGGCCGCAGCGCGGCGCGCAGACCGGGCGAAAGCGGCCGCTCAGGATGCGCAGCGCGTCGCACAGGCGGCGCGGGACGCCGCTGCCGGGCCGTCCGCGGAGGAGTCGGGAGCGGACGCGATCCGCGACGAGGTGCAGGAGTCGATCCGCCGCATGCAAGAGCTCCGCGCCCAGGAGGTGCGGGACAGGCTGGCGCGGGCCCGCGCCGCGCCGGGCGGGGCTCAGGCGGACGGGCAGCGCGATGCGGAGGAGCGGCTACGCGCAGAGCAAGAGCGGCGAGCTGAGGAACGCCGTGCAGAAGAGCGGTTACGCGCAGAACAGAAGGGGCGGGCCGAGGAATACCGCGCAGAGGAGCAGCTGCGCGCAGAGCAAGAGCGGCGAGCGGAGGAGGAGCGAGCGGAGGCCGAGGCGGCCGCGCGCCGTGCCGCAGAACAGCGCGCACAGGAGGAGGCCACCCGTCGCGAGGCGGAGGCTGCGCAGCGCGCGTACGATGAAGAGCGCCGCGCAGAAGAGAGGCTGCGCGCCGAGCTTGAAGAGCTGCGGGCGGAGGAGCAGCGAATGCAGCGCGAGGCTGCCGTGCGCCAAGCTGCAGAGCAGCGTGCACAAGAGGATGCTGCTCGTCGCGAGGCCGAAGCCGCGCGCGCGTACGAGGAGGCGGTGAAGCGGGAGACGGACCGCTGCACGCGGCGTGACCTCGCGCTGTACTGGGCGTCGGAGGAGCTGTTCGCGCTCGTGCGCTTCGAGGTCGTGAGCAAGGAGTTCGACGCGATCCGGTTTGACGAGGGGCAGCCGCTGACGCTGGGGAGCGTGCCCTGGCCGACGCTGAAGGAGCCGTCGCGGCTCGCCGTCGAAGACATCACGTGGGACGCGGTCGAGGCGTTCTTTAAATATGCGCGTGGTCTGGGATCCGCGGGCCAGTACCGGAGCCTTGCTGAGAAGACGCATCGCCGGTTTCATCCCGATCGGTGGAGGTCGCGGAGATTGTTGCTCAGCGTACGCGACGATGCCCTGAGGCAGAAGTTGGAGGCCGCGGGTAATGTCGTTGCTCAAGCCATGGCCCCAATTTGGACCCGAAGTAAGGATATCGCAGATAGCGACGAGGATGATGTTGGTGGGTGGGACAGTGGATGGGATTAGGGAGGAAGGGGAAGAGAGGGCGCGGCTTCAATTTCATCGCTGTTATTGTCGAATTTGATTTGCTGCATGATTGGCCTCGACTGTATTGATAAACAGATGGCTGTATTCTTCTTTGCGTAGCGCAGAAATAAATGGTCTATTTGTGTGGAAAAGAGAGCATACTAGACTAAACGATCGTTTACTCTCGTACACGATCGTGCACCTTCGCGCACTCCCGAGGGCGCAGTTTCAAACTTTAACCACTGCAGCTTACTGCAGCCCGTGATATTCGATACTGAGGGAAATATCGTGCGCGCTCAGAGTATGTGAGCGCGCGGTGGATTGCACGATCTTGAACGATAGTGCACAAGCGCGAGCTATCGTTCACATGAAACTGAGTCTACCATGGCAGCCATCCCAAAACTAAATCCTTGAGAGTGCAACTTCGAGCGCGATACCGAACAATTACTCGCTATCGCACGCTCCCTTTCGCGCTTTTTCAATATTGTCTGCTCTCGCTAACGTTCTTTCAGCCCGCAGGGAAATCCAAAGGCTCGAAACCATAACTGTATGTTTTCATCTAATAAAGACCGTCATACATATATGACGGGCATAATGTGATTGGTTCTGAGCGGAATAATATGTACCACATGTATATAACAGTCTATATACTGTAGCGGAAGCCGGAAGCCGGAAATTTGACTACACTGGCATATGGATGTAGTATTTTTCAGAGCGGCTGCCGAAGGTGAGGCAGAAATTTCACTGAATCATACAAGCGCATCTCCAACCGTATCGTCTTGAATAGGGACAATCCTATGTGACGTAAATTAATAGCGGAGCATGCCATAGTCGTAGAGGGCAGGGAATAAGGTCTTAGTGCGAACCCAATCCATCGAGAGGAACAGTTCCCCCGAAGGCGGGAGAATGTTGATGTGGTCCAGAGGTGCGCGGTCAACGACCCTGACCAGACAGTGGTCGATACTGTATAGCAGCTGCGCTAAGCCCGCGACGAGCACGAAGCGCGACCACCCTCCACGCAGGCTCGCTAGCGACACTGGGCTCGTCAGAGACACGCGCTCGAGTGCGGTAGCCTCAGGGATGGAGCGCAGCACTGGGAGGATGCCGCTCCACACATCGACAACGCGGCTGTTGTCGAGTGTGTCGTACACAACCTCGACGCCCAGAGAGCGTAGCGCAAGATTTCGGGAGAGGTCGAGACGGCGTAGTGCGGCCAGGAAGGCTGTATGCGGGCGTGCAGCTCGTCAGCGCGGGGAGCGAGGGGCCGATGCAAATCGACAGCGTACGAGTGCTTCCGTAGACGACGATATGGAGGTCGCTCGTCGTGTCGATGGGCTCTTGTAATGCGCAGACGCGCTCCGCGACAGCGGCAGATGGCGTTGGAGGAGCATCATTGCGCAGTATGTCGATGCTTGCAGGCCCGAACACGACCCGCGTCGCCCCAGCGAAATGTTCAATGGTCTGCCGAGCTCAGAGTGTCAGTACACATGATGTGAGGAGCAGAGCACAACAACGAATACGCCGACTTACCAGTGCCATTCTGTGGTCTTGAGAGGGCGGTAGATAGAATCTGGCGTAAATCAAAGAGTAGCAGGCGTTGCTGTATCTTTGAGCGACATCTAGAAGAGTCCTTATAGTCTTTGTGGAATGTGGGCGCCAGCCTTATCCAGCGTTACTCGACGCAAAGCTTGGCTGATGAGCTTGGCACCGCAGCACGCCTTAGGACATGCACGACCCACTGCAGTATACAGAGCTCGGTATTAAGAGAAAGGGGCGCCGATTCCTTGAAATTGAAGACCCTTACGCGGTAATTTTGCCGGACGCGCTGACGAGCGCCGTCATATGGGTTTGTCAAAGCACGCTCACGGTGGCCGAGTGTATCATAAGCAAGCTGTTACTGTATGAGCTGCGCCGAGTCACGACGTACCGTGGATTTCTTTTTGCAGTGGAGCCTAATTGGAGGCGAATGTTTAACTGTGCGCTGTCAACTTGGGCGGTTGGCGGTATTTAGTGACTCATTGCAGAATATTTATAGGCAGGAGCTACATTGTTGAACGATTTAAGACACCACAAAGCACGCTTTGAGTGTCTTGATTGAATATGTTGGCATTTTTTGGGGAAACAGCAGACCGGTATTCTGGTGCACAGCGTTTCCGACCGCCTAGGACCGACAAGGTGGTATTGCCACAACGACGGCATATTGCACACATCGACAAGGCTTGTAGCAGAGCATTTGCTCTAAAACTCTCCAGGTTTCTACGGAAAGGTATCCCGTGTTGCGATGGGGGTCCGTGAGATCCTGTAACCCTCGCACATATTCGAGAAGCCTATCTTGACCCTGCGATGGCCAATCGCCGTCGAGTACCGCGGTCGATGATGGAACACCGATAACCAGCGGCGTGAAGGCCAGAAGCTGTATCAGACATGTCCTTGCGGTACCGCATCCATGCTCATGCTGTGACGGCCTTCAGGTGCGTAGTAGAAGCATGGCCCAGAATGTAAAGTTATTGTCTGCGAGATTAGTGTCCTAGGCAGATAGCAGGGGAGACTAGACTAGACTAGACCTCAGGGCCTTAGCTTTGGGCTCAAATCTAAGCCTGGTGCTGATGAGAGCCCACGCCCGACGGAAATTTGAAGCTCATGCGGCCGAAAGGCTCGTAGGAGGGCGGAAAGTGTACGTAATGACCCTGAAGCAAAGACAAAAAACTAGGACCTCATACCGTAGAGTATGGAAGGTGGCGATGAGCTTACTTCTAGGTAGGACTTCCAGACATACAGACATGAGGCAATAGTTCTACCTCTGAGACTGCGCTTCAACATTATCCTCAAGCTTCAAAGCTGCGGCTGCTGGAAACCTTGGCGAAGCTGGCTGCGGACGGATGTGCGATAGACGAGGGATATTCGGGTGCGGAGTCGGAGTCATAGGGTCGACAACGAGCAGATGAAGGCTGTAAGAGCGTCCTAGCAGAGGAATCGCTAGATGCTGTCCGCGGCCGGATCGAAGTGTAAGTGGAAAACGCGCCAAGCACATGGAAGTCAAAGATCCGTGGCCACGAGGCTTGGGGGCACAAATCTGATGATTACACCAAAATCCACGCACGCCAAGGCCTGACAGCTATGCTTAGAACGATAGACACCCTTTGACACATTCTCGCGATGGCGAGATTGGGGCTCCGACGCACACTATTGGGCAGGCATCTAGCTGAGCTTACTGCTCGATAGTGCGGCAGGCACGGCCATACCCAGGACGCCGTTGGATAGCATTTGACGTGCGGCGGAGTGTGGGCCCGCCATCCTGAGAATTAGCGACAGGGTGTCTATCGTGCTAAGCATAGCTGGAAAGTCAACGTTCAACGTTCAAGGCTGCGTACGGCACGCGGCGGCAATGCCGGGCCCGGCCAGGCACGCCTTCAATACAGCCTCCACGAACACCGCAGCCCTGGGTTTCCGCATATCGGAGGACTACGCGAGCTCGCTCTACTAGCTGTCCCCCAAAGGCGGCACCAAGCTCCGATGCTCTGCTGCGCCTTGTCCAAGGACACGCCGGAGAAGGATAGCACCTGCATACACAGCCGTGTGAGGTACAGGTGCCTCGACGTATAATGCGGTTGAAGACACGTGCGGGCATAGATGTGGTACCACCAGCTATACAAATTACCCGGTAAGTCGCACAAAATTACTTTGACAGTAGGGAACCGTCATTGCAAGGCCCTGGCGTGTCCAAAATGTTCTCAGGTTACCATATAGTGTTGCTGAGTTTATTATAGTGCATCGAAATGATTTTCCAGGGCAGCGGTCGACCGTATTGTTGTCGTAGCGCCTTCTATCATCACTCGAGCAGTCGCTGGTGACTTTAATCGTCCCTCCGGAGCACTCGCCAGTGCAAAATTGTGCTGTGCCGTAGCCCTCGCCTGCAGAAAGCCCACGCTGTACTATTCACAAGACTACAACGCAAAAAGAGCGGTTTCCAGTACTAGACGCGTCGGTGCAACATAATTGATAGGGCTTGTGTCCTTGGTTTACCTCACCCCTGCACTGCTATACATCATCCGTACCCCACGTCAGCTGCATAGACCTTGCCGAGGACGGCAGACGACATGAAGCTGATCTTATCTTTGTCTGCCTTTGCGAAGCACTTCAAGCCTCCGGGCCATGATCCAGAAGTTCTGCCGCGTTTCCCGAAGCGCACCATCAGTCAACGACGACGAATCGTGGCGCAAGATGCGACGCGTAAGAAAGTCACGCCCAGGAACCAAGAAAATTACAGAAGACCAGGCATATTTATTTACCAGATATACAGTTCTGGATTGTCTGGAAAGATATCTACACGCTATAGTGAGCCGTCAGAGTGGTACGCAATGCTTTCGTCGCTTCTTTTAGATTTAACTCTAGCACTCTCAGTATTTCATACGTTAAACTCCGTACAACAGGCCTAGTCTAAGCAAGCCACGATAGAAAGCTCAGAGGCACTCACAACTGCGGAGATACGTCCACGCCGCGAGCACAGTCCTGCTGGTTGTTTACACGGCTCGCGACACATCGATGTTTATCGATCCTTCCCGATGACAGTCTCCGAGCGCGTGCATGAGACACCAGCTGAAACGCGCGAGGGAGGGCGCGAGAACACGAAGACGATTAATGCAACCCCACGCAGTCTGCGGCGAGTCACTTATATAACTACATCATGTCTTTCTCGTAATTTTACAACCTTCTGCGTGATTGGATGAGAGGTCTGCACAGCGGTTACCAGTGTGCACATTATTATGCCTGCGCATTCCCCCATCCCCGTCCTCTCAAACCTACCCCTCTGATAGGTACTCCTAGACCTCTGCCCCTTCCGCGGGATGTGTGATTAAATTCGAGAGATGTCGTTGAACTTTGCGCGGCTCCTCGCTCGTCGCCGCCGTTTGCTTCTTCGTCAAACAGCGAGAGAGGGCTAGTCTGCAACCGAGGGTCAGTTGGCGTCTACCCCACGAGAGGTCTGGAAGTTCATACTCTGCCCCTCGTTGCCATCTGTCCAAAATCAAGGAATGTGGTAGTGGTACGACGTCTTTCTGCTTGTGAATTCAGCGCTAGCATTTTAGATAGCTTCATTACCAGCGCACATAAGACAGAGCCTGCATGTGGCAACTGCTCGGTCAGCGCACTGGTGATTTTGCTCTGTAGCTTCGTTATAACTTGGGCCATCTGGTCGTCCCTGTAGAGCACTGCGAGCTCTGCGTCCAAGATGTCCGTGTACCTGCAGCGGGTAAAGTGTGTGAGCGACAGTGTACCCACAACAGTATAGAACGCACGTAGCCTAGAACTGCGAGAATAGCTCGTCAACAAGACATGACGATGACAGACTCTGTTGGATCGCCTTCAAAGCAAGCGCTTTCAGCTCTGTCAGACCGATCTAGAGCACATCATTGACTATCAGATGGTAATCAGATACGTGTAATATGGTATCTATCATATCTGCTAGTCGATACATCGACTTCGGGGAGCAAATGGCGGGGAGTCCGGCGTGCGTGCGTGCGTGCATGTCGCGGGCGGCGAGGCGCTTGTCGAGTCCATTTGACCGCAGAGGAGCGAAGTTGATCTGCCCCGTATATAAGAAGAATACGAGAGCATGCCAGCCAGTGTTTTTGCCTAGTCTTAGAAGCACATTAGGCGGGGCACAGTGACGTACGTTGTCGCGGCTACATCTGGAATGTATAGCGTATGCTTGATGCATTTTGCAATTACCGGGTCCTTACCTGGAGAATTTGTAGTGGGTTTCAGGCGATTGGCCTGTACATAGCATTGTTCAAAACTTTTACTCAATTCTACCGGATTTTACGCCTATACATGGTAGTGAGCGCACCTTTTCCGCACTGGACCCGACAGACGCCTCGGAACCGAGCTCGTCTTCGAGCTTTTCATCGTCGTCTAGATCGCTATCGTCTTCATAGCCATAGTCTGTGCTCGTTACCGGGATCTCATCCGTGGCTGAGAAGCTGCCGTTGAGCTCTAGATGGGGTGCGATGACGACGATTGTCAGCCTCTGCCAGTTTATGTAAAGGACGTACGGGCGGCAAAGTGGGAGGAGGAGGCCTTGAGAACTGCGCTGCTGGCGTATACAACGTGCGGGTGCCCCACGACTCCGTCAGGCATGCGACGCGAGAAGAGGTAGTACGCGGTGTCAATGAATGATCCGCTGGAGATCGAGCCGGCAAGCGCGTCCCGTGAGGAACATTGGGATCGAGCATAGTCGATGGAGCGGGAGCTTGAGTGTTGTGACGATCCGCATGCAACGCCGAAGCATATATAGCTTGCTATCTGGGGGCGCTGGAAAAGTCTCGTGCCAGTCTACTCGACGTAACTTAATCTAGAGCGATGCCCTCGGACTCGGCAAACTTGCTTAGAGCCATCGCTATGTATTCAATGTAGGGACACTCGCCTAATGCTCTTTCCAAGCTCCAGCGGACGGTCAGATTGCGCACAAATTATGACCTAGTGTGGCGTTAACTCGTGATCAGGTCGCATGCCAAAAAGATCTCATAATCACGCTGAAAACGCATGCTACGATATGCTGCGTATGTAAGGCTCGATGTCGTCGCCAAAGCTTGATATTTCAAGGGCAAGATAATACCTAGCGGATAGAACAATATTTCCTCATTTATTCACTACCACAAGGTGCTTATGGCAAAATAAAGAGATGAACAAGGCGGACTCCTGGAAATGTCTAGTACACAACACCGTCGCACCACTTCCAGATCGATGCGGATGCGGAGTTCTCTGCCGAGCTTGCATTGTGAAATGATCCGCTGCTACGCCGACACACCACGCCAATCATTTTCACCATGAAATCAGACCTTCCGTACTAGATTTCCACGATATCTCCGTGGAGGATCGCATTCAGCCGTAGACTCGAAGGCGAAGGCGGCCTGCGCGAGCTGCTCGAGCCAATCCTTTTTTAGATATTGCTCTTTGGGTGTATGTGATGCCCCACCTGAGGCATATAGGCCGAGTGCGAGTCTCGCAGTCTGCTTATGGAACGAGTTATTCGATGTTTCTGTGCTTGGTGAAGCGGGTAGGTAAACTCGATGTGAACCTGCAGCACCGCGACTTTGCTAATGCGGTCCGCTGCGAAACTGGTATTGACACCGAAATCCTGATGACATGCAGAACGGTGCGGAAAGTTTGTGCTAATAATAACGTCTTGGCACGGTTTCCGCTTCCTGTGGGAAGGCATTGAATAAGAGATGGAGTCTCGCATGCTATCATGAAGGTTTGGACGTTGGAGCGGTCGCAACTTCCTGATCCCGCGCTAATCTTTGGGACGATACCATGCATGGTACTCGGCTGCCGTACAGTCAGAGCCCAAGGAAAACGCCGTAGCTTCCCAGAGTCCGCGGTACATGCCGGCAAATGAGCCAAGTCGTCGCTATCGCCCACCGCTTGCCCTCTTACCACCATCTACACCCGCATCCGCCCCAGCTCAGGGAGCAGGATGTGAGTCGTCATTACGTGTGCTGCTATGATGGGGCTTATCTACCCACAGGTCGTCGCCTGAGGATCCCTACTGCTTGGTTGCTTTGGTCAAATGTACGACACAACGGCTCATTTCCCGAATGGCTTATGCTGATGTTAGGCCCGTATGGGCAGCTCTGCAGATCTCGGGTCTCGCAGACCGAGAGGTCGGCATGTTCGTCACTATATCTGTTGATGAAGAGCAGCAGGTGACGACTGAGCCTGCCACGGAAGCTCGCAATCCCAAGTGGGAGTTTGACAGCCCCTACATCACACTGTAAGATCTCGCTGAGCCGTACATGGCTATCCGGCTGTCCTGACTGATCTTGACTGATGTTAGGATGGTATATCCTTCGTCCACTATTTCGTTCTCGCTCTATCGGCATCGGCAAAAATGGGTTCCAGGGGGCGATAAGCTGCTGGGTCGGGTCGACGAGAAGCTGACAACCATCCTTGCAAAAGGCGAGTGCTTTCACGCTATTACTCCGCTGGTTACGTTACTCACATCTCAGGCACTCTCCTCCGATCCATTGTACATCAGGCAGCGCCGGCGTGGCAACCATGGCGCTGGAAATTAAGACGCATAGACCTGGGCACGCTCACACAGCGCAGCTGTCTGTCGAGCTCGTGATCGACTATTCTACAGATCCCGAAAAATTGCTGGACGATGCCGACGACAGATTGGAGCGGGAAAAGCTTGATGCCTTGACAAGGCCGCAGAAGAATCATGGCGTCATAGCTTTGGGGAATGCTATCGATAATCTTGGTCAGCTCGTGAAGTTCGTGGATGGCGTCATGGAGGTTTGTCGATTTCTGCTCTTTCTATGCACCACTAAGCTGACAGGTTCGCCCAGGTTCACCCGATGTGTAAGACAGCATGGATGCTGCTGTCGTTCGTCTACAAGGTCATATTTATTGCTTTGGGATGTTACTATGCCGATCCTGATGTTGTGGCACCTGTTAGGCTTTCAAGAAGCAGACAGTAGAAGAATATGCCGTAGTGCAGCTATCGCTGGACCTTTCAGACACTTTGGCACACGCTAGAAACTGCAGAGATATCATATCAACTCCCGGCGGCATTGACATCATCAGAGAACTCGTGCATCTGGTCGCCGACTGCGCTTCGCTTATGGATGAGAGCATGAATGGCTCCAGGCTCTGTTCGTTGCTTTATCGGAATGCGGTGCAGTACCCCGTTGACATGATTTTGCGCCCACAGTGCGCGCCGCCAAGTCCATTGTCAGTGAGACGGTACACAAGCGCACGGACAAATGCGCTCGACAGCTGAAGCGTCTGCGGTACAAGCTCCAGACAGCTTTCGAGGCCTCCACGCACAACGACTGTACGCGTTCCTCGCCGTTCCTTGCATAGGCTCTCTCTCTGACTCGGCGCACACAGTAGCCGAGATGAAAGCAGGCATCAAGTACATCCGGGGCAAGGTCTCGGCCCCCGCCCCGCTCACCTTTAACACGGGCTCGCTGCCCCCAAGGCCCAACCACCCTCCACAATCAGTTCCACCGCCTTTGGCCACGCCAGACTCGCCCCTCAACAGCCCGCCCCCTTTTCCGACGTCTCGCCTGCCGCCTCTGCCGCCTTCGAGAACCACGTTCTACCCGCACAGCCTCATAGACGGAATGCCCACGCCCCATTCGCCTTACCCGCCACCCCGGCGTACCAGCGCTGCTTTCCCTTCGCCTCCGGGGCCGCGGCCAACCCTCCCCATGCCCAGTGTCGGCGGCCACTACGGTCAGGTCCTGCCCGAAGCGCAGTACGTTGCTGAGCCTGACGATATTGTGTATCCCGTCGGAAGGCCGTCGGAGGAGTACGTGCAGAACACGGCGCGGGCGCGGGCGGCGACGCATCAGCTCTTATGGGAGCCGTAGCTCGGTACGTGCCTGCGGTTCGCCATCTCGCTTCTGTGAGCTGAAAGAGGATCGCTTATAGACAATATCGTGGGCATCATGACCTGCCTCTGTAAAAATATTTGGAGATTGTCGCTCGATGTACTTTGTACGATGGTTTCAGCTGCCTGTAATTGGCCTGTAATGGTACAACTTCAGTTCGGATAATAATGCTAATCCGTATTTTGCATGCCTATAATGACAGTTCACAGAGGGAAACAGCGCCACTGCTAGGGCCTGCTAGCACTCGCATCTCCTCCCAGTCGTTGTCCTTGACACTTCACAGTCCATCGTCGATGGCTACATTCCGGGTGGGACGATCTCCCCGTCCCTCGGCTGCTCGTCCGCGAGGGCGTATTCAGAGAAACCTGCCCTATCTTCTCCGCCGTAGGTAAGAAGTTATCAGTAAATCTCTATTCGTGATGTTCTGAGGCCTGACCATGCTTTGTACGACATCGGATAGAGGAGGTTCGAAAGCAAGCCCGGATTTCCTACAGATCGGAGCGCCCGCGGTGCTGCTTTGACGCGCAGACGAAGGCGCCGACTGCGGCACAGGAAGACGGCGCAGGCCAACGCTTTTCGACAGCAGCGCACCCAATCCTGCGACTACCACATTCCGGAGGGAAGAGTTTTGAGCAAAACAACACACTCTGCTACTTCCAGAAGGATATGTGGTGCTTTGGCATCACGCAGCCAATCGACACGCATTGACTCTCATTGACCACGCGCTCAGACCGTCGTGGACTCGTGGCGAAGTCGCCATCCTCTCCAGGTACGCAATATCGTCATCCACTCGATAATCTCTTACGCCGCTCACTGAGATCTCCAGCCTGGCCGGATACTGTTAACACTGTGACCTCCACGTGCGTTTACTAAGCTGCGCCGGGCCGTTCACTGCCTTCTGCCCAGCACGAGCTGCACATTGAGACATCAAGACAAAGGTATGTAGCCTGACTGCGATTATTTATGCACCTTTACGTCTTACCATTGGCTCATGAGCTCGTACAGGCATTTGAGTTTCCTTCCCCGCTACCGCGACTCCAGCGATTTCATCTCGGATTGATATCCACAAGCACGCCGTACAAGGGTCTGCCGCGCTGGTAACGCGTGGTGCGAGGTCATGCTCGCCGGTGTCTATATGTGATGCGCCTGGGCAGAGCAGAGGGCGCCATCAGCTCATCGCGGGTCTTCCTTTCTCTTGCCCGCACCATCGTCGGTCCTGCGATGTGAGTTCCCGTGGGCCATCCTCCTAGCGCGAACCTAATCCGTTACAGGTCTGCCCCGGACCAGCACTTCCTCATCGCGAAGCTCGCGGGTGCGTACGTCATGTTTTGCATGCCTCGTGGTCGCTCGAGGCTGACGGCTTTGTCGCCCAGCTCTGGAGATCCGAGGCCTGGAGGAGCGCCACTTCGAGCGGGAGGTCGATACCTTTGTCACCGTGTCCGTCGATGGGGAGCAGCAGCTGGAGACAGAAGTCGTAAGAAACTCTCTCAATCCACGATGGGACTTCACCGAGCCCCGCAAATTGTGAGGGATGCGCTACCTGTGTCACGGCTCGTATTCTAATCATTGCCACTCGCAGGATGGTGCACGCCTCATCGACGATCACATTCATGCTCTATCGACGGAGGCGCAGCAGGAACATTCTCGGAGACAAGCTTCTGGGACAGCTGGAGGAAAAGCTCCATAATCTTGTGACTTATCGTGCGTTCACATTTTGGTTATTGTCTGTAGCTGCGGATCTGATGTCAAATGCCGAAGTACAGCAGATAAGACATTCAACCTCCCCTACAAAATGAACTGGACGCATTCGCAGACGGCGTCAGTGTCCGTCGCGCTCGACGTAGACTACTCCTCGGACGCGGAAGAGGTGCTCGACCATGCCGAAGAGAAGTTGCACGGCGCGATTTTCAAGACCGTCGCAGGCCATGCTGGACCAATGGCCGAAGCCTTGAACGCGCTAGGACATTCGATTGAAAGCCTCGACCAGCTCGTGCAATTTGTAGACGGGATCGTCGATGTGCGGCGTCTTTTCCCCCTGCACAATCCCTGCAGGCTGATAGGCCTCTCCAGATCCACCCGATGTGCAAGGCGGCGTGGACGCTGTTGTCGTCTGTGTATAAGGTCAGCGATACTTGTGCAAAACATCAGACATGGTGCTCATACCTCTGCCTTCTCTGTAGGCGTTCAAGTCTCAGCGTGCACAGGATGCCTCGATACGAGAACTCGCATTCGATCTGAAGGAGACCCTGGGGCATACTCGCCGCTGCAAGAATATCCAGTCCATCCCAGGGGCGCTGAACATCATCCAGGAGCTCGCGCGGCTCGTGGCTGAATGTGCCTCACTGATGGACGAGAGCATGAAGGGCGCGATGTTCAGTGCGTGGCTGCAGCGCAGGCTGAGCTGCGCGCAGGCCTGACAAGCCTCTCTCCCGCAGTACGCACCGCGCGATCCGCTGCGTCGCAGACGCTGTCCCTGCACACAGCCGACTGCTCGCGCAACCTCAAGAAGCTGCGCAAGAAGCTCGAGCTCGCGCTGCTCGCGGCGATTCACAACGATGGTGAGCACCGTCCACGGTTCCTCGCCGTGCCCTGGCTGACGGCGCGTAGTCGCCGAGATTCGTGAGGATATGAGGGCCATCCGAAATCAAGTCTCGCGCGCGACGCTTCGACGCGCAGCGACGCCCCCGCCTGCAGACTGTCACCACTGCGCGCACAGCTGCACATCGTACTCGCAGCCCACCTCACCGGCGCTACTCCCCGCCGGCCTGCCCGCGCTCGCGTCCGTCGCACCGCCCTTCCCCGTGTACTCGCCGCAGCCACCACCACCCCGCGTGCCGCTCGCTGAGGGACCGCCGAGCATGCCCTCGCCGTCATCGACGCATTCGTCGCTCGCGAGCTTCTCGTTCTCGCCGCCTGCGGGCGTCACCCCGATGTCCTCGCGCTCGTCGCTGGCGCCGCTGCCGGACAACGAAGAGCACGCGGGGACGCTGTGCAAGCGCGTCTTGCCCGACGCTCCGTACGTCAAGGAGCCGGAGGACATCGGCGCGCACGGAACCGGACCGAGTCGCCAACAGAGTAAGGTGTCCCAGGCGGCGTACCAGATGTTGTGGGGCTGAGTGGGCGGTGGTGCTCAGCTATATGCCCATGTTCATATGCGTCTTCGCCACATGTACTTGTATGTGTAACAAGTAGTATGCCTTTTAATCAAGATAATACAAGCAAGGATTTGGTGAACACGATCAGGACGACACCTTCTCAGCTGCAAGCCTCCCTGCCTCCCTGAACTGATCAAGCGCCTTCCAAGCCTTGCCCGAGGTAATGCTGTCCAGCGCGAGCGCAACACCCTCCTTGTAGTCCTTCGCAACCCCCGCGACGACCAAGAGCGCGCTCGCGTTGATGAGCACAAAGTCGAGTACGGGTTTGAGCTTCTCGGGGATGGCTGCGCCCGACGTGAGCAGTAGCTTGAAGGTCTCCGCGTTCTCCTCCGGAGAGCCGCCCGCGACCTCGACCAGTGGGTGCGGCGCGAGGCCAAAGTCCTCGGGGCGGATCGTGCCCTCGGTGACCGTGCCGTCCTTGAGCTCCCAGACGTGCGTGGGACCCGCGCAGCTGATCTCGTCGAGCTTCTCCGCGCCGCACACAACGAGGGCGCGCTCGACGCCCCCAGCATGGATGCTCTGCGCGTACGTGTACCCGAGCTCGGGCTCCGCGACGCCGACGACCATGCCGCGCGGGCGCGCGGGGTTAATGATGGGCCCGAGGACGTTGAACATCGTGCGGAAGGGCAGGGCTTTGCGGTACGGCGCGATCATCGCGAGCGCGGGGTGGTAGTGGGGTGCGAGGATGAATGTGAAGGGAACGCGCGCGATGGGCATCGGGGTGTCGGGCGTGGGCGCGGTGAAGAGGCAGCCCAGCGACTGCAGCAAGTCGGCCGAGCCAGACGACGACGTAGATGCCCGGCTTCCGTGCTATGTGCAAGTGTGAGACGTAGTGTAACGGTCGAGAGCTCCAAGACGCACCTTGATTACACGAGCTCCTGCGCCTGCCGCGACGATACCGGCAGTCGTGCTCACATTGAATGTGTTGTGCCCATCTCCACCTGTCCCAACGATGTCCACCACAAAGTCGGTATCGGCATCCTGCACTGCAGCCTTCAAAGAGCGTCCTCTGAGGACGTCTGCAGCGGCAGCAAGAGAGTCGGGCCTTCGCTCGACCCTGTTGACGTGCAAAGCGGTCAGGAATGCGCCGATCTGCTCGGGGAGGACGGTGTTTGGCGTGAAGATGTGGTCCAGGGCCAAACGAAGGTCGTCTGGCGAGAAGTACTCTGGCGTATGCACCAGTTTCTTCAGCAAGGGCTTGAACGAGTCCGAAGAGTACGACGAGGACATGGTGGGCGAGTGCAAAGTTGTCGACCGGTGGGGACGGACCTATCCTGACTCACTCTTCAGCTTCTTCTACTGCCGACTCTCACACCCATCTCCGCATCTGTGATGCATCGGTTTGTTTGGAATGATACTGGCAGACGTCGAAGACACCGGATGCAGTGTTACAGTGTATAGCGAGGAAGAGTTCAGCCATTTGCCGTTGAAGGCGAAAGGTAAGTCATAAGCAGCGGTGATTAGATGAGCAGTAAGTTTTGCTTCAAATCAGGGCTTACTGCCGTCATATCGCTCTTTGACCGAAGTAAGACAAAGTAAGCCAAGCTCTTTAGTTGTTTCGTGACTACTTTCTTATCCAGCTTTAGCCCGAGGATCTCACGTTGACCCCGCACCATGATCAGGTTTATCTTGGTACAGGTCGGTATGTCTTCTTACGTGGGCTATACATACTGCGTTGATACTATTCCTGCTCGCAGAATCGCCAAGGAAAGACCCGTCTTTCCAAGTGGTATGCCCCGTACGATGACGACGAGAAAGTAGGTTGCCTCCGCGCGACCGGTCGCTGTCCCGGCTGAGGCTGCCTCTCAGGTCCGCCTTCGCGGAGAGGTCCACCGTCTAGTCGCTCCTAGAGACCAGAAATACCAGTCGAATTTCGTCGAGGTGCGCTGCGGTATCTCTGGCACGCCGTGACGACCGGCCTCAACGAAGGACCGCACAGTTCCGCAACCACAAGCTCGTCTACAGGAGATACGCCGGCCTGTTCTTCTGCGTCTGCGTGGATGCCAATGACAACGAGTTGGCGTACCTTGAGGCCATCCACCTGTTCGTCGAGGTTCTCGGTACGTCATTACTACATCCGTGAATGCTGCATACGCTGACTGAACGTTAAGACTCATTCTTTGATAACGTCTGCGAGCTGGACCTCGTCTTCAACTTCTACAAGGTAGGTGATGCGTATTTAGAGCACAGCTCTGTCATACTGATGTCGCTATACAGGTTTACGCTATCTTGGACGAAGTGTTCCTCGCAGGGGAGATCGAAGAAACAAGTAAGGATGTGGTGCTTGCACGGCTAGAAGAGCTGGAGAAGCTGGAGTAGATCATGGACTGGACTATCTTATTGCGTGCGTGGCTATCTTCCTGCGTTCGTTCTACCCCAGATGGCCTGACGAACACGCGTGCAGTTCTTTCAGGATTATGTGTACCTATAGCGAATCTTCAAGACAACTTAATGGGGATAACATTACCTACGCACCTCTGCGGCTCGTGTCTTCAGAAGTTTATCGGTCCAGCTTCTTGGTCGTATCGAGCCTGCGCCTCTGACGCGCTGTGCCCGCCGGCTCGGCCCAGCCTTCGTATCCACGCCTTTTCCAGCTGTCGAAGGCCCACGAGAATAGCGCACCGCAGGCAAGTCCACGTGTCGTCCCGCCTGACCTTGCTTAGGCAACGTCGTCGTGCTCCATATGCGCATTACTTCCCAGACTCCTGAGACAGCCCGGCACCGACCACTGCCATGGCTCAGCCGCTCGGCCATCTACGTGCCTATCTCCCCACACCATCATCAAAGCCCTCGATTCCTCACTGTCCGGAGCTATCATTCAAATTCAGGCTCGCTGTGGCCAATTGTGTGGTTCCTCGCACTCTCACGATCGAAGTCGGGGCTGGAGGATAATAGTTCAGCTTGTACGAGGCACCGTCATAAGCTTCAGCTAAAAGCTTACTTGTCGGCTGTGTCATTAGGACGCGAGTGGGAGGCATACGTGCGCTCCTAAGCCCAGCGGAGCGCGCTCGTCCCAGCCGCCTCGCGTGTCGGTCTTGACGACACCGATGTGTCCGGTGCCGACGCTCCCTAGGCGGTGTTAGCATGGCTGCCATGTGCTCGAGACATCCCGAAGACTCTATTGCGAGCGAGAACTCCACTCAAATCCGGCTCAGCCCAGCTCTAAGTGCCCACGTCGTTGCCAGCAGTGCAGACTGCATCCGAGAGACGTACACAAGTGCCTGGTCGGGTTCGCCGGCAAGCTC
The DNA here is from genome assembly GCA_019973155.2 of Phanerochaete sordida. Taxonomy (NCBI): domain Eukaryota; kingdom Fungi; phylum Basidiomycota; class Agaricomycetes; order Polyporales; family Phanerochaetaceae; genus Phanerochaete; species Phanerochaete sordida. The sequence goes on from BPQB01000027.1 coordinate 31,701, forward strand.
CCTGGAGACGGCGGTTCTCCGTCGACAGTGCAACAGGGGCCGCGCCCGTCCTGTTCAGGAAGTGGCTGCGTTGCGCGCCGGGACAGGCACGCCGGCGGCCTGGCCATAAAAACGGCCTCGCGAGGCTGAGGACCGCGCATCGCATCGTGGGGCCTGCCAGGGTGCAGCTTGGGAGTGCTCGGGTGCCCGAGTCGTGCGACGACCAGAAACTGCGACGAGGTTCCCGCAGGACGCGGAGAAAGGTATGGCGTATGATGCTCGTGCGGTCGGCAAAGGCAGCTAATTCTCACCAGGACGCGGGGTCCGCTAGAAAGCCATACACGACGCAGGATCGTAAGTTTGTTCCTCGCAGACTGGTCGGACTTTCACGCAGCTATATTGGGAGAAAGTGGCTCACGCCGCATCCCTCATAGGCGGAGACGGCGTGCCATCTTGCGCTGAGGGTATCCAAAATTGTTGACACCACTACCCTCAAGGTAAGAGATGATGTCCGAGGCGATGGATTGCTGAGGATTACTGAGGAGAGAACAAACAGTCATCTACCGAGGTAGATACGAGTCGCCTCCGGTGTATTACCCACCGACTCTAATTTCCTTCGTACGTCATGGAGTACTGTGCATGGCTGCATCCACTGAATGGCGCACATTTCTCCATCTTTCACCCGCATTATAGGCTACTGTGGGTGCGGTGGTACCGACCGGATCAGAGGTCTGTTTTATTACCTTGTCTGAGCGTTCTTCTGCGGTCGCCAGCGACCTCCATGCTCACCTATTCCCACTGCGCAGCCCTCCTCACCAACGCATGGAACTGTCGCGAGAGGTCTACAGCCTCATCGTTCGACATGTTGCGAGTCGCGCAGACCTGCTGTCACTCTGCCTCGTCTCCAAACGCTATCGCCAGGAGGCGCAAAGGGCCCTATTCAACACCCTGCATCTGCGCGGCTACCCGCGTATCTTGGACGTATGTCGTCTCCTCAGCGCGACGCCTCGCCTGTCGCGTCTGGTCGACGCGCTGTCACTCTTCCTTGCAGACGAGCGACCCTGCAGCAGCGACAGCGGGAGCGACGACGAGAGCGAGAGCGACTCGGAGGACGGGTGCACGCCTGCAGGCCCTCCGCATGGCTTCTGGCCTGCAGTCGCCGCGGCCCTCCGCGGCCTTGACAAGCTGCGCTTTCTCAGCGTGTACTTCGAGCAGGCGGCGGGATCCGCGCAGGCCTGGGTCCTCGCGGGGAGCAGGTTCCGCCTGCGCACCTTCCACTGCGAGTTCGACTGGGACGCGCACCTCGTCGCCTTCCTGCGCACTCAACCCGACCTCGTCGATCTCTACCTCGCGGACTACCGCAAGCACATCGCGCTCGACGTCCCGCGCGCGCGCGCGGACGTGCCGCCGCCGCCACGCGCGCTCCCGCAGCTCGCCGTGCTCGAGTGCACGTTCGGCGAGGCGGCGGCCGCGCTCGTGCCCGGGCGGCCGCTCGCGCGTGTCAAGACGTGTTTCTCGCGGAGCGGCGCGGACGCGAAGCGCGGCGAGCTGCGCGAGCTGCTCGCGCGGCTGCGCGCGTCGCGCCGGGCGCTGTGCGCGCTCGACCTCGCGGACGAGGCGTACACGGAGGACTTCTCGCTCGAGCTCCTCGCCGCGATGGGCAGCGCGGTCGCGCGCTTCGCCGAGCTGCGCTACCTGGGCACGCTCGTCCTGCCCGTCGACGGGCGCAAGGTACGCTGCCCCGCCCCTGTGCCGTGCCTGGCGTCCTGACGGCACCTGCCCCCGTCATGTGTTCGAAGCGGTTGCAGTTCTACGGCCGGCTGATGAAGTTCCCGAAGCTGCGATGTGTCGAGCTGGAGGTTTCCGACTGGGAGCCTCCACCCATGACACCGGCGGCCCTGCGAGCGCTCACGTATGAGTTGCGGATCTACTGCCCCTCGATAACGCAGGTTGTTTTTGTTTACGAGTTCGACCGGGCCATGATGTCCGTGGTGGAGGGGAGTTGTGTGCTGGACCCGGATGCGGTGACAGAGACCCTCTGGAGAGACGTATAAAGGCATGTATCTACTCATAACGTTCTCTGATTACAATCTCATCACACTCCACAGGCTAATAATATGATAATGCGCGCGAGCCGACCTTGTAGCCATACACATGTACCGGACCCTATATTCACTTTGTACGTTCAGTGTGTTTCGCCCCTTCAGCTTCTACGAGACGACCTCGATGGACCGCACGATGCAGTCAACCACCGCACACCGCTTCTCTTCGAGTACAACCCGGATCGCCTCCTTGAAGACCTGCTCAAACTCGGCAGGGTCCGACACTCGCCTTCCCCACGCACCACCTGCAGCGGCAGCGATCTGCGAGTAGTCAGGCATATCTGGCCCAAAGCCGACGGAAAGGCGCGATCCAGGAGCCTGGCTTCCAAGACCGTTTGGATAGATGCCCAGCAGCGAGGCTTTGGGAGACTATCGAAACCGGTGAGTCGCGCCCAAGTATCCAGGAGGGGTATGGGAACTGACCGCCCAGCCACCATTATTTATAATCACTGTCAAATAGGGCTAGCGGAAGGTTGAGATGCCGTTGTTGGATAGCTCAGCGCCACGTACCGTCTTATACCGCCTCGCCATCCAGTACGCCGTGCTCGGCACGCCAAACAGGAACGTCCCGTCGCCGACAACCGCGACAGTGAGGTCATGCTTCCCCTTCGCCCCGAGACCCGTCCCGACCGCGGCGCCGAGCGCCCACCCGAGGCTTGACCCGCCCGACGCGATCATGCTCCCGGGTACGCTCGGGCGGATGTGGTCGAAGACGCCGGGGTAGTTGCTGATGCCCTCGTTGAGCCAGAGCGTCTGCGCGCCGTGCGAGGGCGTGTGCGCCGCGACGGCCGTGCGGAGCGCGCCGAGCACGAAGGGCGGCTCGGCGACGGCGGGGTCGCGCAGCGTCGCCTCCGCGCGGACGAAGCCCGCGATGAGCTCCTCGTGCCGCGCCGCGAGGGCGCGGGAGCGCGCGGCGACGGCGGCCGTGTCGATGCGCGCAGCAGCGGCGTCCGCGGCGGCGAGGAGCTGGCGCAGCGCGACGCCGACGTCGGCGCGGCAGATGATGTCCGCGTCGACGTGCGACCAGCCGTACGTCTGCTTGAGCGGGTCGGGGTCGACGACGAAGACCTTGGCGCCGGGGCGCGGCGCGTTGCCCTTCGCGTCGATCCAGGGGACGTCCGCGTCGAGGACGACGATCACGTCGGCCTCGTCGAGCAGCGCGTTCTTGCCGCCGAAGGAGATGCCGAGGAAGTGTGGGTGGGAGTACGGCACCGAGACCGCCGAGGACCCGGCCATGAAGAGCGCGATGCCGAGCTTGTCGGCGAGCTGCGTCAGGGGCTCGACCGTGCTTGTGTCGCGACCGGTATGGCCGGCGAGGATCAGCGGGAACTTCGCAGAGAGCAGAGCATCAGTTATCGTGTCAACAGCTGGAGGAAGACATATCAGCATTATTTCAGTGATTTTCAGATTGGTGCGTACCATCTTGTGGTACAGCGGTAGGATAAATCGCAGGCCATTTCTTGATATCTACCGCGTTGGTGACCTGTGCTGCCTGGGGGTCGAGTTCCTCCTCGAGGGCTTCTCTACGCGCTGAAATATAGACCGGGCCTTTCGGCTCGCTCATCGCACTAGCACCCCGCGTCAGCACCTCACCAAGAAGCAGACGAAGCTCGCGCACAATTGCAAGGCGCGCAGGAGCGTCTTGGACACGTTCTTCCCGCTCATGATCTGCGTGCAATGCCGCATGTACTGCCGCACAATCGCAGCCTGGTCGGGCACGTCTGGCGCGCCGCGTCAGCAGCGCACGCGCGGCACGCGAGACAGGCAGGGCGGCGCACCCTGCGGCCACATCGGCCACTCGTTCTTCGAGCCCTTGAGCTCGCCCTGGCCCGAGAACGGCGCCATCCCCGCGAAGATGAGCACGGGCGTGCGGCCCCTGTCGACGTTGTGCACCGCGCCCGCGAGCGCCTGGCGCGGCCCGTACTGTCAGCGACAGGCAAATGGGAACGAGCGGGGGCACTTGCCTGCGTGCCGCAGTCGACGTGCACGATGACGAGGGCGGGGACACCGGTCACCTGCGCGAAGCCCTGGGCGGCGCTGAGCGCGACCATCTCGTTGGGCGATGTCACGATCTCGAGCGCGGTCTCGCCGGCCTCGACGCGCTGACGCTCGAGCTCTTCGAGGAAGGCCGGATGGTCGTTGCCCCAGTTCACGAAGGCATGTGTGACGCCCGCCTTGCGAAGGGTGTCCAGGAACACGGAGGCAGTAGTGAGCATGTTCTTGAGCTGTCGTGTCCCTTGAAACATGCACCGGGCTCTTTCGAAGTCGTGGTTGGAGACGAGAGGGGTGTGCACTGTGTCCCGCTATATCTGCACGCTGGTGGCAGTACGCAACCCGCTGCGTCTCCCAAGCCCACAAAGTATCCCTGCCTATTTCCGGATGAGAGTGCGGTCATTTGATATTGCCACACAGCCGCCGGGCCGTAAATACTACAGCGTGGGCCGGCGAACCCGAACTCAGTCGTTCCGCCCAGCTCTTCTCTCCCCGCCACCTCCGCGCTCAGCGCTCAGGTGTTGACCGACACAGCGAAGCTCTCCGTCAGCAGGCTCGCGGAGCCAACGAACGGCTCCGTGCCAACCTGGATGGCCTGGAGGTACTACAAAGCCAGCAGAGGTCAACCTCGGCTCACAGAAAGAATGGGGAGAGATACATACCTGAGTCGACGCTACACCCTGGCTTTGGATGAGATACTCTGTATCAAGCTCGAGGTGAGCAGACAGCGTATCGTCAGCAGATTCGCGCACGTACGGAAAAACTCGTTGAGGTCCGCATCGAAGTTCCTCACTTCGCCGGAGGAGATGACGAACGAGAACACCTGCCAGTTCGCGTTGGGGCCGGTCCAGAGGTTCCACGTGTGCCCGGCGATGTTCAGGCCGCTGAGGATCTGCGAGCCCACCGGCTGAATGCTGCGCGCGCGGTGAGCCACAGGCCGAAGTGCACGACGGACGCGACGTACCCGCCCTGGCCGGACAGCCAGATCATGCTATCGCGCCCAGTCAGCCGGAGCGCCCAGCAGAGCGGAGCGGGCTCACATTTCGTAGGAAGAGGCAGAGGTCGCAGCCGTGCCGGACTGGGCCTTGCCGAACCAGATGTCGTAGGAGACGTCGGCGCGGATGCCCTGGGACTCGGTGACATAGGTCCAGTTCCATGCGGTCGGCGCGGTGGTGATGCTTCCGAGCTATTCATTTGACAATATATTGAGAATGAATGCAGACATAGAGAAACGGCTCATCGCACCTGCATGCCCTTAGCGGTGTTGTGGAGAAGGTTTGCGTCTAAGGGAGTGGTTATTCAAAGAGCATGGGCACGGCAGCAAGGTGACATACAGCTCTTCACGTTGTTGGGGGCGTTCGCCCAGGTCCAGTTGGTCTGCCAGGTGGCGGCATTGCCGTTGGTGCTGATCAGGGTCGAGTTCTGCGAGCCAACGCCAGCAACTGAGAATTCAATGAGTGCATGGTTTGCTCTGAAGGCGGCTAGACTCACATTCGCCCCACAGGTTTTGGCAGAGCGTGTACGCTCCAGCAGGGATACAGTCGTACTGTCCACTGATGGTCTGCGCGGACCGCACGAGGGTCAGCACGCTGACGAAGACGACAGCAAGCAGCGTCTTGAACATGTTGGTATGCGAACGTTCGCGGCGACGCTGGTGTTCAGTGTTGCTACGCAGTTCCGCCGGCCTTATATGCGCTGAGTTGGGTCTGGAAGAAAGGCAGCTTCAACCTCGGATGCGGACGGCAAAATTTGGATCATACGTACCATTAACGGCCGGTGTTGGGGCTTCGATTCGGGAGGAGCGCTGCACGCCATAGAGCACGTTGCCCACATAGAGGCTTAGTATGTCGTGATGCCGACCCAAGTAAGCAGCATCTCTACGCTCCGGGGTGCATGGAGACGGGCAGGCTAATCCATGGATACGTTTGCGACCCGATGTAGGCCCGACAGAATTGTTGGATGCAGTCAGAATCTTGGGAGAGCCAGCGCGCGACGATCGCAGGATGACGAGGAAGCAGCGTGAGCTTGACCAGATGATCCGCTGTGCGCAATAGACTCGCCGGGAAGGAGAGTGAATATAGCACAGACGTCTCGGCAAGCACCTGTTCTGCTCGAGAACTTCGGTTGGAAAGGCGTCTTGAGCTCTCCCTACGAGAGCTACATGACCCTACAGAATCCTAGGCATAGTTTGGACGGAAAGACGTGAGTCTGGAACGACATGAATAGGAGGAGAATCGCACGAGTCTTGGACTGTCAGCCCTAGCCATTCTGCCATCCTGTGTGGTGAATTACAGGAAACAACTAGTCGCAACATCTGGACGTCAGACTGGATCCGAAGCCGAGAAGCACCTTTTCAACGAAGGGAAGCATCCCAAATATCATTCATGAAACTCATACTCCATGATAAGCCCAAAGGCCCTGGAACTGCGAGTAGTCTGCGTGGGACGCGACTCGGCATCTGGTGCGAGTACTGACGCGTCTGGAGGGCTGCTGAAGACGGTTGAACAAGATGTTATTCAATTTTCAGGACGAGAGAGGGCTCTTCGACGAAACATATGTTTGAGACAAAGCAAAGAACGAGCTGGACAAGGGATGGTGGTGGTCGAGGACAAGGAGGTTTAACTTTTGATTTGACGCCGAGGCGTCCGCCCCGAGGAGGCCAGGAGGTCCATCTCTCTCTTCATCTACATCCTCGTTCTCTTCCCCCGCAACCTCCACTATCTCTGTCTTCCTCGTTCCTGCTTGCTGGACATTCTAAGCTATGGACGCTCGTCTTCGTCGCGTGAACAAGGAGATTGCAGGTGAGTACGGTGGCCACCGTCCTTGACTTCCACCGATATACCTTCGATTCCACCCACAGACTGCAAGAACGACAAGGCCTCTAAGGTCGCCATTGATCTGGTGGACAACTCACCATATCACCTCATCGGATCCTTCGATGGTCCTGAGGATACTCCTTACGAAGGGGGGCACTTCAAAGTCGTACGTCCCGCCGTCCCGATGCATGCTCGCACGAGCAACTCACCTCTGGTGCAGGACATCGTGATCCCCGAATCATACCCCTTCCAGCCGGTGAAGATGAAGTTCATCACGAAAGTCTACCACCCAAACGTGTCCTCGCAATCCGGCGCGATCTGCCTCGACATCCTCAAGGACGCCTGGTCGCCCGTGCTCACGCTCAAGTCGACGCTCATCTCGCTGCAGTCGCTGCTCTGCTCGCCCGAGCCGAACGACCCGCAGGACGCCGAGGTCGCGAAGCACTACATGACGAGCCGGAGCAGCTTCGAGGAGACCGCGCGCTACTGGGCCGTCACATACGCCGGCGCACCGCGCAAGGCGGGCCCGAAGGACGTCGACGGCGAGGTCGCCATGGCCGGCCTCGAGAAGGCACACGTGGACAAGTTCGAGGCGTTGGGCTTCGACCGGAGCAAAGTCGTGCGTACCACGTTGTCTTGGTTGCGAGTGCACGCTGCTGACACCGCCACGCCAGATTGACGTCCTCCGGAGACTGAACTACCGTGGGGCGAACGTGCCGAAGATCAACGACGACAGGATAGTAGAAGAGCTGCTTAAGTGATACCCTCAGGTTTCGTTCAAGGACTTTCTGATTTGTACCACATCCACTTGTAGCTATTAACTGTTGTTCAATCGAGGTGCACACTCAACTATCGCTCACATCATCTGTGATCCAGTCTTGCCGTCGATATCTAGGAAGGCGAAGATTCTACACGCTAGGGCCGCTAAGACAGCGAGCATTACTTGTCTGGTATCTCAAGTCCGCTAAGGGGGATGGCTCGCCGGCTCGTTCATGGCTCTCGCAATTCGTGCCAGCCAGACGCACCAGATGCTTTCGCGCCGCAGCTTCGTCCCTCTGCCAGAATTACACTTGAGCTGCACATTTCGTCGAACAACCGGTGCCTCAATCGGACGAGGTTGAAAATGCTTCTAACATCGTCTATATATCCACTTCTGTAGGGACTAGGGGGAATGTCTCAAGCCGCGGGCGCAAAACCAACTCGTAAGTTTCCGACATCGAACTCTGATGGTCTCGCGTCAGCTAAAGCCTTGTATTACCAGCACAGAATGTGACCCACCGGTGTAAACATTCCGCATGAAGACGTCGCCAAGGACCCAGAAACCTGCGAAACATGGTCAGTGCCGTATGCCTTCTCTCAAGACAACACTGCATACCTTCGTCAGCGGCCATGACGCCGCCTACGCAGGCATTGCTGCCTTCCTCGAGGAGGCCGAAGTTGAAGGTGTCAGCGGACAGCGTAATCGTCGAGCTGCCTATGCTGAAGGACACAGCGGGGTTCGTGTTGCAGGGGAAGACGAAGAATCCCGGCCCAAGCACGCTCGACGCATCCTCAGCTCCCTGCACGTTCTCGTAGATGGCGTTCGCGCTCGCGGTGTCGACAATGAGGAGTGTCGTGCCGGAGTCGACGATCGCGTCCTGCGGGCCCGAGACGACCGTGCGGCGGTTGACGCTCACGCTGTTGACCTCGATCTCCCAGAACGCGGGCGGGTTCGTGATGCTGACGGGCGTGAAGACGAGGGAGCCCTCGAACGCGTTCGTGTCGCGCCCGCCGACGACGAGCTCGCCGCCGCCGTCTAGGAGCGTGATGCCGAAGATGGACGACGCCGTCTGGCTCTGGTTGATCAGGCTGATGAATGTCGGCGTACGGTCCACGCTCGAGAGCGACTGGAACGCGAGCCCGAGCAGCCCGTCGGGCGGGAACTCGCTCTCCGCGAAGCCGCTCGAATAGCGCGTCGCGGCGACGACGGACTGCGCCTTCGCGGTGAGCCCCGCGAGCTGCACCGTGTCCGTGAAGACCTCGCCCTGCACGGCGGAGCCGTCCGCGAACGTGATCGAGAACGTCTCCTTCTGGTCGACCGCCGTGCTGCTCGCGGCCGTGTTGAACTCGCGGTGCCCCTGGCAGTTCGCGACGCAGTTCGGGCCCGGCAGGAAGAAGTCGCTCGAGCCCGTGTCGAAGTCGACTGTGGAGGCTGGTCAGCCTACGGCGATGGCGCGACATGCTTTTGAGACATACCAGTGAACGAGCGCAGAGGCGTGCCGACGGAAACGGCACCCTGCCACAGCACCTCGTCGTCGTCGTCAGTGAGGCCGATCCTGCCGGCCGATGCGCGCTTGACGGGACTGCGCTCGGTGGGACTACGCTTAGTAGGAGCGGGGCCCGAGCCAATATCGTTGGGGTGCGTCTTGCCCGTGTTCGCCTTGAAGGCAGCGAAGCCCGCCGCGATCTTACTGAGGCGACCTTCGGGTCAATATTTATCTAGAGACCAAGAAGAGCGAAACACTTACGACTGTACTTCGGAGACGTGCATCAGCAGAGCGTCCTTGTCGATGACGCCGTTCTCGTCTTGGAAGGCCCGCCTGCGCATCGGTATCTTGGCGAGGGGCTTCGGGGCCGGCGACGCCGCGACCAAGAGCGGCACGAGCGCGAGAAGGGCGAAGGCGGCCTTGATCTGCATGTTTGCTCTCGTCTTTGCGAAGGCTGCTCGCTGGTCTCTTGGCATGCTCGCCCGAGCGATATTTATGCCCGCCGCTCTGAGCGACCCAGCCGAGCGGGATCGTCGCGCGACTGGTGCGCCATGAACGCCTCCCCGTCGATGAGAACGACGAGGACCGACAGTCGAGAGAGGCCCACACTGCTGGCTCTGCGTTCCTGCGCCCACCGGGGTCTCCGCGCGCAGCGTCGGTTCCGGGCGGGCTTATCGCGCCTTCTGTTGTCTATGCCCAGACATACCGAGGGGTATGTTGCCAGGTACACGTCGGCAGCGAGCCATACCAGACGCGGCTGCACTCACGCTGGCCATGTCTGCCGAAACGAAACGGGACTAGGCTTGCCCAAGGCGGATAAAGCACATACGTTCTTCGCGCAAGGGAATGGTAGTGATCCGGATCCTCGGTTTAGGGCCTTTGGTGGAGCATGTGCTAGTGGGAGCATGGATTGTGCGGCTTTCCTCCCTTCCCGACGCGGGCTGCGGTACGAATGCATCCCGGTCTGCTTCGCGCGACGTCAACTGTGAATATGGTGACGAAGGAGTGGCAGAGTACCCACAACGACGTGGGGTAATGTGATTTACTGCCCGAGGATGCCGTCTTTGCCTTGACCACCGCATGGCGTACTGCAGTAATGCCAGAGACAATGCCACATGCTGGATCGGACCCCACGGCACATCTCAGGCTCGTGTACGTTGCAGACCAGAAACACCGCAAGGCCTTACACCTGACGGAGGCCGCTGACATCAGTGCGAGACTGATTGGTGGTATGTTCTCGTACCTGGTCGCGTCCGCTCCGAAATAACATTCTCAGGGTCTAGCTGAGGAAGCGACGCGTGGCGAGCTCGAGAAAGACCGACACGGAACCGTAGGGCGCCCCGAATACATTTATTTTGCGGATTCGCAACGCGATAAGCTATAACTGTGGTCGAAGTCAGCAAAGTACAAGCCTCCGGGCAGAATCAGATGTACCCACGTACCGCGCCTGAATGCCTAATTTCTGCGGGAACGAGGTGCTACGAAACGACTGTCACAAAGAAATCGAAGAAGGAGTACGGGGCTACCGTTGATCCCGTATGACAAGCAGCTGGATGGACGAAGGCGAAGAAGATGCGAGTCGGTTACGATGCTCACAATGTCAGCTATATACTTGGGATCCGGAACGAACTTTGAAGACATACTTCCTAGACGCTATTGAGGCCGTCCTGTTGAATGCGCCTGGACTGTTCGATTCGTGACATAGTTTTGATTCATCGGGGAAGGCTCGGATGACCAGGGAGATGTATAGCGATCCGTGCTTGGTATCATGGTGTAAGTCAGAAGGACGGCAGCGGCATTACTGACCGCACAACGGCGTGTTTACCCTGAGTAAGACGTAAAAGCTTACCCTCGTATATCTCTTACTATTACCCGTATGCCCCGAAAGTAAGTAACGCCTTTCTTACCCTTTTGTTTCCGCTTACCCCGCCCGCCGCTCCCTCTGACCCTTTATATATGCCCCACCCTTGCTTCCGCGCCCTCGATCGCCGCAATTTCCAACCGGTTTGCTGCTCCGCGCCGACGCGCACCAGATTGGCTCAGAGAGAGACCATTGAGCCGCCGCAGGCGGCGCGTACCCCTACACAATTCCTTAGGCTCACCTCGACTGCGAGAGCATCAACGGCGACTACAGAAACCGCTGAGCGAAGCGAAAAGGTGGCTTCCCTGACACTCTAGGGGCGCATACCCGTTTGCCTCAGCCCCGCGACCGTCAGCCTCGAAAACACTTGCCGCGAGAGCAATAGCCACGGAGCGAAGCGAAGTTATCTCTTGTATGACAGTAAGCCAAAATCGTTATATCCTCTCTCTCACGGTCGGTCGATCACACTCTTTACAGGTCCACACATAAGCTCAACGAGGCACTTCTGCTGTTAACAGCCTGCACCAAGCTCAGGGATATCAAATTCCGCTAGTCCAACATCCATTGTCTAGACACAGCATCCTTCGTGCTCGCTTAGGCAACGGGAGCGAAACCGACCCGCAGGTTGGCAGTGTCGAACTCTGCGATGATTTAACATTAGTAAATGAGACACAAGAATAGCGACACAAGTTCGACTCACGAGTGTAGAGGTTACGCAGGAAGACATCTCCCAGGATCCAGAAGCCTGCAGGTTTTAGTGAGCTCGACACTCACACGTGCGCACGTGCTAATATTCTGCTTACCCTCGTTATCGCCCACAATGCCGCTCACACACTCGTTCGAGCCTGCGGAAACTTGCCCGGCGTTCAGCGTGTCCGGCGACAGCGTGAACGACTTCCCGGCAATGGTGATCGCGACGTTGCTCGGGATCTCGTTGCAAGGAATTGTAAAGAATCCCTGGCCAACCGTACGCGCGGCGTTCTGCGCGCCGGGAATGTCCCGGTGGATCGCGGTCGCGCTGGTCGGGTCGACGATGAGGAGCGTCGTGCCTGTATCGACGATGGAGTCTTGCGCGCGTGTCACGGGGCGGGCGGTCCCGACGGTGACGCCGCTGACGGAGATCTCCCAGAATGCGGTCGGGTTGGTGACAATGAGCGGCGCGAAGGTGAGGCTGCCCGTGAATGCGCTGGTGTCCGTGCCGCCAAGGAACAGCTCTCCGCCGTTGTCGAGGAGCGTGAAGCCGAACACGGGCGAGGTCGTCTTGCTCTGCGAAACGAGCGTCTGGAACACCGGCGGGTCGCCGGTCTGCGCGATGGACTGGAAGGCCATCCCGAGGAGGCCATCAGGAGGGAAGTCGGCGAGCATGAAACCAGAGGAGTATTGCGTCGCGGCGACCACAGCTTGCCCGGTGGCGACCAGACCACCAAGGCTAACCGTGTCCTTAAACACTTCGCCGTCGACGCTAGAGCCGTCAGCGAACTCCGTGGTGAACGTCTTGCGCTGGTCGGCAGCGGTGCTGCTGGACCCGGTCTGGAAGACCTTGTGGCCTTCGCAATTTACAGTGCAGTCAGGGCCGGGCAGGAAAAAGTCGCTGGATCCGGTGTCGAAGTCGACTAGGGGCGATGTCAGCTTCATCAATCGCACATAATGGCGACAGGATATACCAGTGAAGGCGCTCAAAGGTGTTCCGACGGATACGCCACCTTGCCACAGATCGCCCTCGAGGTCGTCGGTGAGCGCGACCTTCCCAGTCGCACGCTTCGCAAGGCTGCGCTTCGCAGGTTGCACGCGCTCGCCGTTGTCATTCGGGTGAACCTTTCCCGTGTTCGTCTTGAAGTTGTCGAAGCCGCGGTTGATCTTGCTGCAAATATGCATGTGAGCTTCGAGCAGGTGTGGACAAGGCTGCACTGCAAACACCTACGTCTTCACTTCAGCGACATGAGCCTTCAGTGCTTCAATATCGGCGACACCGTCCTTCTGGAAGGAGCGTTTACGCGCGAAGGGAACTCGTGTCACGGGCGAGCCGGCTGCCGGTGCAGGCGACGCTGCGGCCAGCAGAGGCACGAGCGCGAGGAGAGCAATCGAGAGCTTGATCTGCATGCTGGGCGAGCTGTGGCGGGGCCAGCGAGCTTAGCCTCTGAGTCCCGTTTCCCGAACTATTTATGGGCGTAGAACGGGGGTATGCTACCATCGTGCTGCGTGGTGCGCATGGCGACGTCACATAGCTTCGGGGAGCCTGCAGCACGTCGGTGAGATTAATGAGCACGCCAGAACCGAGCGCATCCCGCCACAACGGGGCTCCCACTTCACGCGCATGGCCAGAGTGAATGTGGGCAGGAGCCGCTGCGGAGGAGAAACGCGCCCGTCGTCGTACTTCCGTTCATCCTTGGCCCGATCGCACCCACGGGATGTGATTCTAAAGACAAATATAGGCATCAGTCCACGAGTAGAGTCTACAGGTGTACGTGACTTACGCAAAGGAGCTAGTGCTGATACCCATGCCCGACGTCTGAATCCGCCGCAAAGCATGTGTCTGTGGGATGCGAACCACGCCATTGGTGCCGGCTGCGGCTGCCCCGGAGCTCACGTAGTGGCGCTTGGGACGAGAATAACAGCGGATTGGTATCGTCCCACAAGACCGCAATGCAAGCTCGTGTGTGGTCCCATAGACGTTCGAAGGTCGACTAACTATGCACCCGTCTTGCAGGTGCAAATACGGCCCTCGTGCAGTATCGTGCACCACCCCAGGCTGCGGGTCGAATGCAGGAGATAGGTGTGACTTCAAACAGCTGCAAAAGAAGACTGGGTAGGTCAACTTTGAAGACGCGGCTGAGGCTTTGCAGGATTGCTCGTACCCTTAGCTGAATGGGTTCCAGGTAGACCAGGAAATGAATATGCTCGACACGAAATGCAGTGTGAAGCAGGTGGCTATCTTGTCCGAGCGGAGGAGGCATAGCATGGGGAGGTAGGCCAATGCGATGGACCGCCTAACAAGTAGGGAGGGACACATGTGGTAGTCATCATCAGACTTTGTTATCAACATTTACACGGCGCTTAGTCTTGTTACTCGCGAGTAACAACTCTTAGTACGAGCTCTGTGCCCTGGTAAGTACTGGCTAAGTAGCGCATACTTACGCTCAGCCTTAGCTTCTTACCTTCAGACTTGTCGGAGCGGTGGCTGTCTAAACCTGCGCACGATACGATTCACAACAAAGCACTATGGGAAGACGACCACTCTGATATTTATCCCTATCAGCTAGCGATAATTACTTGAGAATGACAGGCGCAAAGCCAACCCTGAGGTTACCGAAGTCGAATTCTGTGAACACGCAGTGAGTATGAGAAGCCGGCTACTAGGGAAGCTGGGAGTACGACTCACCTGTATACAGGTTGCGCAAAAACACATCTCCCAGAATCCAGAACCCTGGGTCGAGGTATCAGATAATATACGTGGTCAAGGTTAAAGAAAGGATCACCTTCATCAGCACCCATGATGCCAGCGACGCAGTCCCTTGAGCCCTCCTCAAGCTGGCCAAAGTTCAGCGTGTCAGCCGAGAGCGTGAACGCCTTGCCAGCGACGGTAAAGGCAACGTTGGACGGGACTTCATTGCAGGGGACCGTGAAGAAGCCCTCGCCGATCTCGCGAGCGGCGTTCTTCGAGCCGGGGATGGCCCTGAAGATCTCGGTCGCGCTGTTGGGGTCGACAATGAGCAGAGTCGTGCCCGTGTCGACGATAGCGTCCTGGGCACGCGTCACAACGCGCCGGTTGCCTACACTGACGCCGCTTGCCGTGATCTCCCAGAACGCCGGCGGGTCCGTGACGATGAGGTCGGCGAAAGCGAGGCTGCCCGTGAAGGCGGTCGTGTCTGTGCCGCCGAGGAAGAGCTCGCCGCCATCGTCGAGCAGCGTGACGCCGAAGACGGGGTCGGTCGTCTGGCCCTGCGTCACTAGTGTCTGGAACACAGGCGAGCTGCCCGTGTTCGCAATCGACTCGAACGCGAGGCCAAGCAGGCCGTCTGGCGGGGAGTTCGCAATCGCGAAGCCGTCGGAGTACTGTGTGGCGGCAACAACAGCCTGGTTCGTTGCTGTCAAGCCGGCGAGGTTCACGGTGTCCTGGAAGATCTCGCCCGCGACGGTCGAACCATCGGCGAACTCGATTTCGAATGTCTCTTGCTGGTCTACAGCCGTGCTACTCTGACCAGTTTCGAAGACCTTGTGACCTTCGCAATTTTCAGTGCAGTCAGGGCCGGGCAGGAAGAAGTCGCTAGAGCCCGTGTCAAAATCGACTGGAAGAGCGATTCAGCCATGAATGAAGACTCGAATGCAACACTGGTACTCACCCGTGAATGCGCTGAGAGGCGTGCCAACGGAGACACCGCCCTGCCAGAGGTCACCATCGAGATCGTCGGTAAGAGGGTCCTTGCCGGTCGCTCGCTTCGCGTGACTGCGCTTGGCGGACGTGTGGCGCACGCCGTTGTCGTTGGGGTGAACCTTGCCTGTGTTCACCTTGAACGCTTCGAAGCCGCGCGATAGCTTACTAGAACGGCCGCCGAGAAGCTCATCAGTCATAACGTAGTATGGTCAATGTAGAGACGTACGTTCGCACTTCGTCAACATGGGCCTTCAGCGCCGGAATATCGGCGACTCCATTCGCCTTCTGAAACGAGCGCTTCCGCGCGAAGGGCACCTTGGGAATGGGCGACGCAGGCGCGGGCGTCGCTGTGACGAGGAGGGGCACCAGAGCGACATCAGCAAAAAAAGGCGCCCCATGTATGCTCAGGTATGCTCAGGTAAGGTCTATCTGAGCATACATGTGATACCTCTAAGGGTACCAATTCTCTGCTCTTGGACTCTCTTCTTATTACATGTAAGATATATCTTACAGGTGAGTCATAGCTGACATCCCGTTCCGCTGTGTCATACCTGCGCATGTCTGCTCATGGCAGACCCTCCCAGGGCGTATTATATTCCCAATTTACGCTCAATTTAATCGCACCCATATCACGCAATAATGCAGCATAAATCACATTTTTATTTGCGTGCCATATCTACGGGCGGCCAGGGCCGCCACAAGGCACCAGAGTCGAGACAGGAGACACAGACCAAAGAGTCAGGCAGTCCATGCAGGGCTTGAGAGCGGAGACGACGGTCAGAGAATCAGAGACGGCAAGGGGCGACAGCAAGGACGACCAGAAGATAGACGGCGGGCATGCGCGTTTAGCAGCAACTGAGCAGCGGTCTTCCTAGCCGAGCGAGAGCCGAGCAAGCGAGTGTGTATGCGAGAGGTCTGCGAGAGGCGTGCAAGCGAGAGGCGGGGACGTCGGATGTGTGTACGTGCATGCGAGAGATGGACGAGCGAGCGAAAGGTATATGCGAAGTGGGATCTGCACAGCATGAACGTCAGCATGGAGACTCGGGCATTGAGAGGGAACAAAGGTATGAGTTCGACGCACGGCAAGCTCCTTGCTATGGATCTGTACCCGCCACGGATCAGATATCGCCTATGACGGGGCAGGAAATCATACCTAGACCTCGGGCTCGCCGTCGCCCTCCTGCGCGAGCTGACCGAGAAGCAAAGCGCGAGATGAGCCCTCCTGAGGTGCCTTGGGAAGCAGATCGCAAATGGGGGCAAACGTCGGAGCGTTCGGCCTGTTGAAGATCCATCTGCGAGAAGGCTGTCAGACAAGCCCGTCGTGTATTGTGTACACGTACAGCTGGTACCATTGGAGGGTCTCCTTGCACCACTCCCTGTCTTGATTCTTGAAAAGGTCGACGATGTTCTTGAAGAAGGCCTCGTAGCAGAATGTTCCCTCTCTGCCAGACCAGGTGTTCTGCGACGACAAGGAGAAGCGTACCTGCAAAGGATGTCAAGCACGGTACGCACGATCATCGACATGCGTACCAGCACGGCCACATACGCGACCATCTCAGGCGTGAACTTCTGTACCGGGAGCTTCGCACGGTAAACGATGATGAGCGGGGGGCGTTTTCCGCCGTCATACCCAGGGAGAGGACTCTTTGCCGAGTCCGGGCCGGTGTATATAGCCCTGGCCGCCTAGAGAATATCAGAACAGCTGATTATGCGCCTAGAGAATAGCACTCCACTCACCTTGAGCATGACTTGGCTGCGCAGAAGGCCTGCCTCGAGATTGTCGGGGTCGAGGTGTGTCGCATCCCATAGGAACGCAGGGAAGTCATCGGCGGTGAGGTCCATCCTTCCCTCTTCGTACTTCGCCATGAATCTATATCCCTGGTCAGTAGAACGCCGCCTGCAAGGTTCAGCACGTACGCCGCTTGATCCACGTCAAATTCCGGGAGCAAGTTCACAGGACAGAGCATGCGAGCGCAATGGACTGACTTTAACCCACGCTGGATCTTCACAGTGTCAGCCAGGATTGGCGGGAAGCCAGGGACGAAGGAGATCCAGCATAGGACGCGTTCCTTGATGGTGCCGATGTCGTCTGTGCGACCTTGGTTCGAAGCCCCCGTCATCTGAGATAAGATCAGATCAAGCTCGTCCGCGAAACAACAGCCTACTTGACTTACCATGTCCAATACCCTGGCGAACGATTCAGGATCCTCGCGGTACTGCGCCATATCACGCTTGACCCCCGAGATAATGGACAGCAAGGGGTCGTACAACTTGAGGTACTCCTGACGCTCCTTCGGCGTCCTAACAGACCTGCAGTCAGCTGTTGCACGCTCGCGCGTTCACTGCGTCCACATACAGGTGTGCATAGAGAGCGTCTCCATTATGGCCGTTCTCCTGTGCCGCGCCCAAACCGACCACTGCGTGAACAGGTACGAAGGGTCCCAATGCCCGAGGGATCCAACGGCCCTCATGGCGGAGAGCCTCTAGAGGAGTCCGTGTATATTGCGAGGCACTGGGACGCTCTCGTGAAGGCTCATAAAAGCCAGATAAACGTGCGACGTACCGCCTTTTCTTCGAGCCTTTCGAGGAGTTAAGATCCTCTATGATGCGATCATACGGGCGCTTTGGTGCTTGTGTGGTGGGCAGCATGGTTGTTGCTTGTTCTGGTGCAGGTAGGGAGGCGGCGGAAACGATAATGAAGGAACAGGAAGAGGCGAGAGGGAACTCGAAATGGCGACGTGTCGAGCTTTATATGCCTGCGCTGAGTGACGTCAGGCGCCCAAAGGCCGCTCCACAGCATCTGCCGGGGTGCCCAGCGGCCGTTGGTCGAATATGTCTGTTTATTCTGCTCACACGCAGCACATGCACAAGTCTCAGGGAATGCTGAGGGCAGCTTCATGTCAATTTCATTGAGAAAAGAACCATGCTTTGTACATATGAATTATTAGGCAAAGCGTCGTCGATATTGCAGCAATCGTAGGCGAAGGCTCCGGTAGAACGCGGTAAAAGGGTCGTTTCTGAGAGATGCATTCCGAAGGCAGAGAGAATTCAGTCCTTGCGAGTCTTCTTGCGAATAGGGCTGTAGTATTCTGCAGGCAGGATGCGCTTGGGGCGGCCGGTAGTGGGCGGCGTAGGCAAAGGTTTGGGATGTGATGCAGGAGAGTGTGCTGTAGATGAGACCGCCACTCGAGGCTGAGACGTCGTCAAGAGAGCGTCACCAGGAGGGGTAGTGTATTCTTCTTTCTTTACTTGGACGGCAGATATGCCAGGTGTACCGCGCGTTCCGGGTGTTTCAGCCAGGGATCGGGAAGTAGGCAGACGTAGCGGAGACCACGGCAGCGGAGATGGAGAGACTGAGCCAGATACACCAGGGGAGCTTGTAGCAGCAGTAGCAGCATCAGACCAAGATGGAGGAGTGGAGGGTGCGACGTCGAGCATGGACCTCGGTTCGCTGTTCTCGCGCAAAGGCTCGGTATCGAGCTTGAGCATTGTGCCCGGCACCAGGTCCACGTCCTCCTGCTTCACTTGCGAGCTGGCGGAGGGGTCATCTGCGGTTCTATGAAACATTCAGCCTTGGCGGCACTCGTATCCAGCCGCCGGAATCGCACATACCGCGTTGTGTTACAACGTGCCGGTGTCATACTCACGGGCAAGTCTTTGCCCTCATAGGAGCTAAACAAGATGTGCCAGAGCGGTAAGAGAATGACACAGAGAAGATCAAAAATGAGACGCACTATGTACGAAGCGGATCTACCTCGAACGAATCACCCCGTCCGTTCTCCGGTGTGCAGGCTGGCATCGCCCTCCAAGCTTTATGCCATCCCCTCGCCAGCGCAAAGAGGGTCTCCTGCGCGGTGTCGCTGTGGGCCGGAACCGAGTCGGAGTCGGCAGCTTCGGAAGTCTTGGAGAGCGCGATGGCAACCTCCGCGGCGCAGAGTGCGACAGACCAAGCGGCGGCTGTCCACGCCTGAGGGCTGCGATATTCAGAGTGTCCAGATTCTGCGGATGACTCCCTGTCCAGTGCAGCAGCGATCATTTGCGACTTTGCGAAAGGCTCGACTGCAGAAAGCAAATGAAGCAAGGGCTGGGCTACAGCAGGGTCGCGGAGTTTATCGACCATGGTTCTGGCGGTCGGGGATTCAAGATGTTCTGCGAGTCGTTGATGAGCACATTTGACGGTGCCCGCTGCTTCTGAGCTGTCTGGCGGTGGGAAGGCAGGTGTCGTAGCCATATCGTGCTGGTACTGGTGGTAGTGCAAGCGTGAGTCCTGGACGAGTTCAAGCGCTCGTGCGCGGCGCGCATACATCTCAGCCCGCGCGCTGAGTTGCCGTTCACCACCACCAGCATGCAATGGGAGCCCAGCTCAGGCTGCTGCTCTTCTTCTACCTCATTGCTCTTGTTGGAATAATGGGACCCCTGATCTGTATCGGCTGCAACTCGAAACCATTCCGGGCGGAGATAGGCCTGCGAAGGCATCAGCTATCCTGCGACGACTTCATCGCGACTCTAGGACAGAATATAACACCAGCAGTGCCTACTATTGCTGCTCCACCCGCCCAGATTCTACACAGGGACGATGAGTCCCCTGAGGAAGAGAGGCAGCATCTTCGAGACACTCTGAACGAGGTACGAGATCGCTCGGATAGTCTGGTTCAATCTTACAAGGAATATATGCAGCCATTCGAACTTCCGCATGCTTCGACATCCCATGTTGAGCTTCCACCCAGCCGGATCTCTGGTCGAAAACGACGGGCTCCTCCAGCATTAAAGGACTACGTACCTTCGTCCACAGCCGGCCGTCTGAGCGAACACGTTTCGCAGTTCGTTCCGCCGCCACCTCCTGGACCGCCGCCACAGCCCCTCGTAGAAGATACCCTGGAGGAGCTCCCCAACCCTGCTGATCCTGCTGCCTCACCGCCAGAACCTCGCGTCACATTCGAGACTGAGCCGAACGGCTTTGGCGTCTTCCGAAGGTACTACAAGCAACCGGAACGCGACCCAGAGCTCCAGTTGAGCTCAGATGGGCTGTGCAACTCCCCAACAATCACCTCCCCACCCTCGAACCCTGCAGTCGGCAATAACGGACCTGCACACGGCTTCGGGCGCGCTGCTGTAGCCGCTGTAACAGATGCGGCTCACCGGTGGTTTGCGCCCTTCCTGAACGCCTCTGTATTCCGTCTACTCCACTGGTGCTACAGCGGCTCTAACATAAAGTCTGCCGCTGAGCTGAATCGCCTTGTCAACGACGTCCTCCTGGCCGACGACTTCTGCTTGGACGACCTTCGTGGCGGATTCAGCGTGCAACGAGAAGAGGAGCGGCTCGACGCCTTAGACCAGCCTAAGAAACCAGCCAATTCTTCGCATGGCACATCACCAGCAGCGCCGTCTCTAACTGATGGCTGGCGTGAAGGCAAGGTCAAGCTGCGAGTCCCCAAGGAGAAGTTCAAGCACGCATGCGAAGCCGCAGCCCCTGAGATGGAGGTTGACGGCCTGTACTATAGGCCGCTACTGGAAGTTATCCGCGCAGCGTATGAGGACCCATCAGCCGCCGAATTCGAATTCACGCCGTACGAGCTGCACCATCGCGACGAAGACGACGAAACAGATCGTACTGCAGGCTCATCTACAGCCACAGAACGTCTATATACCGAGGCATACACCGCAGATGCCATCCTCGAGGAAAACGCGCGCATACAGTCACTTCCACGTGTCGAAGGCGATGACGATGACATTCCCTACACCGTCGCGCCGCTAATGTTCTGGTCGGATTCCACACATCTCGCGAACTTTGGCACCGCCTCGTTATGGCCAATCTACCTTTTCTTTGGAAGCCTATCGAAGTATGTTCGCTGCAAGCCCACTAGCTTCGCGGCTCATCATCTGGCATACGTACCAAAGGTAAGCATAGTATCTGGTATTTTTCGAAGCTTATCAAGACTCTAACCCACTCAACAGCTGCCGGATACCGTTCAGGACTTCTACCAGAGTGTTTATGGGTGTCTCGCCTCGGCCAACGTCATCAAATTCCTCAAGAGCGAGGTCATGCACGCCGTTTGGCTTCTGCTTCTCGACGCGGACTTCATGAACGCATATGAGCACGGCGTCATTATCATGTGCGGCGATGGTCTTCGGCGACGCATATTCCCTCGGATCTTCACCTATTCAGCTGATTATCCCGAACGGTGAGCCATTTGCGCTGTACGTTCGCGCTCGACTGCTAACTCATATGGTTGGTTAATCAGTGTCCTGCTCTCCTGTATTCGATATCTAGCAGGGGCTCCATGTCCTGCTTGTCTCACCCAGAAAGCGCATATCGTTTCTCTCGGCACGAAGGCTGACACGCAACGGCGATCGAAGCTCCGTATGGATACATCTTGGTTGTGGGACAAAATCGAGATGTGTCGGAGCTGGATCTTTGAACGCGGTTATGGTGTGGGTAGCAAGATGGTCGACAATGTCCTTGGGGCATTATCGCTTCTCCCTACTCGTGTAAGCCTTTTGTTGCGATTTTGAGCACGCTGGTACTCATCAGCCAGAGCAGAGCGCGTTCAGCATACGCTTGTCACCGTTTGGCTTCAACCATTATTCGATGTTCGCCCCCGACGTCTTGCACGAGTACGAAATCGGCACATGGAAGCACGTGTTCATTCACCTCCTTCGTGTGATCTATGAAGTCGCGGCGAACGACCTCGGCGAATTTAATGCACGGTACGCATCCTGCATCGGTTTGCGTGATATCGAAACTGAACCATAACACAATATAGCTTTCGCGCTGTGCCAACGTTTGGTAGATCTACGATCCGACGATTTCATTCGAACGTCTCGGCTATGAAGAAGCTTGCAGCGCGTGATTTTGAGGACATTCTTCAGGTATGTCTCCGATGGCCTTTACACGAAACCTCGAGCTCATTGGGCGTGATATGCAGTGCATCATTCCGTGCATCGAAGGAATACTCCCGCCATCTCTCGAAGTCGTTGTTCTTGATATGCTCTGGGAGCTCGCACTTTGGCACGGACTTGCTAAACTGCGTCTGCACACAGACAAGACACTTCAAATCTTCGAAGCGACAACAACCAGACTCGGAACAGCAGTGCGGCGTTTTGCCAGGGCATGCGCCTCGATCGCGACGAAGGAACTACCAAAAGAGGTCTCCGCGCGAGCGCGAAGGAACGCGAGGAAAAGCAAGGGCAAGGAACCGTCTGTCGCAGCTGAGCGCAAGCGAAAGTACCTCAACCTGAAGACGTTCAAGTGGCATGCCATCGGACATCTTCCGAGCTTCATTCGGCGACATGGAACGAGTGAAGGCTACTCTACGCAGGTCGTACGTACATCCACGTCACGGCCTCGGTTGAATCCTAACGATTTCTGCGTGCGTTCTCAGGGCGAACTCGAACACCGCCGGGTGAAGGCGTTCTATGCACGCACGAACAAGATCAGATTTGCGAAGCAGATAGCTAGCCGCACTCGTCGCCAACGTTTACTGGAGAGCATCAGCTTGAAGGGCATTGAACACGCCAAGCAAGAGAAGGCCGCCGCAATTCAAGAGGCTCTGGCTCGTCGCAGGGCCTCTCCAGCTAGCCGTACACCTTCGCCTGGACGTCATGCCAGTCCACCTCGGACGCCAAAGAAGAGGGGAAGACCGCGCAAGTCCTCCGCTATCAGTCTTGGCCCAACCGACAAGGATCCGCTTCCTACCACGTCGTACACGGCTCACCATCACATCTCCGACTCGCGCGAGCATTGGACGGATCTGCATCAGTGGCTGAGCGAGAATCGTGAGGATCCTGCACTCGTGGTGAGTTCTCTTGTCACACTGAGGGAACTGGTCAGCGGCCGTTACTGACTGATATCATCAGTCATTCATGCCTCTTCTCAAGGACCATCTCATCTCTCGGCTTATTGGCCGAGAGTACGAGGGCGACGAGACTGCATACACCGCAGAGGAACGGAGTAAACTATATATCCGTGGGGATCGCCTCTATCGACACAAGGTCATGCGCATCAACTACACGACGTACGACATGCGCCGTGATCAGGACTCCATCAACCCTCGCACACATCCTGATATCATGGTCATCTCTCAAGAGGACGAGGGCGACGGCCAACGCTCCAAGGCTCGCCACCCTTACTGGTACGCTCGCGTCATCGGAATCTTCCACGCCGACGTCAAGTACATGGGGCCGGGCTCTCAGAGCCGAGACTGGGAACGCCTCGAGTTCCTCTGGATACGCTGGTTTGGGCTGGACTTCACCGCTCCTGGTGGGTTCCGCAAGCGTCGGCTACACCGCGTAGGATTCGTCGATGCCGATGACGGCGGCGCTTTCGGATTCCTCGATCCAAAGGTCGTTCTTCGCGCTGCGCACCTCATTCCGGCTTTTGCACACGGGCGTCGTGACGATCTGCTCGGTCCGTCCCTCGCCAGGCAAGACGACGAAGACGATGAAGATTATGTCTACTACTACGTCAATATGTGAGCGGACCAGGTCACCTAGGGCAGTGCTGCGAATGCTCTACTTACCATGTGGTCGCGATAGGTTTGTCGACCGAGATATGCTCATGCGCTACCTCGGGGGTGGGATCGGACACAAGGCCACGCGGAAGCTCGTACCTATTGATGACGCGTTCGAGGCGATCACGGGCTCTGCCATCGGCGAGCAGGCTACAGAGGTCGAAGAATCTGATGATACCCCCACAGATCAACTCGAGCAAGACATGGAGGTCGTTGCCCCCGCTCCGGTGGCAGATAACGCAAGCTCCGGACCAATAGACGAGGACGACGATGGCGGCGAACGCGACAACGACAACGACGAGGAAGAGGAAGACTGTGAAGAGGAAGACGAGGACGAGGATGATGAGCGAGTGTTGGAAGAAATACACCAGCTCGAGGGCGAAGACGATCAAGAACCGGCAGAAGACGCGATGCAGACCGACGACGCTGTGCTCCGGCGGTCGACGAGAGCGCGCAGGCGGCCGTCCCGTACCGTTGAATCTTGGCTTGGTCCCGAGGATGGAGAGGATGGCGTACGCGTTGACGACGAGTTTGAATGGTCAATCTGAGCCTTTGCATACGGACTGTACATAGATTGCAACCAAATGCGAGATTGTATGAACTAGCATACCTAGTACTTGTTCGTGCGCACGGTCGCGCGGAATGGCGGGCAGCGGCGAGCGCCCACAACGGGTTGGTAAACGAGCGACATGGTATGACTATCTCTGACAGCCACGCAAATACCTGGACGTGCATGTGCATATCTGACGGACAAGGTAATCTATGCTCTGAGCAGGTATTAGCTGTGAGGCATGCCCTTGGCTGAGCATACCGGATATTCCCTGCCAGCTATCCTCCTGCATGTCTCCCCGGCGCATACATGGGTTTCCTTTTTTTGCTGATGGAGGAGCGCGGCGCAAAGCTTGATCTGCATGTCGGACGGGCTGGTGGGTGGGCAGCTGGCTGGCCTGGAGCTGGTCTTTCCGTGCATGATATACGCGTGAGCGAGCTTCCTGTTCGCTGCCTGTCGTGCCTGGAGAAGGGCCGCCGTGGGTGCTCCAATGCCGAATGTATGTCGGTGAGAACGATGTGCGTCCAGTGACTATACACGACCGCCATGCTGAACCTGTCGTGCTCGCAGTGCATGTGCGAGCCACTCGAATCGGGACCAATCTGAGCCTGAGGAATGCGCAGCTGCAAATCCTGTGGCGCTGCGGTCCTGGTGTTGAACTTCATGGATTCCGCGTAAGTACGAGCTGGACCCACAGTCAATACCTTTGGCGATAAAAATAGGAATGAGCCATATGACAGTGTTCACGATCCATCTGAGGCTTACCGCAGTCATTCAGCGAAGATCTCTGAGCAGATAGTGAGTTTGACCGACAAGGTATGCACCTGGGAGGAAAGGTCCACCATGGTCTAAGTCGCTTCACATGATACGGAATGCGGGATGTCATCATCCCGGCGGCTGACTTTGGCTGTTCGCGCACATGCCCGACGCAGTAATAAGTACGGCCGAGTCGCGTTGCAGAGGGTTATAAGCTCACTCATCGTTCAAGCTCCTTCGCGCTGCGGCAAATGCGCATATTCCGGCCACCATAGCTAGGGAGCACCTCGATTTCGTTGCTTACCCTTGCAGAGGCAAAACTTGACTGTCAGGCCGAGAATTGACTAACTCGCTCGTGCCCGCAAACAGGCTTTCCTGGTTTCGGAATATGTTCAAGTTCCAGTGACCCGTGATACAATGTTCGGAAAACGTGTGCGCATTGGTCAAGTGCAAAAAGAGCGATACCTTACTTCAGAACCACAGGAGCGAAGCCCACTCGCTCGTTACCGAAGTCGAATTCTGTGCACAAGACGCATGAGCATAAACACTATGAAGATTCGCAAAGCATGTTTACCAGTGTAGGTGTTCCGGATGAACACATCACCCAAGATCCAGAAGCCTGCAACGCGCATAAGTATCGATAGCTTGCGAGCACACGGAGTACCTACCCTCGTTAGCACCCATGATGCCGCTGACACAGGAGTTAGAACCCTCCGAGACTGGACCAAAGTTCAGGGTGTCGGCGGAAAGGGTGAACGTCTTTCCGGCAATGGTGAACCCAACGTTGCTGGGGATCTCGTTACAGGGGATCGTGAAGAAGCCCTGGCCGACGGTACGCGCGGCACTTGCGGCGCCGGGGATCTTGTTGTGGATCGCGGTGGCGCTGGTCGGGTCGACGATAAGGAGCGTAGTGCCGGTGTCGACGATCGCGTCCTGTGCACGTGTGACGACCTTGGTCGCTCCGACGGACGCACTGGAGACCGAAATCTCCCAGAACGCCGGCGGGTTCGTGACGATGAGCGGCGTGAACGTGAGGCTACCGGTAAAGGCAGTGGTGTCCGTGCCGCCGAGGAAGAGCTCACCACCGTCATCGAGGAGCGTGAAGCCGAACACGGACGAGGACGTCTTGCCCTGCGAGACGAGCGTGGGGAACACCGGCGAGTCGCCCGTGTTCGCGATGGACTGGAAGGCCATTCCAAGCAGACCATCCGGCGGCGAGTTCGCAATCGCGAAGCCTTCGGAGTACTGCGTCGCGGCGACCACAGCCTGTCCAGTAGCAACGAGGCCCCCGAGGCTGACCGTGTCCTTGAAAATCTCGCCAGCGACGGTCGAACCGTCGCCAAACTCGATCGAGAAGGTCTTGTGCTGGTCGACGGCGGTGCTGCTGGACCCGGTCTGGAAGACCTTGTGGCCTTGGCAATTTGTAGTGCATTTGGGGCCAGGCAGGAAGAAGTCGCTCGAGCCAGTGTCAAAGTCAACTGTCGGAGCATGTGAGCCTTGACGCGCCACATAAAAGACTTGGGCGAGACATACCAGTGAAAGCACTCAAAGGCGTGCCGACGGAGACACCACCTTGCCAGAGATCGCCGTCAAGGTCGTCGGTGAGCGTGACCTTGCCCGTCGCGCGCTTGACGGGGCTGCGCTTGACGGGAGCAGGGCGAACACCGTTGTCATTCGGGTGGACCTTGCCCGTATTCGCCTTGAAGTTGTCAAAGCCACGGCCAATCTTGCTGTAGTGACCAGTCAGCCGCGTGCACGAATGGTGCGCACCGGGCGAATTACTCACGTCTGCACCTCCAGGACGTGCGCCTTGAGTGCCTCGATATCGGCAACGCCGTTCTCCTTCGTGAAGGAGCGGCGCGCGACTGGCACCTTCGCCACAGGTGGTGCCGGCGAGGGGGCAGGCGACGCTGCCGCTAGCAGTGGCACGAGCGCGAGGAGAGCGACGGAAAGCTTGATCTGCATGCTGGGCTGGCTGTCGATGCAGTCTGCTCGCTGTCTGTCTCCTCGTTTTCGTGCGCTATAAATGCAAAGAAAGCGGGAAGCGGAGTGTCAGGCTGCAGCATGGTGCATCGCGATTGCCCTCATGGAATATCCGGGCTGCCCGAGTGTCGGTGAGAACGACGTGCGCGCAGGAAGAGCGCGGCGGCACCTTGCTGGGCCTGCGTTTCCCGCGCACCGCCGCGGGGTATGAGAGAAGCATAGGCTGCGGGGGAGTATCTCGACTTCTGGCATGCTTCACGGGGATCTTGCAGTGTGTGTAGCCTAGGGCACACGGTCATCAACCTATCCAGGGCTCGAATACTCACACGGGACGCACCTTTGTAAGGTAAAAATAGGTAGAGGGTAGCGGTAGATGGTGGAAATGCATATGCCATCCGCGCGAGTGAATGGGTGAAGATCCCCAGGCCCGTCCGTGGCTCCATTCGACAGCATGTGCTGGTGGGAGTAGATCCCCACCGCTCGTCTGGCTTCTCATGGGTCGGGACGGGATGTAGTCATTCCGGCGGGCTTCTGCTGATGATTTCTGAGAAGGTGGTCGAAGAAGAGCAACAATGTACTCACGCCAATGTGACTGCTTGTTCTTGTCTAGAGCGAGGGCAAGTGACGCCGCCATGGGCCGGTCCGATATCCACAAAGCTGGCAGTTTGAAGCGCCACCTGCACCCGCACAGCTGTCGACGAAATCACTGTCAGGCTTGTTCCAGCCTTCATGTATCTCAGCAAACAGGCGTGTAAGTCTCCAGCCAGAAAGATAGATCGATTAACTGTAATCGAAACGACCACATAACATCAGTGAGAAGGAAACTCGTGACTTGTGTCCCGCACCGGCCCATACCCATCCCTTCCAATCCAATAGTCTGCCACTCGCCATTATATCACCTCGCTCTCTCCTGCTGCCTACCGCCGGATTACCGCTCCGACATTTGAGCGAGGTAGTCAGACAACTGCGAACGTTGTGAGCTCGCTAGTACGCATTCAAGCCGAGCGACACTCACCTTCAACGCCCCTGCGCGAATGGTCTCCGCAGCATTCTGCACGTCGGGGTTTGCGAGGACACGGGAGATCGCATCCTTGGCCGCGACCTCGAGGTTCGATAGCGTGCCGTCGGCGAGCACACCCTCGCCACCGCCGGGCACGCCCTGCATCTCGTCCTCCTCGCGCCCGAAGTACTGGTTGGACGAGATCGAAGAGGCGCCTTGGAAGTTCTGCAGGCGCGTCTGCGCCTCGTTCTGCGCCACGGGGTCGTACGTGCCGCGGCCGAAGTACATGTCGGACGAGATCGCCTTCTGGCTCCCGAACTTGTCGCGCGCGGTCGTCGGGGCGTCGTCCGCGACGGGGGCCTTGGGTGCCGCAGGTGCGGGCACTGCGCCAAACCCGAGCCGCTTCATGCCCATGCCGAGTCGCTCCATGTCCTGCGCGCTGCCGAGCGGCTTCGTCTCGACGGGTGCGGCGACCTTGCCGTTCGAGGATGGCGTCAGCGAGCGTGAGGCTGCGGCGGACACCTTGGCCTTCGCTGCTTCGCGCGCACGTTCCTCTTCCTCCTGGCGCTCCTTCTCCCGGTCGTAGCCCAATTGCTTTATGCGCTCTGCCTCTTCTGCTGCCTTGCGCTCCGCCTCCGCGAAATCGATGGGTGCTGCGGCCTTCTTAGCCCCGAGCCCACCGAGCTTTGACTTCTTGGGGCCAGCGGCGCTGGTGGCAGAGGTGCCAGGGACGGCGGGGGAAGAGGTGAGACGGGTCGCGCCGAGCTTGGATCCTGGTCGTGAGCCAGGCGTGGAAGACCCTGAGCGAAGAGATGACGAGCTGATGGTACGTGGAGCAGGTGTGCCTGTTGTCGTGGCGGCGCGGCCGATGATGGGGACGCTGGGCGACGATGCTGACGAGGCGGTAGGTTTTGCGGCGGGCTTGTCCCAGGACGAGAAGAAGTCTTCGTCCTCGCCCGCAGCACTGGAGGGTGTTGCTACAGAGGTGTCGGCCATGCCTTCGACGAAGATGCGCGTAGGGTATCTGACAAGATAGTCAGTCGATGCACAGTGACCTTGCTAGCGCAACTCACTTTGCGATGTCCTCCTTGACTCGCTTCGCCAGCTCCTCTTTGTACAGCTCCGCAACCCGACTCGAGTACTTCTTCTTGGTGTCCGAATCACTTAGTAACACAGAGCCACCGTGTTTGGTGAAGAAGTCTGTCGCAGACGCATTGCCTCCGACCTTCATCGTCCTGAGCTGATTCAGCTGCCAGCTGTCGAGATTGGTCGAGCTGCGCGTAGTGTCAGTCTCACGCGTTCGGCGTCGGAGAGCAGATACCTACCGCACGAAGGAGATATGCACACCCATGTTTCTGTGCACACTCGAGCACTCCAGGCAGATGTATACACCGAATGTGACACTGGACCATGTCGGATTACGTGCTTGACAGTCGAAACACATCTGGATCTCCCTGAGTGCGTCGGTGTATGCGGTGCGGGAGGATACGCACCTTGTTGGCCTTCTGCGCCTTTAACACCTTGAAAACAGCATCCGTCTCTGCCTTTGTAGGGTCCGACATCGTCTAAATAGGTGTTAGAGTAGAGTAAGGAGGAGGGGAAGAGAGATGGTGGAGGTCGGAAGGCAAGGGTGATCTGAAGCGCGAGAGACTGGATCTGCCACGTTCACCGTCACTTTACACGTCTTCAAGCCCACCACCCTGCGACTTCCAAACCATCATTTAATTCGAGCATGCATGCATGCTGTTCAACAGATACTCTCCGCCGGGAGTATGTGGCGTGACCTGGCCAGCGATTGTGCTGGGAGGCCAAGCTGGAGCAGACGGCGGAAAGAGGATCGCCACAGCCGAAGGCGCACGAGAGGAAGAAATATCGAACAGTTACATCGCGATTTCGTCTATTTCTATTTGTACAAGATGTTCCTTGATGTCTATACCCACTGCTCAGGGGTCTTGAGGACCCTGACAAGCTTCTCCTCTTCCGACCCCTCCTCCGTGCCCAGCTCGCTCATGTACTCCCATCTCGCGGTCTCCGGAAGGCTCATCAGGATACTCTCGATGCGCGCCCCCGGCGTTGCTAGCCCAAACTTGGTACCGCGGTCGTAGACGAGGTTGAACTCGACGTAGCGGCCGCGTCGGATGAGCTGCCAGCGCCGTTCGCGGGGCGTGAAGGCCGTGTTTATGCGCTGCTCGAGGATCGGGATGTACGACGGGATGAAGGCATCGCCCGTGCTGCGGACGAACGCGAAGATGTCCTCGGGGGTGCGTGGGCGGGCGACGTCGTCGGCAAGGCGCGCGTGCGTCTGGTCGCAGAGGTCGTCGAAGAAGATGCCGCCGATGCCACGCGCCTCCTGGCGATGGGGGATGAAGAAGTACTCGTCGCACCACTTCTTGAACGCAGGGTAAATCGCGGTGCCGTGTGGGTCGCATGCGTTCTTGAGGGTCTCGTGGAAGTGGATCGCGTCCTTCTCGTAGAGGTACGACGGTGTGAGGTCGCAGCCTCCCCCGAACCACCACGCGATGACCCGCCCAGGTCCCTTTTCGCTGTCCTCGGACTCGGTGATCTCGAAGTAGCGGTAGTTCGCGTGCACGGTCGGAGCGTGTGGGTTGCGGGGATGGATGACAAGGCTGATGCCTGACGCGAAGAAGGGGAGGGCGGTGGTGGTGTTGGGGTCGTAGGGGATGGATGAGTGCTCGACGCGCATCTGCTTGATAGCAGCAGGTGGGAGCGAGCCATGGACGACCGAGATGTTCACGCCCGCCTTCTCGAGGACCGAGACGGGCGCGGCAGCATCGGAGTGTGATGCTTCAGGTACTGCAAATACGCACGACAGGCCCTTGCCTCCCTGCGCGCGAACCCACGAGTCGCGCTTGAAGGACGGGGCGTTTGGGTCCAGCTTCTCTAGTGCGGAGACAATCCGTTCCTGGAGGTCGAGGATGTACTCCTCCACCTGTACGCGCATGGGCTTCGGGGTCGACATCGTGTGGGGTGACTGTGTACAAGAGACGGTCAATGTCCTCTGGTATTTATGCCAGCGTCGGATTCAGGCTCTCAAGCACGAACGGCCCAGTCGGGACCGCATCCACGAGCGGGCCCGGTGTGTCTGGATCGTGGGCTACACGGTCGATTTTTGTCGCGCGACGTCGCAGCTCAGACTTGAAATAAACGCGTCGACTCACATGTAGAGTAGCTGTATCGTACTGCACACAGTTCGAGCTCAGAGGATGCTGATGCTAGGGTCTGTTATGTCGCGGTCAATGAGAGAGACGCAATGGCTAGCAATGGCGTGAGAGCGGCCGAGCGACTAGTCCTCCGCGCTTTGCTTACTGAGTAAGTAAGCATTGTTTACTCTTCTTACACATGGTCAGCGAAGCTTTCTTACTGCAATACAATCCACTTCTTACCGGTATTCACACGAGCCGGCGGAGCGCCGCGAGTCCCTGTCGCGTCGTTGCAGACTCTTCTGCTCGAACTCTACGTCTCGCGCCATGTACGCGAACAATCCTACCAACATATTTGGCGGTCACAACTCTGCACAAGGCCACTGGTTGATTCCATGATTTCTGCTCTCGGACGTCGGATATGCGGCCTGCCGGCGCCCATCACCTGCACCTAGCAGGGTTGAGCGAACAGACAAGCTGTCACTTTCTGTTGTCTCGCCATGTCGTCTTTTCGCACAAACAACCTGTTCAATGTCTCTGGAAAGGTTGTGCTGGTTACCGGAGGGAGTCGAGGCATCGGCAAGTCGGTACGTCGCGTCGGAAGCGTGCACTGGGTTTATTCCTGACATAGTCTGTTCGTATGACAGATCGCGACCGCTTTCGTCGCCAACGGTGCGAAGGTATGTTTCGCGTCCAAATCCTGCAGACCACAGCTCATCCGCTCTAGGTCTACATCACGTCTCGCAAAGCAAATGATTGCGACGAGACCGCCACGGAGCTGAACGCCATGGGCCCGGGCTCCTGCATCGCCGTGCCTGCAGATCTGCAGAAGGTTTCCGAGGTCGAGCGGCTGGTCGCGGAAATCTCTTCGAAGGAAACAATGCTGCACGTGCTCGTGAATAATGCTGGTGCAGCGTGGGGCGACGGCATCGACGAGTACCCGGTGCGTCCAGCGTCCCGTCAGACGCGGCTCTCGCTGACCGGTCATGATGCCAGGATGAAGCCTTCACGAAAGTCATCACCTTGAACCTTCAGCGTGTCTTCACCCTGACGCAGAAGTGCCTGCCGCTGCTCCGCGCTGCGGCCGACAACGGCGGCCGAGAGGGCCTGAGCCGCATTGATCCTGCCAGAATCATCAATGTGCGTGCATCTTTTGCGTCCTCACTGGATGTATGCTGACTAAACGCGCGGTGCAGATCGGATCCATCGAGGCCTTAGAGGTCGCGAACCACGAAACGTACGCGTACGCTGCGTCGAAAGCTGGTCTGCACCACCTTAGTCGAACATTCGCCGGTCGCCTTGGATGGGAGGGTATCACAAGCAACACGATTGCATGTGGCGCTTTCCCCACGAAAAGTACGCGCTACTCTTCGTCATAGCGATCCAGAGTTCTCATAACGATACCCAGTGACGGCCGCCACACTTGACGCCGTTGGCGACCATATCGTTCGAGGAACGCCGCTATGCCGCATCGGCAAGCCGGAGGACGTCGGCGGCACCGCGGTCTTCTTGGCAAGCCCGGCTGCGAGCTGGATGACCGGTGCCACTATTACCTTGGATGGAGGCTCCATAGTGGCCATGACATCCATGCGCGCGCACGCTAAGCTGTGATCATTATGTCTCTTCATACATGGTGTACTCAGGATGGTCTCACTAGACAACCTATACCCTAATGTTCGGCAGGAAGTATAAAGTACAATACTATAAATACGACAACC
This sequence comes from Phanerochaete sordida, assembly GCA_019973155.2. Taxonomy (NCBI): domain Eukaryota; kingdom Fungi; phylum Basidiomycota; class Agaricomycetes; order Polyporales; family Phanerochaetaceae; genus Phanerochaete; species Phanerochaete sordida. The sequence continues at coordinate 64,747 of BPQB01000027.1, forward strand.
ACGAGAACCCTCAGTCGATCAATGTGGACGCTACCCGGACTGACGTTCTACGCATAGATGCCCTGAAGCTGCTCGCTCGCATGCTCTTGCGGACGCTGCTCTTGCGCCGCTGCAAGACCTCCTCCTTCTCCCTCCGTAGCTGCTGGAGCTCGAACTCAAGCTCCCCTATGCGCGTCTTCTGGTGCTCGACGATCTGGCGCACCTGGCTCAGCTCCTCGGTGCGCTCGCGAAGCTCGTCCCGGAGCTGCTCGATGCGCTGCTCCGCAGCCTCGCCCATCGGCCCGTCCTCCGCGGCCGCCCGCTCCTCCTCGTCAGGGACCTCGAGCGCCGGGCTCAGGCGCGGCGGAAACCACGGCTCGGGCACGAGTGCGCCGGGCTGCGAGATGTCGGACGGCGTCGAGGGGACCGTCATCGTGTACCAGCTGCTCGACGTCTTGCCCGGCACGCTCCGCGTGCGGCTCTCGCCCGGGAAGTAGTCCACCGCAACACGCGTCGACACCCACGGCAGGCTCGTGAGCTCGCGCACGAGCCCGCCCAGCCGCTCGCGCGGCCCGCTCTCGGGCTCCGCATCGCCCGAGCCGTACAGCTCGGACATGTCGAGCGAACCGAAACCGAGCTTCGACGAGCGCGCGGCGCTCCCGCCGGGCGAGTGCACCTCGCGGAGGTGTGCGTGCGGGAGCGCGTGGTGTGGATGCGCGTGCGCGGGCGGCGGGTACGGCGGCGCGAAGACGAACGGGAAGGGGAACGGCGGTGCGAACTTGTGCGGGTGCAGCGCGCCGTGCTCCGTCGTCGGCGTCATTGTCATCGTCGTGCGCCCGCTCGCGACGTACGACGACGTGCCCGTCGCGCTTGTCACGGCTGAGCGGCGGTCGTACACCTGGCTGTGCGTGACCGCGCGCGGGAGGCTGCGGATGCTGCTCACGAGCCCGCCGACGATCGAGCGCGCCTTGCCGCGGAGCGCGCTTGGCGGCGTCAGCGGGGTCAGCGGGTGCTCGGGGACCTCCTCGAGCGTGCTCATCTTGAAGCCGTAGGAGGTCTCCTCGGTGTCCATCGTCTCCGTCGTCTCCTTCTCGTCCTTTTCTGTCGCCTCCGTCACCTCTGTCTCGCTGCTCGCCGTCTCTGGATCCTGCTCGCCCATCCGTGGCGGCGCATGGCTTAGCTTGATCGTGCCTGCGCTTGAGTCGGAGTCGGGAGTGCACAGGTCGAGCGGGATTGGGATGGGCGTGCCGGGCGTTGCGGAGGGGTATGCGAGCGATGAGATCCAGCTGGAGTAGCTTGTTCCTGAGGCGCGTCGGTGCGGCGACTGCTGATAGTCTTTCATTCCGAACGAGGTCGGCGGCACGTCGAGGAAGTTTGGCATGGTCGTGGTAGGGGAAAGGTACGGTGCGGCGAGCAATGCGCATGTTTGCAGGTGATATAGGTCGAGTGGTGTGGTAGATGTGCGTACCCCATGAGGCCGGGGAAAACACGCCCGAACTCTATCTTCTCCAATACGCGGTTGCGTGTATAGCTCAGGCGCACTTTTGTAGGCATCGATAGGCTCAGGATCGACGCAGATGCTGCCGAGTCGACGTCAGGGGAGTAGTGTTCTCACTGCCCTTGCCCCATCGCAGACGCTCTGATAGGCTATTATGATCAAGTTTTGCATCTCTGGTGGAAATTTTTAGCTGCAGTCCCCGTAGTCCACGACATACAATGATTCCGAGGCGATATAGCTCACCTCAATGTGCTGCGCTTGAAATAAAAGAGATGAAAACTGAGTGGGATCAAGACTGCAGCCGTCCCTGGGTAAAATGTAGTGGGCGCGCGACCGTCCGCTGGCCAGGATTTGTGGAGCCAGCATGCGATGTCGTCAAGTGCGAATACATGTAATTCGCAAGTCATGGTGAGAATTTGGAATCGGGTATGCATTTGGCATCGGCCAGGCAGCAGATATTGGGCAGATTGACCGCCTCCGACGATGTTCGAAGGTTCGCCTACAGGCAAGGTCGGCATGTCCGAGATCTGCCACGAATACGTCAGTTCAGCGCGTGCTACATTGCAGGTTCTCCGCACCGTCACCGACGTAGCGTTTGAACAACCTCTGTGGAACTTTCTTTTCGCCAGGAACACTGACGGAAAGGTCGTAGTTTGCAGGCTCGACTGTACCTGGGTCCGACACCATGAGGACCACCTCCGACTCTCTCGGCCTGGTTCATTTTCATAGGCTTTTGGTCGGCCATCTGAGCTTGTGGATCTGGCAGGCGGGCATTAGGAGCCTCCCGAGCGAATTTGCCTGACACAGGAGAACCGCCAGTGAAGAGGCTCTCTGCTGGTGCTTGCTGCCGCTGAAGCGAACATATAGACATCTAGAAAATTCAAAAATATTTTAAAGTAAGCACAAGACCTTTCAAGACAAAGCCTGGGATTTGGGAGCAGAGATGTGGCCACGAGGAGCGTCAGGGAGGAAAGCGGCGTGCCTGCGGACGTCTCGCCACAAAGCGCGACTATACCATATTTGGCAACATCCCGCCGCTGGTCATTGACTCCCTGCCGGGCGCTCATTTATATTGGCTTATTTCTTTTAACCACCACCTCGGCTTGACTCGAACCGCGAAACCCCCTCCTCCTCCTTCAGAATGAGTCCGTGTAAATGCAAACGCTGCCTAATTCTCGCTGCTAAAAGAGTCCACAATCCAGATGCCGAGTCCCTCGACGGCCGCCTGCTGTTTGCAATCCCGAAGAAAGGTCAGCGCGGAGCTCGCTCTGCGGCTCTCGAAAAGCTCATGTGGCGGTAGGGAGGTTGTATGAGAAATGCATAGAGCTCCTCGCCGGTATGTCCAATGAAGTCATTGCCCGGGCCTGTCAGTGACCTCTGTAGGGGCCGATATACAGTTTAGAAGACACGCCCGGCTCGATGTCTGCCTCGTGAAGAACCACCCCATCGCCCTGTGAGCTAGGCCGGCCCGGGTCACCTTCATCTCCCTCACACACACCACAGCGTCTTCCTTCCCGCCGCCGACATCCCCTCCTTCGTCGGCAAGGGCAACGTCGACCTGGGCATCACCGGACACGACGTCATTCTCGAGGCCAACATGCAGGCGCACGTCAGCGAGGAGCTCCGGCTCGGCTTCGGCAAGTGCGCGTTGCAGGTGCAGGTGCCCGAGGCGGGGCCCATCAAGACCGTGCAGCAGCTCGCGGGCAAGCGCGTCGTCACGTCCTTCGAGGTCCTCGCCGGCGAGTACTTCGGCCGCGTCGACGCGGAGCTGCAGCTCGCCGGCGACGCGAAGACCAAGATCGAGTACGTCGGGGGCAGTGTCGAGGCGGCGTGCGCGCTGGGCCTCGCGGACGGCATCGGTGCGTTTCTTGTCACGACGCCACGCAAGGTCATGTCTGACGCGAAAGCCCCGCAGTTGATCTCGTGGGTGCGTAACCTCCCTTTCGCGCGCGCTTTATGTGCCCAGACCCCTCCCGCAGAGTCCGGCGACACGATGCGCGCCGCGGGCCTGCACGCCATCGCGACCGTGCTCGACACCGAGGCCGTGCTGATCAAGTCCAAGGAGCAGAAGCACCCGCAGCACGCGTCGCTAATCCGCCTTATCACGAGCCGCATAGCGGGTGTCATCGCCGCCGGCCGCTACGTCGTCTGCGAGTACAACGTCCGCCGCGACAAGGTCCACGACGCGACCGCGATCACGCCGGGCCGCCGCGCGCCGACGATCAGCCCGCTCGACGACGAGGAGTGGGTCGCCGTCAGCGCGATGGTGCTCAAGAAGGAGGCGGCGGACGTCATGGACCGCCTCGCCGCCATCGGGGCCGAGGACATCTTGATCTTTAACTTGGATAATTGTAGAGTTTAGAGCTGCCCAGACGTCAAGCTGTATTTTAAAAAGGTGCGTCGGTCAGTCATAAGCTGCTGCTTGTGCTAACTGTGCATCGTCAGAATCTCGTTAGAGATGTAAAGTTGTTTAGAATAGATGCGGGCCTCCCAGACTTACAGGATTTCCCAACTCGCCAGTGCCCCCACTACCTCCGAACGTCGAATACCTCGTATGGCGGCCCCAAGGTCTGTGGAACGTGCTATGTCGGAGGCCTTGTCGTTTCCTCATGTAGAACAGTACGCCGAGGTTCGTCGTCCAGACTGGTTCTGCTGATCACTGAAATTTTGGGCTGCCTTCAAGCTGTATATGAGTCGCGCAAGGCTCGGTCGGTGAGGACGAATGTTCTCTCTGATCATCGTCTTGGCTAGTCTCAGTCTGCTAGCGCGGCGCTTCTCTGCAGAAGCGAGGGGCGAGTGCAGGCTTTAGTCTCTATTTTGTGAGTCATATGCTGCAAAGCACTCCTTGGTGCTTATCGAAATTTGTCTGCGACAGTCATTCAAGGAGGGAAGATTGGACCTGGGACGGTTTGGATGCCGGGTTACGAGTACCAGTTCCCACGACTCCTATATACATAGTGTGAAGCCAAATAACTTCTGTCCGTTCGACGTGTTTATTTGGCTATACATTATGATTCTCTGCGTATGTCTCGCTGGTGGTGACCAAGAGGAAGGGATCTTCCATTTCCAGGGCGTCTTCATTCCCAACGGAAGGGACTCCCACGCAGGCGAAGGCTGAAGCGCTCCTAGTATATTGTGCGCTGGCCAGGTTCCTCAAAGCTACGTCGTACTCCACCGGAACCACCATCTCGCACAGCTTGGGTTCGGTACGCGGAATCTCTCTACACACTCTCTGTTGACACTAACACCGTGCAACCCAGATGACCGGGCCGCCAAGTACAAGAGAGGGCATCCGTGGCGGCGCAGCGAGGGGTCGAGGAGCAGCCCGAGGCCGTGGTGGAGGACCCGGAGGCAGAGGAGGTGCTGCAACAAGACATACGAAACGAGACATTATGCAAGACATACGAAACGAGACATTATGGACGGCCTGCTGCCCGATGTCGTACACACTATACCCAAACCTCAAGTCATCCCCGACGAACTCGACGTCGAGATCTCTGACGTCGAATACGTCGCCTCCTACACATGGCTCGACACCAACACGCCTACCATCGCTGTCCCAGGTACGCCCATCTCCTCTCTGCCCGGCTAGCTCGTGATCTCACCTCCCGTACAGGCTCGCCCCGGCTCTGGTCGCCGCCGGCGCTGCCCGCGCAGGTCGTGCCCGACCGCGGGCGCACGTTCGTCGACCAGAACGGCTTCCGGCTCGGCGCGCACGCGCTCGCTCCGCTCTTCGCGGCCGCCGACGCGCTCGGCGCGCGCACGGGGCGCACGCCGGGATGGGGCACGGTCGACGTCGTCACGGACCGCAACAACCTGCTGAAGCTGCTCGGCTGGCTCGACGCCGGCTGCGCGAAGCGCAAGCACCGCGGCGCGTTCCGCATCGATGTCGCACTCGCGGGCGCGTGGACGCTGCTCCTGCGCCGCTGGGAGGAGCGCACCGCGGTGAGCTCGGACGGCACGGGTTTTGGGGACGGGTTCGAGCGCAGGTGCTCGAAGGATGCGCTTGGGGGAAGTGAGCGGGGCACGTTGGCCGGGCACTGTCGTGTTGTGACTTATGTAAGTTAGGGCGATCGCCTTGTAAGAGTATTGCTGATTCTTCGTCTGCATTTTCAGGATTTTGCGGGTCTCAAGATGGTCGTGCGATGCGAAGTCGACGCGTACCGAGCCTCGAAGGAGGCCTCGGTGGATGCCCTCACGGAGCAGCTGTCTTCACTCAACATGCGCGCCGGGCCAGCAGGTGGAGCATCTGGTGTATCTTCAATCGTCAGCATCCGACACGCTGGTACAGAGGTTGCCCAGTCCTCCCTCGTGAAGATCAAGTCCCGCTCGCGCGCCAGCAAGGCGCAGTACCTGGAGAACGCGTACCTTCAGCTGCTTCTGGGCCAGCTGCCCGAGCTGTGCCTCGGAGTACACGACGGCAGTGGTGTCTTCGACTCCATCAACTCCATCCCGCTCGACTCCGAGCGCTTCCGCAACGCACGCGAGAAGGCGCGGCCCGCGCTGCGCAAGCTCCGCCGCCTGCTCGAAGAGATCCAGAGTCTCGTCATGCAGCGTGGGGTGGGGGCGCAGCTGAGCCTCGTTTGCTCCGGCGGCGAGCTGCTGCTCATGCAGCGTACGGCCGAGGACGCGCTGCTGCCTCCTGTGCTGATGCGACGCTTCACGACGTGATCAGCGTTGGAGGCTGCTGCTTTTCCGGAATTACAGGCAGCAGGTGTGTGCTTTACACCGGTGACGAAGTGTTCGTATACTGAGAGGCTTGACAGGACGTGCTTGACATTCGTACTCGCCCCGAGAGACACGCGAAATCAGTAATATGCCGGGGACAGGCAAAGTCACTGGACTCCGCCATTATTTGCTGCATTCCACTGGCAGTCAGTGCCTACCAGCGATCATTCCCAGTGTACTGCGATGGAGGCCGGCGTACATCATTGGCCCACAACGGCCAGCAGTGCATACCGCCAGCTGCCAATGGCAGCCGGCGATCAGCGCTGGCAGTCGGTGGGTATGTTCAAAAATGGAGTATGTCTGTAATTTAGATGGTACCGCGGTGAATACACATGCCAAATGGTTCATCTCATCCAAGGAGAGCGTCGAAAAGGTTCTTGGGCACCGTCCTAGAACATAGCGACGATGTACAGGAGCTTTGCGATGTCCTGGTGGTCTGGAGTACTGATATCGGCGAGATCGTGAGCCTACACGGCCACCACGAGCATCCGATGAGTACGCATAAAGCATATAAATTATGTGACGTACTGCTGAGTCCGTATCCGCATTTAGAAATACCTCGCAGACCACGATCTCGTCGTCCTCCTCGACTGGCTTCAGTGCGCACATGTTGAGCTCCTTCAGACGAGGAGAGGGGTCGACCCGGCCGCTGACAAAGTCTTGTACAGTGCTGAGGTCGATGCGAGCGACAAAACCGGCTATTCCAGCTCGGTAAACGCGTCCGTGAGCCTCTGTGGGTGCTGTGCAAGTGACCAAGGATACGTGGAGTGCAGTTCTTGTGCTTACTTTTCATGGGGCTGCTGGACTTCAGGGCCGACGGCAAGATTTCGGTAAGCTTCGCGTAACCGGTCGCTTTGCCGTTAACGTCGTGGTTTTCGATGTGAAGGTTCCGCCCTTGAGCCAGCCAGACTTCTTGGTCGGGCACATTCTCGTCGTCATAGTCCTTGAAGCGGACAATGTCAGTCTCTATCCACGACGTCAAGAAGACGATACCGGTAAAAGAGCAACAGGTACAGACTTGAATCTCGCTCAGCTTGCTTTCGACTATCTTGACCGGTGTCCTTGGTAGAGCATCGCTTGCGTCTATCCTCTGCGGCAGGAACATAGCCAATGTCTCCATGCCCACTCCAGCGCCCTCGTCGGAGCCTCCGGGAGTTTGGTGAGCGTCCGAAACCGCACAGAAGCTCTACAACACGCGTGTATATGGGCAATAGGCGCATATAATGCCACTTACCTTTGCCTAAAGGCTGTGGGGCAGGAACCCGCTCGTCAGGGGCGAGAGGTTCGCGGGGGGGCCTCCGTCCGCCACCGTGTTCTGGTGCAGACCACCGGTGAGTGCTGGAGGGCACTGTGCGACGATGAGACCCATCAATGACCGATACATACCAGTGTCAACCAGTGTACCCATGTACACTGGCCAGCGGTGGTAGCCACCGCATGTCGGTAGCAGCCGGCGGCGGCCAGCGGCACACACTGCAAGCCACCACGGGCGCCATCAAAACATACCTATATTTGGTGGGGACCATCGATGAACACCGGCGGCCACCAGTGGTCGCCACCGGCCAATGACTTTTCTAGTCCCGGGCATATAACTCCGCGAAATCGCATCGAAATAAACATATGTGACACGACCCACTCAGACGGACCCCTCGGCGTTCCAAGGATGGGTTAAAAGGTATTCGCTGAGCCTTACGGAGAAGCACAGGCCCATGACTATCTCATTTAGAGCATCCGGAGCCGTAACGTGGTGCGCAGTGCTACAGTGGGTGTCATGCTGATCCGAGCGTATTTTCGGCTTCTGGGTGAAGCGGGGAAAAGTTCTCGAGCTGACGGAATTGATCATGCCTCAGATCAGCGATACACCTCCGCGACGACTCTGTGTTCCCGTGGTCAGGCCTTCTATCCCGCCAATCAGGCCTTGTAGCACGAGGTTGACCTATACATTCGCCTGTCTATGAACACTGGCTTCACAGCTTTTATTTCCAGCACTCGTCGAAATTTTGCGTTCCTCGGGCATGCGAAATTGCGCTCGGGCTAAGCCGACATCCTCTCGCTAACTTACACGGATAGCGCCTGACTTTTCCATGCTTGATTTTGTCCTTTGCGCAGCAGATCGTATAGTCTGCGTAGCCTTGAGCTCCCTCGTGGATTCGTTTCTCTGGCATGTCCCATGTGCGTGATATTTGTCTTGTTCAGCTACGGAATATGTACTGATCACCTCGACATAGACATATAGTCATCGCTGCGCCACTCTGAGACCATACGCTCTCGAAGGCAAGTCTCACACATATACACGAATGGTACGAAATATTCGCAGTTCATTCAAGAGCCGTATCTCAGTTTATGACGTCCTAGGTGGTTGTGGACCCACCACAAAGTTCTGGTTGGGCCGCTGCCATGTGTTCATGTTTATGGACTGCCGTCGTCAGCCGGACCCCGCTCGAAGGGTCTGCTCGCGCGTAGATCCCACCCTGGAAACCTGCGACGTTTGTCACATACCAGCATGCGATCGAAGGTCTATCTCCGTAGGACCGTACGTCTCTGCTGGAACTCTTGTCTACCTACCGACTGTTGTTAACACGGACCTATTAACCAGTTCCCGGCACCCCAAGGGCCACATGATCTCCCCGTGTCGCGAGAGACTGATATAGCTCTGTGGCGCGTAGCCTTGGCTTTGGTTGTGCGACGAAGATAACCAGCACGTTTCGCCTCGACCCACAGGCTTTGCGCCAAATCCCAAACTCCAAGCCCCTACGACAGCGAGGCTATTCAACCCGACTTATAACAGCATTCTGTGCCATGTGAGCACTATTTACTCGGCATTGATCGCTTCGCTGACCTTCGGATTGAAGATGCCGAAGATAAGGGGGTCATGGCGCAACACGAGACATTCCCCGAAACCACAGGCGGGCCCATTCCACCCGCTGGCGAAATCGCACCCGAGCACGGACCATGTCAATATACGCACGAAGATCTTCTCCTTCTCCTCCTCAAGATATCTTCATCCGCACGAATCAGACGAGCAAGAGCTCTTGTCCCTTTCACATCGTTCGTTTACACCACTCGCCTGGATCTTAGCACCTCGTGGGGACGTTTCATCTGGATACCACCGCCAGAGCACCTCTGCCGGACGCTGGTAGCCATGCATGCTGTTCGCGATCTTCGTCTGGTGCACCCAGCTTGGAGTCACGGGCCAACGGAGTGGCCTACTGCACTCAACTTCTGCTCAGGTCCACGACTTCGACGGGTGGACCTTGCCGCTGGGCGACGCTGGCTGCTCAGCCCAAACTCTGAGCAGCTCGTCGATTGGCTTGCGCGGTCCGGCGCGGTCGCGCAGGTCGACGATCTCTATCTGGGAGATATGATGATCTTGGACCAACGGCTGCTGGCATTAGTTCAACAATTGGTCTGTCGCTCGCAAGCTCTGCTGCGCAAGCCTGTGCTCTGCATTGGACCAGAAGTTCGCGTGCGACCGTGTAAGCCCTCCCGAACCTGAGTTCGAGTCCTGGCGGCAGCTGATGCAGTCTCTAGTGGCGTATGCCCTTTCGGGATGCGAAAGCCTGGAGTCCCTCACCATTTGTCTTCCCCACCATGCCTCCTCCTTTCATATTCTCCTTGAACTCCTGGTAGTCCTCCGCCCAAAGTACCTTCGAGTGCTGGGCATCCGACTTAGCCTTTTTCTGCACTACCCCATGCCTTCCAGCGCCAACTGGAAAATGCTCGACGATATCCTCCAAATACCACCATACCTCGGCCTGGAGCGTATCACAGTCTCGGGATTTCCTATCTATCCTGGCTCACCGCATGCCCTTCTTTCGGGAAACCTACACGCGTACAGGGAACGCGATGCGGTCGCTGACCAACAGGCGATCGCCAAGCTCCTCCCTATTACACACAATCGACGCGCTCTCCACCATTGGGATCACCCCGACGGTACCCCTACACGCTCTCCTGCGCGTGTAGATGCCTTTATGCCCACAGAGGTTTGCGAGCGCATCATCGACCTCGTAGCCAACGCGCCAGGAGAGTACTACGTCGGCATAGTCTGGCCCGAAGACGTGCAAGCGACACTTGCGGCCTGTTCGCTGACGTGCCGTGCCTGGCGCGCTCGCGCGCAGGCCTACCTCTTTCGCGCGCTCATATTGGCTGGGGACGAAGCCGCTCTTGGTCGCTTCCGCCGGCTGCTTACCCGCAATCCTATGCTCAGCCCGTTCGTGCGGACGTGCACCCTGTATAGTGCGCCGAGCTCTCCCTCCTCCGCGCTACACATCGCTCCACTATCACTGTCGCCCATGCTGCCAGACGTCGAAAGCCTGCGCATCCTGAACGGCACGCTCCACATCCCTCCACGCGCACCCTTCGGCCCCTGCATGCGTCGACTCTCCTCAGTGGTCCAGCTCATGCTCATCCAGGTGACCCTCCCTTCGCTGGCCGACCTCCGCCGCGTCGTCTGCGCATGCCGCCAAGTCAAGGAGCTCGTTATTATGGGTTGCGAATGGCCGCACACACCTGCGACTCGGACATCCCACTCAGCCAGGTCTACCTGCGGGCGGAGCGGCCCACGCACACAGGTCCGCCTGACCAAAATTGCCCTTGACTTCCCTACGGAATGCGCAGGCGACCCGCGCGTAGTGCGATTCCTCCAGTGGCTCGCGGGCTCCGGGGTGATGAGCAGCGCCGAGCATATCTCCGTCTACCCGATGGCCGTCGCCAGCACAGAGCTGCTGAAGGCTGTCGGCGCCTTTGTCTGCGCGGCCAGCCGGACTCTCGAGGGCCTCTACGTCTCGATGACGCCTACCGTCGATTTTTCGAGCTGTGAGTGCGCCGCGACACGCCTGGTGGGACCGTCGCTGACGATGCCGTGTAGTAACGGAAGCCATCGTGCAGTGCTCTAAGCTTCGGTGGCTGGAGTTCATCGTGCCGCTCGAGAGTACCATATTCGCGCAGCTCGCTGTGCTGCTGTCCGCTGGTCTATCGCAGGCGCAGGCGCAGCGCGAGCTTTGCCTGCGGCTTACGCTCATTCATCCTGGAGGTGCCGTCGCGGAGGCCACAGATGAAGAATGGAGGCAGCTCGACGAGGCCTTGGAGGCGGTCGGACCCAAGATTCTGAGCGACGTCGTGATTTATCGCAGGTTTCTTGCAGGTCCCTCGACGTGTACTGATTCGCTCGACTGGAGGCTTCACGAGGACTGTGATGATGACCGGTTGTATCAACGGCTTGGAGACCTTCTACCTCAGACATGTAAAAGCAAACGGCTGTGGGCTAGACCTGCCTCGCCGGAGAGTGGTGCGATATACAGTAGGATAGAGGGAAGTTGTAGTCGGATATGATCCACATTTATTATCTTGACCGTGGGAATAATATTCATCTATGTCCTTTAGCTTACCGTGTGAACGCTGTACTTAACGACCAATATCTAATATTTCACTTCCTGAGCTTGAACGGCATCCACGTTCCAACGTCCTCGCTCAGATCATAGAAAGTTCAGCTGGAAACAGGAAGTAAGCATTGAGCACTCATAAATATTACTATCCATGATCTGAACCATCCCCAGTCCTACCTGTGGCTTGCAGAACAGAGCGAGCAAGAATAACTGGCAGTGTATGCAATAATTCGCGTGTGGACCGCGGACCTCCGCCACCACGGGAGGCGTTGTTAGGACGTGGATGTGAGAGATATCTCGTGAGTCTGAGTCTCTGGAGATGCTGCTGCGACATGCTCATTTTGTCCTCATCTCAGCGAGGTTTTGGCCATGTTCGTACTCGCTATCCACATTACCACCCGCGTGGAAGCTTGTAGACGTTTTAGGGACCTATTCTGTCATTTATGCGCTATCAAAAGACGCAGAACACGCGTTCTCTATGTTCTGGTTGAGTAAGCAATCTTCCTCCTTCGTCTGATGTGTATTAGGTTCAGAGCACCTTCTGACGCTGGCCCAGCACGAGGCACCTTGGAAGCATGAGCATGCGCCGTCCTGGAAGTCATCTGCCAGCTACAGCCCTACAAGACAGCACACAATCTGCTTTACATCCTCGGTGTCGACCTTCATCCTTGTGACTATGTCCTCTGAAACGTCGTGGCGGGCTCGACCTCCGTCATCCACCTCCCCAGCCAACGAACGCACATCGCTCTCTGACGGGCCTTTCCGTGGTCGCTATTACTACAGAGGACGAGGAGCTCCTACGCGAGGCAGACCCTCTGTGCCGCGTATCCCTGGAAAGAACATACTCCAAGGACTATACCCGAGTACTATCCAAGCCATCGAGAAGCCGTCCGACGTTCCAGGAAGCGACGACATCGTGATCGATGATGTCCAGTACGTCGGATCGTATAGCTGGACCGAGTCGCAGGAGCCAACGATCCTAGTTCCAGGTGCGCTGCACCTATAGCATCTCACGGACCGCTGACTAACCCGCTTTGCAGGCTCGCCTCGGTTGTGGCGCACCGACCTCACCTTCCCGTTCAGCGTCCCGCCCGACAAAGGAATCACCTTCGTGTACCAGAACGGCCACCGGTGCCCGGAGTCTCCGCTGCTGCCGTTGTTCATCGCGGCAGACACTCTGGCGCGCGACGGCTGCACGCCGGTCGAGTGGACGACCGTCGACATCGTCACGGACCGCAACAACCTGCGCAAGCTCTGGGCGTTTGTCGAAATCCCGGAGCCTAGCGACTTCCGCATCGACCTGGAGTTGGCAGGCCCGTGGACGCTGCTGATGCAGAGGTGGGAGGAGCGCACAGCCGAGACGAATGGGGAGCACAGCAGGGCGGGATTCGGTGACGAGTTTGAGAAGCGGTGCACGTCGGCCGCTCCGGAATGCGAGCGTGGCGTATTTGCTGGGCATCACAGGGTCATTTCATATGTGAGTGCGTTACAGCTGAGTGTCAAACTATGCTGACACTGGTATAGGACATGTCAGGACTACGGCTGATCGTCCGATGCGAAGTCGATGCGTATCTCTCTACCGCCGACGATGTCACTGGAGACAAGCACGAGGAGCCCAGCGACCAGCCCGAGACATCGAAGCCGGAAGACGCATTGGCAAGTGCGCTGGAGTCTCTCAGCCTTTCCTCCACATCCACCTCCTCCCATTCCACGCCTACGCCCGTCCCTCAGCCTTCCCAAGTACACGGGCTCACCGTCATTAAAGCTGGGTCGATCATCCCTCAGTCCTCTCTGACCAAAGTCAAGTCGCGCTCACAGCAGAGCATGGCCGCGCTGCGCTGGTACGAGGTGTACCCGCAGTTGCTGCTGGGGCAAACGATGCACTGCATGATGGGTGTGCACAGCAGGGGCACGTTCGCCGAGGTGCGACACTTCGAGATCGACGCGCCAGAGCTCGAGGACGTCGCGCGGTCCGTGCAGCCCGGCCTGCGGAAGCTCAGGGCCCTCCTGGAGGAGATCCAACAGGCGGCCATGGCGTGCGGCGCCGCCGCGAAGCTCAGCCTGGTCTGCCGCGAACGACGGCTCGTCCTGCTGAGGCGCACGTCCGCGGCGTCGCTCCTTCCCCCGGATATCCTTCGACGCTTCGATGCCTAGCCTTGAGAAACATATCATATACAACCAGCTGCAGAGTCTATTTCGCCACTTTCTCGCTGCAGTCGATCTCGATGCCACGCGCACGGCCGTAGGCCCTGCACGAGGCATCTAGTCCTACTGTACCCAAATGTATCGTATAGAAACTTGGAGATCGTCACACTGGTCGTTGACGGTCTCTTGGAGCACATCCTATCCCTCGGCTGCGTCCAAGACATGGCTGCCCACGCTGCCCATCGCCACTTCTAGAATGTATTTGCGAGAGCCATCGGGATCTGGGTGGCGTAAGGACATGATCAGAATCCAGTCCACGTCGATGTACTGTTACCCAATCCAGGTAATGGAGTCTAGCTCCTCCGGCGTACAGGGTTCGGGATGCGCGTGCATGAGGGCCCTGCTAGACCGCCGCCGCACTATCTACTCGTGCGGACATCAAGAAGCTCGCCATCGTGGGCTACGAATGGCCGCCCCACCCTGCGACTTCCAACCAACCAGATCTCCCTGCAGGTGCACGGAGCGGCCCCCGTACCCATATCCGCCTGAACAAACTCACCTTCCACTTCCGGACGGCGTGCACGGGCGATCTGCGCGTGGTGTGCCTCCTCTAATGGCTCGCGAGCTCTGGGGCTGTGAGCGCCGCCGAGCACGTCTCCATCTGCCCAATGGCCATCGCCAGCGTCGAGGTGCTAGAAGCCGTCGAAGCCATCGTCTACGCAGTACGCTAGACGGTCGAGGACCCCTATATCTCGGTGACGCCTACCGTCGATTTCGCGAGCTGTGAGTACGCAGCAATCCACCTGATAGCTCATCGTCCCGCACCAAAGTATCGTCTTCGCTCAGCTCGCCGTGCTGCTGCACGCCAGTCTGTCGCAAGGGCAGACGCAGCACGAGCTTTGCCAGCGGCTTACGCTTATTGATTCCGGGGGTGCTGTCGCAGAGGCAACCGACTATGAGTGGAGGCAGCTCGGTGACGCTCCAGAGGCTGCTGAAGTAGACACGCTACTGGAGACTTCTGTAAAAGCAAACGGATGCGGGCAACTTCGCGTCGTTTTAAACCGCCCAACTTCGACTCTTGGTTATACTGATCGTGTGAATAGTCATATTCTATGTAGTCACAAGTAAAGCTGACCGTGAGAATGCTGCAGTCAACAATCGGCCTCTGACGCTTCGTTCTCCGAGCTTCATCCTTTGCATTCAACTTCCAACGTACTCGCTCAGACCACGGAGATAAGGAAGTCAACGTAAGATTTCAATAATCACAAACGTCTCTGGTTGCAATTGTTGACCTATTCACCCCAGATTCAAACGCATCGCTAGCATGGGCCTGCAGAACATGGCTGTGGCGAACCCATAGCCTGGCCATTATACTGCCTACGGTGGACGCTGTACTTCCCACGCTGAGCGCGGTACTCCTCAACAGGGAGCCCGGATGAGTGAAAATGGAGAGAGAGCCTGGTGAGTTTGAGCTTTTGAGTCTCCACTGCGGCATACTCATCTTCGCGCCATAGCCTCACCCTTTCCCGTCGCTGGCCTCAAGGCGTAGCAGTCTAGCGACATTTTAGAGATCTACAAATGCAGCAGAGGAGGCTTATACTACGAATACGCATCCAGGTAAGCAATCTTCCTGTTTCGTCTGATCGACGTGTATTAGGTTCAGAACTCCTACTAACGCTGGCTCAGCACGAGGCATGTTGGAGCATGAGCGTGCGCCGTTCTGGAAGCCATCCGCCAACTACAACGATCCAAACAAGCAACGTAGAACTCACTCCCATTCTCTGCGTCGGCAGCACTTCCGCGTAGCATGTCCTCTGAGCCGCTGTGGCGCACTCGGCCTCCGTCGTCCATGTCCGAGTCAGCCAGCGAGCGCACGTCCAGTACGCTCTCTGACGGGCCTTTCCGCGGTCGCTACTACTACAAAGGGCGGGGAAGCTCTACGCAAGGTAGGCCCTCCGTGGCACGTACCCCTGGAGCGAGCATACTTCAAGGACTCTACCCGAGCACTATCCAAACCATCGAGAAGCCGTCCGATGTTCCAGGAAGCGACGACGTCGTAATCGACGATGTCCAGTACGTCGTGTCGTACAGCTGGGCAGAATCGGACGAGCCGATGATCCTGGTTCCAGGTGCGCCGCACCTATCACATCTCATGGACCGCTGACCAACCCCATCTCAGGCTCGCCTCGACTGTGGCGCAGCGACCTCGCCTTCCCGTTCAGCGTTCCGCGCGACAGCGGGATCACCTTCGTCTACCCAAACAGCCATTTATGACCAACCCGGGACGAATCGCTGCTGCCGCTGTTCGTGGCGGCCGACACACTGGCGCAAGACAGCCGTCCGCCGGTCGACTGGGCGTCCGTTGACATTGTCACGGACCGCAATAACCTACGAAAGCTCTGGGCGCTCGTCGAAAGCCCGGAGGCGGTTCAGAGCGACTTCCGCATCGACCTCGAGCTCGCGGGGCCGTGGACGCTGCTGATGCAGTGGTGGGATGAGCCCGCGGCTGAGGCTCATGAGGAGCGGTATATGGCGGGGTATGGCGACGAGTTCGAGAAGCGGTGTGTGTCGGCCGCTCCGGAATGCGAGCGTGGTATCTCTGCCGGACATCTTAGGGTCATTTCATATGTGAGTATCATTCACTTGGGGGACGAAACTTGCTTACGCTGTCGTAGGACATGCCAGGACTCCGACTTGTCGTCCGATGCGAAGTCGATGCGTATCTCCCTGCTGCCGACGCTGCCACTGAGGACAAGCAGGAGGGCCCAATCAACCAGCCCGAGACCTCGCAGCCGAAGCATGCATTAGCAAGTGCGCTGGAGTCCCTCAACCTCTCGTCCTCCCATCCTACGCCTACGCCTGGCACTCGCACTTCCCAAGTACACGGGCTCACCGTCGTCAAAGCAGGGTCAATCGTCCCTCAGTCCTCTCTGACCAAAGTCAAGTCGCGCTCGCAACAGAGCATGGCCTCGTTGCGCTGGTACGAGGTGTACCCGCAGTTGCTTCTGGCGCAAACGATGCACTGCATGGTCGGTGTGCACAGCAGGGGCACGTTTGCCGAGGTGCGACACTTCGAGATCGACGCGCCCGAGTTCGAGGAGGTCGCGCGGTCCATACAACCTGGGCTTCGGAGGCTCAGGGTCCTCCTGGAGGAGATCCAGCAGGCAGCCATGGCGTGCGGCGCCGACGCGAAGCTCAGCCTGGTCTGCCGCGAGGGACGGCTTGTCCTGCTGAAGCGCACTTCCGCGGCTTCTCTCCTTCCGCCAGACATCCTTCGACGCTTCGATGCGCAGGCTTGAGTCACACATCACGTAGAATTAGCTGCAGAATGTATTTCGCCACCTCTTTGCTACAATCTTTCTCGATGCTATGCGCACAAACGTACTCCCTTCCTGAGGCATCTCACGTCCTATCGTACCCCAGTTTTTCGTATAAAAACTTCCCGCACTCACGACAAGCGTCGCAGAGGGGTCGTCCCGACTGACAGCACCGCTCGGCACCCTTATTAAGTATTTCCTGGATAGACCATGAGCTGTGCTCGGATCGCGACGGTGCACAAAGGTACGCACGAGAAGGTCGTCGCACTCGCCGTTGACGGTGATCTGGAGCGGGTCCCAGCCCTCCGCCGCGTTCAGGCAAAAGTCGTGTACCACATGGCTTGGGTAGCCCACAGCGCCCACAGCTACTTCCAGTATATATTTTTGCAAGAGACATCGACATCTGGGTGGCGTGAGGACGCGATCTGGATTCAGTTCATGTAGACGTACTGTTCCAAGACCTTGGTCACAGAGTTCAGCTCTTCCGGCGTACAAAAACCGGGATGCGCGTGCATGAGGCCACGAAGAGCATTTGCAAGCGCGTCGGCGAAACGAATGCTGCTGTCGATGTCCTCCAGATGTTCGGTCAGGGACTTCTCCGGTGGCGACATGGCGAGGGCGAGCCGCGTGACCAGTGTGGCAGCGAGTACAGCAGCCATGGCTGCAATGGCGGGATACGGCGACATGCTACGCCAGCAAGCGAATGACGATGTGTGGCGCAGAGAGAATTCCGAGTCGGTTCTCTGGAGTGAAGGGATTTTGGAGGATTAGCGATGGACGGATACTAATTTATACTCAGCTCAGAATGCGATACAGAGATGGACAGGACAAAAGGCTCGCGGTCGCGAACCAGAAACTCATTGTCGAGGCGTCCGGACCAGTCGTGCTTGGAGCTCAGGCCGGGGCGTCGTCAACGTCTCAGTAAATCAGGTCCATGCACGATTGCGTACGGAGCCAGTCGTCAGTGGAGTCTGTGAAGTAGCGTTATGCGATGCTCAGCCCGCTATGGTACATGCGTAAAGTGTGAGAGGCATGACAGAATTGAAACGTCGACGACTCATCAAAATAGAACTTGACGCGTAAGATGTTCGTGCATAATGTCCGCCCCGAACCGTCTTGTCCATATTGCTTGCCCCCGTCCTCGCCCCGTCCTCGCCCTCGCTCTCGCCTCCGCCCTCGCCCTCGCTCCTGTCTTCGTCCGCCACTCTCACAGTCCGCCCAGGTCCCTAGTTGCCACCGCCGTCTCTATCGCCGCCTGCCTGCGCCGCTCCCCGGACGTCTACGACACCAAGTCGCGCGATAACGCCGTCCTCGATTTGCATGCTATACATTGTAGGTATCCTAATCCGGAGGAGCTCTGCCTGCCTGACGTCGGCCCATAACTGCGTTCGTAGCTGATTCGAGTCGGTGCCCCGTCCGAGAGCGTCCATGAGTAGGATGTCGAGCCACGTAGACCGGAAGGGCGGCCTTAGCATCAGCCAGGTCACGCGGTCCGCTGGGCGCAGCGCGAAGGCCTCTCCGCTCTCAGGGCTGACGACGGTGTGTGGGACTGAGTGAAGTGCTTCTTGCAGCTCGACCTTGATGTCATGCACGTACATGTCCCAGACCAGCCTGCTTCTTGCGAAAATGCGTCGGTAATGCGTATCAGGGTGCTCGAGGATGTGGAGCAGCAGGGTCTCGAATACGGCGAGGTCTTCACAGGTGAAGTCGATGCGGGGGATAGGCTGGCTTTTGTGGTCGATTTTCTCTAACTCATAGCAGAGCTGAGGAAAGATGCTTTGAACGCCGTCTGTGCCGAACTCATCGAGTCCAATGCGTATCACCTTCAGGTGGTCTCTTTTCATGATAGCACTGTGCCCCGTTATGGATTCTGCTGATGCGTGGGTGGCGATATAATAAGTATCCTCACCTAGAGCCTAGGTCAGTAGACGCTAGTTGGATGGAGCCCATCACTACGCACTGTCCTGATACCAGCATATCTCTAGTAAATCCGTAATCTGGCGTGACTGACGACGGAATGATCGTGCAGTGTGAATATACATGACGATAAGGGCCAAGATTTCGCCGTTAGCAAGCCAGGCCCTAGTTCCGCGGAAGAGAATCTCCCGAAAAACTGAGAGCCAGACTTTGAGGCTATCAGCCTCATTAACTCCAGTCAAGCATCTGGATGATATTCCACGTGGGCGCTTCTGTCGTTGTAGCGCGTTGGCAGGTGTGAGGGTCATCGGCTGGGATAGTGAGACAAGGTCCTTATCGGAGATTGTGACGCCGTCCAGCGCGAGAGACAGCGGGGAGAGACAGCGGAGAAGTAGAAGAAAGCCTCGTAAAGAGGGTATATGTACGTTTACGAGGCGTAGCTCGCCCAACGCTTTGAGGTCGAAAAGTGGAGGTCGGGGAAGTGCAGCGAGGGGAAGTGGTATAGGCGGTGAATCCGAGCCAGCTGTAATGGCCAGCGCAATTCTGTGTGGAGAGACACCAAGGCCTTGAAGCTTAAGAATCGTTATATGCCCCCACGAGGTGGACGACGAGTGTATGAGCTCGTTGATTCGCAGATCCTCGATGCATGGACCTATCGGGACATCGAGAGGGTCGGGAGCCTGGAGGAAGCTGATTAACGTGTCTAGATCGTCCACGGACCGTAGGGAAATATTGCGAAAGAGGGTAGGGCGTAAATTCCTTGCCCAGTACTTGCAGGTAGAGGCACAGCTTGCGATAGGTTCATGCCAATCCTGCCTTCTGAGCTCGGACAAGATGTCCGCGAGGACCTCTTCTGGAACACGAGTCCCTACGCTTTCCGACATGAGCTAGGCGGATACGCTATTTACGCACCAAACACGGCTGCCAGACGCTGCTGGAGGGTCGAAAGGCGACGGGACGATGGCAAACCCAAACCTGTGCAGCCCAGATATCGACTTCCGCTGCAGCCGGACGCCTCGTGTATTTCCTTACATGGTCGTCCACATGCCTTGTTTGGTCTTGTGGACGCTTACGTAATACTTTCCCTCGTCCCCGTCTTCTGCGAGGCGTACGCCTGTCGTAAAGCCCAGTCTACTGAACTAGTCACTGTCGCGAAAAATACGACATGGAACGCAAAGGAAATGGTACTATCAGTTCGAGCCAATATTCGGAGAGGATATAAAGCTAATCCGAAGACTCAGTGGACTTAGTGTCAAGATGTCCTAACTCCCGAGCCGCGGTGTGCTCAGCCTGCGTAGCAAAGTCATAATTTGGGTCAATTCACGAGTAAAAAGCACTTACAAGTAGTGTTGCGTAGAGCTCAGTCACCATGAGCCATAGATTTCCGCCTTCGTCGCCGTTCTCTTGGTCCCCGTGGGGTTCTGTGACTGAAGGTTCCCCTGACTCCCGAGTGTGGTCGTGCCACAGATTATACGATAGACTCTCTAGCAGCTTCTGGCACCTACAGTGAGATGAATAGAGTCAGAATCGCAGATGTTGCGAATAGAAGCATGATTACGCACCGTTCCAGTCGGCGGACGAGACGGTCAAGCTTCTCCGATGGGCAGACGCCAGGATGCGCACGACGCGCCGCCACGACCTTGTCCAGGATATCTGAGCAGGCGTCAAGCTTCTCGCATATGCGCTGGAGGGCGGCCTCAGACGGGACGGCACGTCGGACAAGCTTCGCGGCGAAGGAGGTCGCCTTGTGAAGTGCTACAGAGTCACCGCAGGGCCGGTCGAGTCTTCTGTTGGCCGCGCGCGCGAGCATAAGAAGCGACACTTCGAGAAGCATTTGTGCAGTGACGAGGGGTACGAAAGGAGAGGAAGAGATTCAGCGCTGACAATGTTGCAGCTTCAAGCATTCAGTACCCCCCGCCTTAAAGCTCGCCAACGCCGGCGAAGGAAGTACAAAGTTGCTACGCCTTCCCGAGCTCGCGTTTCACTTTCTCTAAGTGAGCACAGACTCATTGCAGCTGGTGGAAACCGCGTACCTCAAGGATGCGGGCGCGGCATGTCTCGTAGCCGCCATAGGAGGCGCTATCATCTCGCCCACATCCTACCCGACAGCGCACGACAAGGTATGATATCTATGGCAATTAGGCGGAGAGCTGTGTACATATAAAGTACAAGGCGGTTGTAACAGAGCCGCATGGATCGGGGCTGTACAAGGCGCCCGCTGCCGAAGCGAACGAACATGACAGATTGCCCTCCTCTCGCCAGGAGCCTATCGGGGACTGCCTGGGGAGCGGTGAACAAACCACCTCTCAGATTCCGTCAACGTGAACCTGTAGCCATAAATAACAGCAGCTCGTACGGCGTTCGTAGTGCAAGCATATCTTCGACATCACACCAGCGTCTTGCTTGAGTTACGCCCTTCTCCCGCATCCACACTTCGCGCACGTCCCCCCGCTTGCGGGCTCTCAGTCTTGCGTGCAAGCATCGCCATGAGCCTCCTGGCCGCGGCCCTGTAGTTCGCATCTCCTGGCCTCCTCTCGGTCTCCTCGATTGCCTAGTCATCTCTTAGCATGACGGCCTACATCAAGCCCAACGAAGACACACACCTTCTGCAGCGCGAGCCCCATCAGCTTCGCCAACTCCCCTCTAAAACAGTCGAGATAGTCGATCCACGGCCCACTCGGCGCTGTATCCCCGGCGAAGTGCGTCGCGTACGCGCGCGCGAGGCCCGAGAGGAAGGCCTGGGGCTTCGCGTCCGCCGACGCGAGGGGTGCGGCGTCCGAAATGCCGCGCATGCGCCCGCCGAGCGCGAGCAGCGCGAAGAGGTGTGTGCGGAAGGCGTGCCCGCACGACGTCGAGCGCGCGTCAATGGCGGTGTAGCTCTGGTCTGTGGGCGGACGTCAAGAGCTGCCCGAGCGGTGGATCCGGGGCAGGCGCACCTTTATAGCGGTCAACGAAGCCAAATATGAGGGCGAGCGACTGTGTGATGATGGGCAAGAACTCGGACGCGAGCAGGGACGCGGCGTGCTGGTTGTTCCGCGATGCTTCGGGCCAGTAGCGCGTCGCGAAGTGGTGTAGCTGGAGCTCGATTTGCAGGGCAAGGTCCCATATTGGGCTGTGTGTGGGCGTGGGGATGGTATCTTGGCTTGCTGGGTAGTCGCGTTCGAGATACTGCAGTATTGCGAGGGCGTACGCGCTGGCAATTCCCTGCAAGCAAGCAACACGATGAGCGATGACTGAAAGCGAAAGGCACAGATTATGCGTACGACCACAGCATATCGCTCCCCAACCGTTTTATCCAACGACTGCAGATCCTGCGATACAGTGACCAAGGACGACACGAGCGCAGATTTGCCCTGGATCTGACGGAATGAGGCTAGGTCGATGCCGCCACGCACCAAGGGCACGCATGGGCGTAGGTACAAGGTGAGCGCGCCGATGTCGCGTGCGTCGACTGGAGAGACGAGGTCCAGGTCGGTGGGCTGCTCTAGGGTCGGGGCGTGAGAAGGCCGCAACAAAGGATGTATGTGGAGCGTACCAGGGGAGAGCTCATGTATATGTATCTTCGCTTCGCCGACGAGCTCTTCTTTTTGTCCCGGTAGATGGCGGTAAACCTTGAGCTTGAGGGTGTAGGTGCCTGGTTCGGACGCGCTGCGAACGTGTCAGATTGGCGAAGGAGATGCCTCTCCGCTTGGACTCACATCTCTCGTTCTGGCGAGTGCCAGACTGGCTTCAATGTGCTCCCCGCAGTCGCTCCAAAGGATATCGGGGGTGGTGTAAGCATGTGACCGCGCGGTTCGTTAGGGGTAATGGTAATCGAGTAGCGGCCTTCGTCATAGAGTCGTGCGTAGAGCTCTGCCGGCCGTGATAAGTCTTCCGCAGCACGTCTAGAGGTAGACTGCTACTCACGAGACACCGTCACCAGCAAAGTACCGCCGCCATTGTTGACTACCGTCCGAGTCATTGTATGAAGGACAGGTCAGGATGAGGAGTGTAAGGACGGTCTCTGGGTTTCTTCAGCGTCAGCACCTGAGCATCCGACCACGGTATGGACTCGCTCACCAAGAACAAAGCATACAGATGCCGCCAAACGCGTCTGCTGCTGGTCACGCGTGCAGATTCTGGTGACTGACCCAGTGACCTGTCCAGGGTCCAGCGTGTGCCCGTGAGCGACGAATGAGCGACGAATTCCGCGCTGCGAGCTCACCATCTCCGCCATTTCCCAGGCTTGTTGCCTCTCTTCCAGCGTAGATGCACGGAAGTGGATACAGTGGGCATAGAAAATGGACCGGGTCTGTCGGACAAGGCGTGGACAAACTACAGAAGGCGTCCGAGAAAGCCCCGGTTCTCGTGGGTCGTGGCTGGGTGAGAACGATGCTATCATACCCACTAAATAGATGCTGCTTTGCCGTTGAGGCGAAGACGGAACGTATTGAAGATACCAAGTTGTATTTGCTGGGTAGAGCGGGGCATGATGATAGGTAGTGGTGGTAACGAGAAACGAGAGAACAGGAAAGGCTTATATTCCGGCGTCAACTTTGGCTTTCACAGACGCACGCTACGACATTATTCCTGGAAATCATGAATTTATATTGGATACTACGGACGAGGGTGCTGCACGCCACGTATCCAGCAGAATACCAAATTCAGCGCAGGGACAGCTTGCTGACGACTCCCCGCACGCAGAGCCCAACGAGCATGTTGAACAGACAAATCGGCCAGATGACCGTAGTCCAGATCACACGCTCCGGAAAGCCCATAAAGCCGGAGCTCAGGGGACGCAGTCGCTGGATCCACCATATTTGCCTGCGCATTGCACGCCATCGCTTGAGGGCATCCGCGGCCGTGGGCCGCGCCTTGGGGTCGACCTGAATCATTTCGCGGACGAGCGGCGTCAGGAACGCGGCCTCGCGATAGCGGTCGCGGAACTCTCGACGGAGGAGGTTTCCGACGCAGAATACATCCGCCTTATAGGGGTCGTACATTGCTTCGGTGAGCTCTGGTAGTGCGGCATCGGGGCTGAACTGCGTGTTCGTGATGTATGGCGTGCGCGGCTGGCAGACCGAGCGCGAGAAGTCGGTGAAGTAGTGCCGGACGCGCGAGGGTGCGGAGAGGCGGAGGTAGGGCAAGAAGTACCATGCGTGGTACTTGTAGTCTGGAGTGCGGTAACGATTGACTGGGTGGAATCCGTTGGGGTACAAAGGCGCTTCGTCAGCGAGGATCGTCGACAACGAGATGTTTCTGGATGCGGGGTTAGCTGGACGGTGCGTTAACGGGAATGGATAATCACCTGTGCGCCACACCACGGGCGTGCATAAAGGCAAGTCCCTAGAGCATTTGTTAGAAACGACAGAAGTAGAGACAGATTGACCTACCTCCATGACGTCGTCCACAAACTCGATAATGTCGTTGACGCACCAGAGGTCGAACGTGTTAGTTAGGCGAAGAAAAGGAGTAACCAAATAGGACAGCTGTCTATCCTCTCTGTCCTTGAAGTGTTTGAGGATGGGCACACAGTGGTTGTTGGGATCGTTGAGAAGATCTCGGCGCGTGAGGTGCGTCAGAGTTACCAGCTCCTGGCTGCCACTGGCCACACGTTTGATCGCCACCAGACGTCCGTCTTCACAGATGGCATCAATATGACCTTCCTCGTACTGTGAACAACGTCAGCTGCTCGGGCTTATGCCTAGCAATAGTGAAACTGAGAGGCAATACCTTTGCGTCCTGCAGAGTTTGCCCGTCCTCGCACTGGTCTGGGTCTAGCTCGAGGTCCTGCGTCCACGAGGGCTTCCAGCCGGGCCGATAGCGTGGACGAAGCAGACATCCGTGAGCGGAGAGAAAGGGCTGCTTGCTGGCCCAAAACTGCTCTTCGTATGAGAGGCTCGTGTGCGCTCGACGCCCGTAGAAGCCTAGTGGTGTAGACGAGAAGTTGGGGGTGAACATGATGAGAGATGTACTGCTTTAGAAGAGGACAGGCTTGCCTTAAGACCTGCACGAGAGCGCTGTCTTTGTACCGGGATCTTCCTCCACTCCAGTGCAGTGGCAACCGCCTGCGAGACACAAACGTTCGGTCCTTATGTTTCGACCTGCCTGATAATTGCGTTCCTATGTCAAAACTAAACACCGCTTTCCCGCTGACCTGGAGACGAAGATCGAGTGGTGCCGATAGTCCTAGGTCATGGCTCGCAGGACGAGCCGAAAAGGAGGGCAAAGCAGACGATTGCCAGGCGCCTCCGCGGCCGCCAGGCCCCCGGACAGTGCCCACCTTTCACGTGGACCTCCAGACGCCTGGTGCCAAGTCCCGCCTGCAGCGTTCTTGCATCTCGTGCACGACGACCACTCATACATTCTACTCCAATGTCCAACCCCTTCGCGCGACGCAATTGCCAGACGGAAAGCTCAGAACTGTCGGAATGTAACTCCGTTTCCCCTGGCATTTCCGCTGGAATTACCCCGAGGCCGCAGGTTTGACTCAATCTACCGGAAGCCCTGAAGCGGGAACACGACGTTAGGCTGCCAGTAGCTGCACTCAGAGAGGTGAATACAGAACCATCACCTTAGAAACCATCTTCAATCGGGCGTACATTTGGGTCAAGACTCCGAGCCACTTGTAGATCTCCGTGGCAACTGTGCGAGATGTTCAAATGGCCTCAAGCCCTTGGAAGAGCACCTGTGTCGCCAGCAGTGGATCTGAACCCTGGAACAATACAACGTCTACCTGTATAGATAAAAGCATAGGCAGTTCCATGCTCGATGAGTTCTTTCAGTTTTTTGTTGTTCCCCGCTCGTTTCAACGTCATGGTTACGCAGTCGACTTGCTTTATCCTACCTGTGGCGGCGTTTGCCCAACACAAAATAATCTTATTCTTAGACAGGGATTAAAGGAACGACACAAGAACTAAGTCTGGCCTCGAACAACGCCACAACAAGGCTCAATATTGTGCGAGGTCACTATAGCGCCAACGATCGAGCAAGCCCGGGCGCGACTTGGGCGGGCTGGAGCAGGCCTTAAGGTGCGCGACCCTGCCAGAGAGTGGGCTATACCTCAAAAAATGCCCATCCTACGCGACTACCCAGAGCTATGCGACTTAGAATCACGCGCGGTCGGCACGCAGCGCAGCGCAGAGGAGCTCGCCTGGGTTGAGAAGCAGCGCTTCCTTGCCGCGCACGGCTACATGCTCCGTCCACGATATCGTCCAGACTGGACGCCGTCTTGGTTGGAAAACCTGTATCTCGGTCCAAAGCGGTGCGAGGACTATTCGAGTTTACAGGACGCAGATGTGAGTGTCACCGAGCCTCCTTCTCGCGCTTTTGCTGACCGTGGCGGTAGTACGAGCCGGGATGCATTGACGCCACGCACATTGAGAGTGGTCGTTTGGTATCGGTCAAGCGCGTTCTCACAAGCTCACAGGAGCTGGCTATCCTGGAACACCTTTCGCAGACGTGCCTCCTGGTGGACCCCAACAACCACTGCGCTCGCATCTGGGACTGCTTCCAGGACGAGGACCCACAGTGGACCTTTATCGTCATTCCATTCCTCTGTGCTACTACCTCATTGTCTGGGTTCGACATAGTTAACGACGTGATACAAATTATGGATGACGCTCTTGAAATGAGTTTCATTCACAAACACTAGTAAATCAAGCTCAAGCTCACAACACCTCCAGGGCCTCGTATTTACACACGCTCAAGGCATAGCCCACCGGTCAGTTTCTGCATGCAATCCACCGCGCGCCTCCTGACGTCCGCCCCAGACGCATCTCCAGGCACACCCTCCGCACAGACGAATCACCCATGCACCCCGGCGGCTTCCACCCCGTCGTCCACATGCAGACTCCTGACTTTAATGGCTGGGCGACGGTGCTCTCGCGCAGCACCGCGACCTCGCGTGTGCGGCACTACTACACCGGCTTTGGCGACGCCGTGCGCTGCGAGTCGGGCGCGCCGGAGCTCTTCAAGGCCGACGTCGCCGCGCTCGGGCTGCTCTTAGCGTCTTTCAGCAGGGTCCGTCGCCTCCTCTCGCTCCATGCGTTCCCGTACTGACATACAGTCTCAGTCGTACGAGCGCACGGAGTTCCTGGCCTCGCTCGTGCAGGACATGGTGCGAGGCCGGCCGACGGCCGCGGAGGCGCTCGAGCAGTGGCGCACGATCCGCGCGCGCATATCATGGGTTGGGCGGATGCGCCGGCTGACGATACCTGAGAATGGCAATTCCTGGCTAAAGACGGTTCTCTTGGATGTCTGCTGCATCCTTTCGTTGCTGTACATGTGTCTGCCAGCCCCGGTGCGGTGGGTGGGTGATGCGCTCTGCAAGCATTTCTTCCTCTGTGTCATTTACGTGACCATGGGCTCTGTGTCGGTGCTTATTATGGACTACATCTATAGGCTTGTAATCTAATGTTGCTATTCTGAGATTTCGAGCACTCGGTGACACGGTTCTGAATCGCGCCAGCGGTCCGTGGAGGTTCCAAGTGTATGCGTCCAGTTACAGCCAGCAAATTGTCGTGGGATATAGTCCATGATGAGATCTAGCTCATCTCATGATGTATATATCTGCGCTGCCCGAGGGCCGAGTCTCCTGCAGTGAAAGCAAGGTGGGAGCAAGAGTGCTGGCCGCCTCTGGGGGCTGCGGCCGTGCGAGGCGCTTACATAAGAAACCACAAGGCCAAACATGGCACGCCTCTTGCCAAGTATAGTAATTTCCCGAGCGCCGAAGGCCTGTCCTGCCGCAGCGACCTCCCGCTGCTCATCGACGCTGGCAGCCAGAAACCCGTACCTCGTATCTCGTCATGTCAAAAAGCGCCATATCTACAATTTTATCCTCTTTCTTATCTCCGTACCGACGAGTCCAGGCCGACAGGGAACTGCAACATTGGCGTATCGGGAGGAGATGAGTCTCAGCGGTCGCCGCCGGTCGGTCGTATTTTGCAAGAGACGAGGCCTCTTCAATCGTCAGTGTCCTGGGAAGACTTGATCTTTGACTCGGATAGAAGTTCATGAGCGTGTACGAGGGGAGCGCCAGCACAGTAAACTTCCATCTTCCCGGCCACCTGGCGACACTACCCGACTAGGCTCTCCACCCCACGCATTCGCTGCCAGAACCTAAAGCAGACGGCGCAGCCCATTATGCAGCAAGCCCTGGTAGGCGCTGCTGTGCTCGCCGTGCTGGGACTCAAGGCTAGCTACCCGCTCGTGCGGGTGTACTGGCTCGAGAACCCCGAGAAGACCTTCGCCGAGATACGGGACATCCTTCAGGAAATCGAGGACGATCTTTCACGGTTGGAGAAGCAAGTCATTACGCGTATCTTGGAGCTCTCTGGAACGGCTGGAAAGGGGCTGGGGTACCGCGGGGTGAAGGAGCTGAAGCGAGAATGGCACGAGTACGTCGTTCAGTGCACCCACCGTGACATGATGTGGATATTGTGCATGCCCTAGCTGCAACCGTGTATATCTGCGTCTGAAGCATGAGATGAGGAAGAACTACCCCCAGCCATACCAGCTCGCGTTCTCGGGAAGACAGCTTATGGCGGACATCCGAAGCCTACGAGGCAGGGTCCACGACTTAGAGCAGGACTGGCTGGTACGACACCTATCTTTCTACTCGATACATAAGCTCATACGCCATCACTTTCGACAGCGTACATCTAGCATAGTCCTGTATGATACCGATCCCGACGACTCTGACGTTGAGTAATAGACTGCATGTCGCGCAGCGTTCCTGAGCTTTCGATATACCCACGAATCAGCATTGACGTACTAGCCTGTATATACAGTTTATGACAAACATCATACCGGAGCTTATACACAAGTACAAGATCCAGGGAATGACATGCTGGCAAAACGCGCCAAGCACCCACCGTACCGGCGCCGGCAAGCGCTCTAACAGCATGAGCACCATGAAGAAGACGTCCAAGAGGACCACCCAAACCCACGACTCGTCGTCGCTGCGCACGGGCAAGCGGCGCATGCGCCCCACCCACGACGTCCGCGCGCGGGTCGCGCGCCACTGCGCGAGCGCCTCCGCCGCGGTGGGCCGCCCGCTCTTCATGTCCGCCACCAGCGGCGCGAGGAATTCCGTGCGGCTGTAACGCTGGAATAGCCTGTCAGCGAGACGAGTCGTAACCCTGCGCGCGTGACGCACCTCAGTAAAATACGTGTCCAGGAGCCGCCCGAGCGCAGCGACGTCGGCCCTAAACGCCTCAGGCGGGCCTCCGGGCACGGCGTCGCCAAAGCCGGTGTAGTAATTCCGCACGCGCGTGCGCGCGGTGCTGCGCGAGTAGCTCGGCGCGTGGCGCGGCGTGAAGTCGGGCAGGCGCCAGCGCACGATGGGGTGGAAGCCGCCGGGGTACAGGGGCGACTCGTCCGTGCGGATGGTCGACGGCGAGACGCGTCTGTTGGGGGAGGTCAGGCGGGGCGTGGGAGGGTGTGCCGGGAGACGCACCGATGGGCGATTCCCTGCGCGTGGAGGAATGTGAGGCCCTGGTGGCAGGGTGAGCTTGAGCGCGGCGAGGCGTGTCCGGGACGGAACGTACCTCGAGCGCGTCGTCGATGAACTCCATGATATCATTCACCACAAAGAAGTCATGACGCGAGTCGGCCGTAGAAAGGAAGGGGATGACGACGAAGGTCCACTCAGGGACCTCATCCTCGAAGCGGTCCCAGATGCGGGCGCAGTGGTTGTTGGGGTCTGCCAGGAGGCAGGTCTGGGAGAGGTGCTCGAGCATCGCCAGCTCCTGCGAGCCTGTAGGCACCCGCTTGACTAACACCAGGCGTCCGCTCTCAACGTGAGTGGCGTCGACGCATCCCGGCTCGTACTGCCGCCACGGTCAGCGAACGTGCAAGAAGCAGTTTCGGAGGTACGTACGTCCGCGTCCTCTAGGCTCGAGTAGTCCTCGCACTTCTTGGGGGCGAGATACAGGTCGTCGAGCCACGAAGGCCTCCAGCCTGGACGGTAACGCGGCCGGAGCATGTAGCCGTGCTTCGCCAGGAAGCGTTGCTTCTCGACCCAGGCGAGCTCTTCAGCGCTGCGCTGCGTGCCGACTGGACGTGATTCGACGTCGCATAGGGCTGGGTAGTCGCGTAAGAGGGGCATATCTTGGGACACACATGCTCTGGCAGAGATGCTCACCTTAAGACGTGTGCCACGGCCCAAGCTACGCTTGGGCCAGCTCGCTCGCGGGCGCTATGGTGACCGGGCACAACATCGAGGCTTGTTGCACAGGGTGATTCTGGGGATTGTTCTCGTTGGAAAATGGGCTCAAAACTGGACGATAATGGCGTGGCTTTATGACCGTTTTCTGGATTCCAAAAGCGATGCTAAATTACAACTTTTGTGCCATTTTCGCGCGTTTTTCCATGATTGTACCCGAAATCTACCGTTTTTCGCCAGTTGATGGACCAATTTACAGTGGCGTCCAACTGTCACAAAACGATGACTTTGTCGCCCAATTTTATGACCGTTTTCCGACCAAAAAAAGTCCCGGAATCACCCTGTGTTGTGGAGTCGTCGTGGGCCACACTTGTTTTGTACAACGTTTTTCAAGAGTCCTGTCCAAAGAAGTGCGGTATTGTGGTGAGGACAGGTAGGGCCCGTAAACACAAGGCCAATTGCCTGCGTTGTAGCGAGATCTGACAGTGTCAGGATGTGCCGAAAGCAGAAAGCTAAGACACCCACCGTAGAGAAATCGGCCTGTGCCTATATCCGTAGAAGCCAAAAGCACCAGCGAATGGTGAATAGCTGCCGACGAAGAGGCTTGCTTGAGAAGTGACTATTGGACAGCGTAGGCTCTCGCAGAGCTTCCACGGAGGCTGCGCGCGAAACCTGGACCTGGGCCTTGGAGCACTTTAATTCCAGCTACGTTTCCAGTGATTCTGAGCTCACCACTTGAAGCACCGCGGTCCGCACTCGCAGGCTGCGTCTCGATGGCGCCCCACTTCAAAGCCTTGCATCTCGCGCGTGAGGCCCCGGGGCACGGTCACCGGGAACAGAACCTGTCGGGCGTTTTTTGTGCCATTCCGCGCACTTTGTTTGGCAACTGGTAATAGCGCCGCGCATAGGACGGAGGTCCAGTATCCGGGAGGTGGTTGTCGGAGGCGGGGAGGAGCAGACGCTTGACGACGCCGGCGGCACCTGGACTCTGGGGTCCACGCGGAAGGCGCTCGCTGTCCGGGGTCTTGGCGGCCGCCGAGGCGCCTTGCTGCTGCGGTGTCTCGCTTTGACCGCGACACCTCCTACAACTTCACATGCACACTCTCTTCCAACCCATCGGCACGGGCGCGCTCTGTACCATTTTTTGCGCACCGTATGCTGGTCTACACAGCACCGCGGCTTTTTCGCCAGGTGTACGCAGACAGCAGCCACGAGATGAACCGGTGTCAGCCGCGGCATTGCGTTACAACGCTGCGACATGCCTCGCGTTCGCGCCCAGCACGAGCACAACAGAGCAGAAGAGGCATGCCTTCTCGTTCAGGTGAGTCTTGTCAAGCTTGATTTGCCGGCTATGGCTTGGCTGACGTCCAGACGCGCGACGCATCCTGCGGCCTCGGCGAGCAGATTCCCCGCCCCAGCCTGCACGCTGACGTGGTCCACCCCAGCGACTGACGAGACCTATGTCCGTCGCGCGGCTGGCCTGCATCGCACGAGTCCTACGTACGGCCGACAGACACGTCTGACGCGCCCGGACGCTCGCCCAGCAGCATTGACGGAGCTTGCCAGCATGGCGTCGACGGGAGAAACAAGGCACGTCCGGCGTCGACGCTACGAGAAGGGAACGAGGTCCAAGGGCACAAATGCCATCGCGCTCCGCGTTCGCGGGCTTACCTGGGCCGCGCCGCACGTGGTGTGGCCGTCGCTGCCCGCGCCCCCGATGTGTCTCGTCATGAATCTACCACTCGTACATGTAGCTGACCGGATAATCCACACCATTTTATCTGGTGTCCAGTATCTGTGCGGAAACTGCGTTGCCGTCTGGCTAGGGCTCGCCTCTGCCAAGGTCGGCCGGAGGATGGCACCAATCGAGACGCTCTGAAGTCACCTCCAGGTGGCCAGCTCGGCCGGCGGCGGCGTCGTGCGTTGCGCCTTTGGACGCAACGATGTACGCTCAGCAGAAATGAGTGGATAAGACGCGAAGCAAGTGTATTGCCGCCAGAGCAACAGTAAGGTATGTATACATCAAAACAACAAGAGGCAGCACGAAGGACGACACCCAGCCACGGTGTTCGAAGCCCCGCGCCGTCCGGTCCTGGAAGCATAACGACGCTTCCTGTGCACGGAACACGGAGTGGCTGTTGGCAGCGTGCGCGGCACGAGGTGAGGCTTTGAGGGGGCAGCGCCGAGGACGATGGCGTCCAAGGGAGCGCGTTGGTGCCCCAGCAGCGGGAAAACGTCCGCCCGTAGATTGCTTTCCACACACGCAGTCCCGGTTTTAAATGGTCTTTGCGGGAACAAGGGCTGCGGCCGCGGCGGTGTTGGCCAGCGCGTGGCGGCCGCGCGACGCCGCGCTCGCGCTTGCGAAGGGGGAATGGCGGTGGCGGGACGGGGGAAGTGGCAGGGAGTATTTATGGCCAGATTGCGTTGTGAAAGGGTGGAGAGGTTGATAGCGGGCGGGATCGCGCCGTCCAGAGGGCTGAGCGCTGGCAGCGTCATTCTGGCTGGTCGGCGGTCGGTCTCGATGCGAGAGGTAGACAGGACGCGTGGCTAGCGCTCAGAGACAGCGGTGGGCTCGTGTACGATTTGCGGATCGTGTTACCTGCACGTAAGCTGTGACACACTTTAAGCAGCGATAGCGTACCTGTGGAAGTTGGTCTCGCACATCCACCAGATTGCTAGCCACGTTGTCCACTATGTCGGCGAAGAATATCTCCGGTGCTTCCAAGGCGAGTATCGCTAGGTGTCTGTCATCGCTGCCTCTCACGGTACGTGGTTGAACATGAACGTCGCGTGTTGTGTGCGATGGTGAATGGAAGTCTGGCGGATCGGCGTTGAGACAGGCGAACACGCAAAGACAGGGCACTACGGAACTCTGCGGCTGAAGTTTTCATGCTGCTGAGGATCGATGTCGTGCTTGAGGCCCCGGTAGGAGCTCGGCCTAGAGAGCGGATACCAGCGGGACTATAGGGCATTTCGATCTCCACCTTGAGCTGGATCTCAGGCTGTTGAGGCGACCGGGCGCTCCGGCCAGCCTCGTCCAAAGGCAGCGAGTGACCAAGTTCGCCCCAGGGAATATCTTTTCCATTAGGGTTGGAGGCGATGGCCGAGCAGAACGAGGGCAGGACGATGGCGGACACGTCGTCAAAGCGAGGGCCTGGGAACAGCTGGCGCACACGTCGCCACACACCGGGACAAACAACCACCCTGTTTGAATGGCCGACGCGCTGGCGGATCAGCTGATCGCAGATAGGCGCCTATCCCGATCGCCGTATTCGGGCGCGCCGATCCCCGCCGCCGCTCTTTGACACGAACATCCCGGTCCTGGGCTCTTGCTGCTCCTTCGTCCTACAAACGTGCCATGCTTGGTATTTGCAGGGAACCAGAGCACTTATATTCCCATAAATAAGTTCGAGCCCCTCTAATCATTACACAAGAGTGCGGTACAACTACGGCTTATCGTAGGGAGCAATCCGACGCATGTCCGCCAGCATCTGCGCTGTATCGCCGCGCTGGGCAGAGTCCTGGCTCCAGCATCGCTTCACGCAGGCAAGCAGCAACGGCTGCGCGGTAAGTGCCTGCGGTAGCGGCGATGGCCGCCGGCCCTTCATGATCTCTATGCCGACCAAGTTGATCTCGAGCTCGGGAAACGGCCTCTTCTGCGCGTACAGCTGTCGGAGGGTGCGGGTCCCGAAGTCAGACGTACGCGTGGGCCACAGGGAGCAGGACGCACCTCGACGCAGAGCATGGCCCAGGAGAACAGGTCGCTCTGTGCTGTTGGTCTCCGCGAAGGCGAGATCACCTTCTTCGGGACGCCGTACGCCCGCGCGCTGGCGTCGTCGGTGATGAGCTGCTCCGGCGCGACGTAGCCCTTGGCGCCAGACCGCGTCGACAGGAACTGCTTGCTCGCGGAGTCGATGTATATCGAGACTCCGAAGTCGCCGATGACGACGTTGTGGTCGCTGCCGTCTACGCCGATCTTCATGAAGATGTTGGTCTATCGCATATAGGTGACGTTACCGCGATGAACGTCAGCTTAGGTCTCCAAGCATTGTGGCCATGCCCACGCACCGGATGCAGATCGCCGTGAGCGATGCCCTCGTCGTGCATGTACTTCATGCCCTCCGCAATTTGACGTATCTGTGGATAAGTGCTGTCAGCGTCGATGCAGTAGCAGTGCCCATGGAACGCACCCAAAGATTCAAAATCCGTGTCTTCTGCTCTGGAGTGCGCTGCGTAAACTTTGGAGCAGCGCAGACGTACTGAGCTAGTACGCCTCCTGCCATCTTCTCGCTTACGACCAGCATCTTTTGTTGTCCTTCTTCTATCTCATGCGTGATTCCCTCTGTTGGAAGTAGGCGTGGATGGTGTAAGGTCCAGCCGTTGAGGATCTCAAGATAGGTGTGCTGCATGGATCGTTAGCTTATTGGCCGCAGGTTGGGAGTACCGTCATTAGACTCGCCTTAATTTCATCAGGTGTCGTGGCCCTCTTGATATACTTCAGCGCGACGACGATCTCCACACCCCGCCGGGGGCACTTCATCCTCTTAAACTGCACATACGCGTACCCGCCACTCGCGACCTTCTCGCCATTGACAATGGTGGCCAGCGTGCGCTCGGGCAGCGACTCCTTCTTTCCAAACATCGTCGCAGGGATCTCCAGCGTCGAGGGCAGCATCATCGTCGCGTGCGCCAGCAACGCCATGAGGCGGCGCGCGGTCCGTCTGAGGACCGTGTTCCCCGGGTCGCTCTTCCCGCCGAGCCTGTCGATGTACTGCATACATGAGCATCGCCTGCGCACACACACACGCACACCCGGGACGTACCGCCTTGTAGCCGTCGAGCATCCGGACCGCGAGCTTCCCGCGCACGCAGCCGAGGAGCTCGTACCACGTGCCCGACGGCTCCTTGATTGTCTTGTAGTGGTCTGCGAGGACGCCCGCGAGGACGCCGTAGAACGCGGACTCCGTCTTCGGCGCGGGCTCGAGCCCGGGGATGCCGCGCATGCGCGCGTCGAGCACGAGAAGCCGGTACTGCAGGTCGAGCGCGGCGGTGCTGATCGTCGGGCGGGCGCCGTGGACCCAGGTGTACGTCGCGCCTGGAGCACGGGGTTAGTCAGCGCGAGGGGTAGGAATAGGGCGGGGCACGCACTGCTGTACGCGGTGAGGAAGCCGAAGATGATCGCGAGGGCCTCCGATGCCGCGGCGAGCAGCTCTTGCGTCACGCCTGCCCGCGTCTTCGGGGGCATCGCCGAGTTGCTTGGGAACCCATTCGCGAAGTAGCCCATGTGTTGCTCGAGATGGCGGGAGAGGTCCCAGACGACGTTGAAGTCCTTGCTCTCAATATCTTGCGGTTGCGTGCGAGGATCGTTGGTGAGATATGCCAGCGAGGCCTGTGCAAAGATGCGCGCGGCGTTCTGTTTGGTGGTTAGTATTGCTCGCTGTACGGTATGTGCAAGCACCAGACGTACAATTGACCGCACAAGCGACTTGTCGGAGCGGTATCTGACGCTTGCTACGTCCAGGGCATCCAAGACGGCTTTCAACGTCCGGATAGCGGGATGCCTCACTGCGCTGGGAGACAACGCAGCAAGGTTATGTAGTTTGTCGACTGTTGCATCAGCGCGAATGGTGAGAAATCCAGGTCCCTTCTCCTTTTCGCTGCTTCCGGGTCGCTTGAGAGGGAACGGCAGTGGTACCTCTAGGTAGCAATCTTTCTGTCACGACAGGCATGCCAACGTAACGCAGCACTGCTCACCTTTGAAGAGCTCGTGTACGGGTACATTTACCGCAGCCAGTGGCTCTGGAATCGTTCGCGTGCTCGAAGTTGCGTCGTGCAGCTCCATGACTAGAGTATTTGTGCCAGCGGGGATGGGTCTGCGCCACCAGGTGGTCAGTACGTCCAGCGTCCGCGGCAGAGAAGGGCACGCACAGGGTAAAAGCACCCCAGTCCGGCATCTTCGTGTCATTGTGGGATGGATTCCGCTTGCATACTACGGACCGGCCGTTGTTGAACTTGATGTGCAGAGTGTACAGCCCGCTCCGACTGAGAGACCCTATCAGCTCTACGACGGGGCGAGGTCAGACGTGTCGGTCGAGAAAACAGGGAGGGAGACGTACGGCTAAAGCGAAGATCAATGGTGCCGGCGGGTGGTGCAGGTGCTGCTGGCGGCATGTTGCTGTCGGTGTCTTCGGGTTTCTGGAACGGAAGGTGGCTTTGCAGACAGACTGTGCCAGCGGCGTGCACTTATGCAGAACCCCATACAGCCTGCAATATTTTCGCATGGCAAGAACAAGGAGGCTCAAAGCCGTGGCAAAGCGGTCGCAAGGGGAGGAGGGAGACAATGGCATAGCGGACCGTCCAGCGCGAATCATTTCTCACCGGGCTCGAATAGCCCATGAGGCCGGGCAAAAGACGCGAGCGATGGCATGAAGCGGTGCGTATGGCAAAGCAACAAGATGCAACCGCGTCGAGAAAACAAAAGGTCGTCGGCGAAGGTGGCAGCATGCGTGATGGAAATGGTTCGCTCGCGAAGCAGCGGCGCGCCAGGAAAGGCTTTCCCACAGCTTGCGCATGCATCCTGGCGTCAGTGCTCCTGCAAAGATGCACAGCGCAGATCGATGGCCTCCACCGCCAAGTTGGGGGACGTCTTATTGTCAGCTGCGATAGGGCATGAAACCGCATTCCCGGTACTGGATAGCATGCACGAGCAAGACCGGATTCTGGCGTCGCTCATTCAAAGCTTTAACGCTGAGCTGCGCGTCGTACTCTTCTACATACGCTGGTGATTTGCGGCCATTTGTGCCGTTTTATGTTTCTCGGCCAGTTGTAGTCAGCCATACAGAAGACAACTAATCTCCGAAATAATTTTTGGTGACGCAGGAGCGGCATTGGTGCGATAGACCGGTGTATAATCAGACTCCAGCATTGACAGCCAGCAACCAAGAAAACAACGCGTCCTGTCTCGTATACTTCTGCTCCGGTCCGCTTGGGCTTGCGATGGCCCTGGTCGAACGCGGCGTGGTTTGTTCTCGTCCTCAGGCTGTGAAGACATGCTGTCGGCTCAATGCAGAGGCACGTATCCAGGGTTCTGGCATTTCACACAGGTCAGGCAGTGTAGCGCATGGTTGCGATCCGCTGCGATAGATTGCTCGAAGGCTCGTGTAGCGCACAACGTCTTCCACAATAACAGTGGCATTGATTAGCCCCGCACGGAGGTAAGAAGCGGACATGATCACGTCAAGTGGTTGGATACCCGAGCGAGGCATTGTAATCACATAGTCGCAGCCTCCGCAAACCTACCCGGAGGTGACAGACCTCCAGACTGCTCGGATCATGGCGATGTCGTTGTTCGTGTATGGTGGTGGTGAGCACCGCCTGGAAGACGGGGAGGTGGATGTTTTTGTCTTCGGACCCGCTGTCTCGGCGCATGTTCGCTCGGTTCGTATGTCTCAGCCAGGATGCTCTGGTGGAGAGCTATCACTTGGCAGTAGCCCGTGCTTGACGGTCCTGCATGGAGATGTCTTACCATTGTGACAGGTGTTACGTCGCATCGCCTGAGTGGAAGCGGGATAAGGGTTGAGCACTGCACGACGCGGACGTGAATGCAGGAGGAATTATCCAATAACATTGCAGCAGAGTGGTACATTTGAAACGACGATAACTTCCGAAGCCGTAGACGCGTAAGGAAGGGTCCTAAGTAAACAGCATCCCGAGCCAGGACAGCGACCAGCCCGTGAACCTTTTCGTAAGCATGTAAATGACCTTGATGAAGGACAGCACGTCAAAGATGATGGCGTACACGAGGCTCTCGTCGCGCCCGCGCAGCCGGCAAGCCCGCTGGATGAGCCACATGCGCGCACGGATGTGCCGCCACTGCTGCAGCGCCTCTTGTGCGCTGGGTCGGTCCGATGGGCTGCGCTGCATCATCTCCGCGATCAGCGGGCCGAGGAAGCCGACGCGGAAGTATTTCTGCGGACGACGATCAGACGCGCGCCGGAGTTGAGCAGAGGCGAGAGGGCTCACGTCGTGAATCTGGTCCTTGAAGACCTTTCCGAGTACGAATACATCGACCTTGAAGGGGTCGTAGGGCGTGGTCGAGGAGAGCTCGGGCACGTCGCGCTCCGCGCCCAGTTCCCCTGTAACCAGCCTTGGGCCACCGGGGGAAAATCGCGTCGACATACCAAAGTCTGAGAAGTAGTAGCGCACGGGGCCGGGAGCAGACAATCGCGTGTACGAAGTGGACGGTTTATCCCAGTTCGGGAGGGGAAGCCGGTGCGGGTATGCTGGATGAAATCCTTGAGGATACAAAGGACGGGCGTCCATGAGTATATTCGTTTCGGCAGCATCTCTGGCATATGCACTTTAGCTACGCTGGAAAACTGGAAGTTGCGCACGCACCTGTGCGCCACATCGTGCTCATGCATGAAGGCAAGGCCCTAAGATGCACGTGAGTGGGATCCGGGAATACGCAGTGGTGGCTTACCTCGAGGACTTGTTCAACAAAGTCCAGCACTTCATCAACTATCTCGAACGGGGGCTGGCTAATCTTCTTTAGGAACGGCATGACGATGTATGAGATAGCCGGGTCGGTGTCGTCTTGAAAGGTGTCCAGGATCGGAATGCAATGATTGTGAGCATCTTCGCGGACCGAGGGGCTGGAGAAGTATCTTCCAATCTCAATCTCCGAGCTGCCCGTCTGGACGCGCTTGATGCATACGACGAGCCCGTCAGAGTCGCGCGTCGCGTCAATGATGTTGTTACGAAACTGGAAGCTCATGAGCCACGCACAGGCATTCCACAGACTGATTATCACGTACAGGGAGTGGCCAGTAGTCTTCAAAGTCTCGAGGATCGGGGTCCTGGTGTAGCTCCCAAGATGGCCGCCATCCTGGATGGAATCGCGGCCGCAGTGAGTAACCTCGCGAAGCCAGGAACGGCTGCTTGTCCCTCCAGCGCTCCTCTTTGGATTCGAGCTTCCACTGATCTCCCTGTCTGAGCTCCTCGCGTCGAGCAGCGAAGAAAGCTTGCGCGTCGTCGTTTCCGGGTTGCATGACTAGGTAGTGAGTTGAGCAGAACGAAAAGTCAATGCGGACACTGACGCCGGCGGGGGTGGCCCATGAGGCGGCGCTTCACTTATGTAAGCAGCCCGCGTGGACTTGGGCGCGTACGACCCGCGTCCTCATGCATGTGCCTCGCGACGGCTTTTGTTCTTGTATACCTGTCATGGCCCGGAGAACTTTGTTGACGTTTATTGCGCGCTGTATGCTGCTTTGGCACAGGACGCGTTCCAAGCCAAGCGAGCATCCGCATTGGTCGTGTCCGGACGGCCGGCGGAATCGTCCCTGACACTGCCGCCCTCTCTCTCGCGGCCATATATAACCCTCGCTCTCCGCATTTTGCGTGGTCATCCTCCTTCCGTATCTCTCCCTCCGCTAGAAGTGCTGGCACTTCTAAATTATATACTTTTCCTAAGTCTCTTGCAGTGAGTACCAGGTTGTCGTCGTGCCCTTCCTGTTTGCTCAGCGTTCACTACCTCTAGCCATGGCTCCTCTCTTGTTTGAGATCAGCAGCTGGGATGACCCGCAGCTTGTCAAGGTCAATCCCGGGGTAGCTTATGGTATCGGGGTGGCTGCCACTGGGTACTTGATGCACCTATACTGCGACAAGCTGCTTCCCGGGGACATCGACGAGCTTCTACGCAGGATCAAGAATCTTCTCGAGAAGGTTGCCGCAAGCTTGGGCGAAGCCGTACAGGCTCTAGCCAAGATCATAATTGACGAGCAACCTGACGCTCAGGGGCAGCGGGTAACGTACTGCGAGGTCGAGCTGAACGTCGCCACCACTGAAGAGTTGGAGAAAAACCATAAGAAGTGTGTACCACCATCCACTATCCTTTTTTACGTTCTAACGAGAACTTCAGGCTCAAGCTCGAGCTTGAGGGGCTTGAGAAAGAGTGGGATGTTACCAAGAAGCAATGGATTTGGTGCCAGCCTAAGCTTCGACGGGATCTACGAGAACGTCTCCTCAATCTCGGAACGCGCGGAGACGACCTGAGCGAGACTGTCTGGGCGAGTAAATTTATGCCAAGGATATTACTATGTTGCTTACTTGCCTTGAATATTTTTTAGAGGTCTTCATCGGCGATCCGAAAGAAAGAGCAGGAACTGCACCCGCCAGCGGATCTCTCGAGATATCGCGCTTCCCCTTAGTCAGTATAGGATGTCGCACGCACGTCACAGCACTCTCCCTGTCCTCCCTGTATGGCCCGCCTCATGGACCTATCGTCATTTTCCAGGATGTTTGCGCCGCTCAACTGACCGTAACGTCTGCTCTGTGATTCCAACTACAATACACTCCTTTTCAGCGTACATACATGCAGCGTGTACTTCGTCTCCCGTTGCGGTCACTTGATGAAGCGTGAACAAATTTTCAACCTCGTGCAATGTCTACGTGACAAATATAGCAATATATCTGCATCATTAATTATTCATCCACAATGCAGGCCAGCCACACGTCTAGAGTCTAAATCCTCCGGGGTTACGGACAGCCTGGATCAGATACGATTTGGGCGTCGTAGGGTAACGGATTCAGACAATGGCTCTGCGCGGTCAGGGTGTACGTAATTTGGATTCGTGCGCTAAGAGTGTTCAAAGCGGGCGACAGCTGTGGGAGCCCCGGAGCGGCGATTCGGTGAAGTCGGCTACGAAGCGTCCACAGCTCCACGGGTCCCTCCCGACCACCTCTTGTTCTCTGCGCACAGCTGCCAATCAGCCTCCCTCCCCTATCATGCGATCTATGTACTCATGTCTATCGCTGCGTCGCCGATCTGTTCTTGTGTGCTATCTGGGGAGCATCGAGGGACTTCGCGTAAGGCGGTCCGTAGAGTCATTGTGAGTTGCCAGCGCGACCTTACTGCCTACACGCACTAACACGAATAAGGGCTATTCTCTTGTCGATTTGACCGCTCGCCGTCAGTGACACCGTGGCCTGTGACATAAGTATCGTCTGCGCCCAGCGTCGCGCGAAATGCCCAACACAACATGCCCTCAAGAACATCGCCTGCCCCTGCCGCCAGCTGCATAACACTCCGCTTTATTCGTACGCGGCTTTCCTACCGCTCTTTTTTACTACTTACTCAGATCGTTTGACCGTTTCAGAGCTTCTAGGAAGCCTCAATAAGACTGGGCAGTATTCTTTGCACATCAAGAGCAGCAACGGTCGAGACCACTTTGCGAGTATATCACCAACGTCGACGGACACGGCAACGCCAAACTGGAGCGAGCAGGAAGTCATCTGCCTGTAATTACACTCTCTAATCCACTAGAAGATACTTACACTGACCGTTCTTCAGCCTCGTTCCTATTGGCACGCATACAATCAGTCTGGAGGTGTATCGAGAAGGATCCGGGTTAGGCGCGAGCATTCCAGAGCAAATTGGAAGGGTCTGCGTACCACTTCATGAGCTGTTTACCAGTACGTTTTATCAAGTGCGATAAGTCTACCCCATGACGGACAAACTCCATCCCAACAGTCCCCCGCCCCTTTCGTCTGAGCGCCCCGTACAACCCTACGGATACCACGAGCCCAGGATTCATATCTCTACAAGTCGTCACCCTCTCGAACCAGCAGATTCAGCTCGACACGCTGCCCAAAGATCTTGCATTGCGGCCGCCAATTAGAACGTTACGCAACACTCTAGACGCCCTCGACTTTGCGAGACTGCGTTTCGGTAATAAGGCAGTCGCTGCAAGCCTCGTGAGTACGCTGAGGCTTTTGGATTACCGTCTCGCTTACCTTGCAACAGAATGCGGGACATCTCTTAACTCAAGTTGTGCTGAGAACACTCACGGACCGTCCTGAGCTCATTTCCCGAGAGGTCGAAGCCCAGGATATGAACGTCGTCTGGGACTTGTCCCGCCACCTCGAGCAGCATACTACGTACTTCATGCACTCGTTCTCCACCGACCCTGACGTTGCGCCTCGGGAGAAGACGTCTATCGTGCATGAGCTTCTGTTCGCCGTGTCCGAGGCGATGGCCATCATCTTTGGATTCCTCCACGCATACCCCAGTACGTGTTTTGCCTCTAGCATCCGGTTGGGTTTCTTACTCCGATATATAGACGCAAGATACGACTGGGTCAGGGGTGCCTCCATGGCAGCTTCTACCGCGGCCCTCGACCTTCAGTACAGAATGCTGGTCCTGGACGCAAAGATGCGCAAGATAGTACCTGAGAAGTCTGCGAGTGCACCGACACCTGCCACCTTCTTCGTCCAGCTCGCCGGGATTTTGGCCGACACGTACAAGGAAAGCGATGCACCGTCGGGGCCTGCAATCGGCATCCTCGGCTGCGTACGAGGAATGCTAGCGAGAGATATGCTTGACGGCTACAAAGCGGTGAGCGCGGTAGCAGTCGCGACTATCAATACGAAAGGCTCACATGTTCCAGTACATGGACAGCCTCAATAACTGCTGCGACGCCAAGAGCAGGCTTCTCCGGCGCACCGCGCGACGACTGATGGCGATGCTCGCGAAAGAGACTGGGATGCTGCCTTCTTCGCTCGAGATCCCCTCCACCCTCTTTGGGAAGAAGCCGCCCACTCCTAAGCGTCGCGTGGGGACACACGGGATGGAGATTGGCGGAGGCGAGCGCGCGCGAGGCTCGTACGGCGAAGTCCGCTTTACGACGATGAAGTGCGTCAAGCGTAACACCACAATAGCTGTCGCCCTCAAGAAGATTACCGAGGCCACCACTCCCGAGCAGACCAAGGTGCGCCTCCCCGTTGATGTGCTGAGACAGGCGTAATATGCTGACGAGCTCGACAGCGCACGTACCTGGAGATTCTTAACGGCTGGACGCTATACCACCCACGATTACTTGCGACTGAGGGTATCACACACGAAGGCCTCGGGGGCGAGCGGGTTATCGTGCTCGTCAGCGAGAAAATGGGCGGCGGGGTACTGTCCAAGTATATCAGCACTTCCGAAGCGTTCGAGAGGCGTACGCCACAACAGAAGATCAGACTGCTGAATCTTTGGGTCAGTGTTCAGCCCGCTCGTGTGTACGCCAGCTTATAACCCGTCTCCACAGCTCAGACAAATCGCTGAAGGCATTAAGTACATGCATGACGAGGGCATCGTCCACGGCGACCTGCACGCAGTACGCAGGCCCAATCCCCCTCTCCGTCTCACTGTCTGACTCGCCTCCCTCCAGGGTAATATCTTCCTCAACACGAACGACGGCACCGACCACAACGTCGTGATCGCCGACTTTGGCCTTTCCATCTACGTCGACTCCGCAAGCAACCAGTTCCAGTCGATGCGATCCGGCGCCGAGCGCTTCCTTCCGCCCGAGCGGTTTATCCCTGACGTCACCGACAAGCAGCGGGAGCGGCGCGAGGTTGTCCATGGTGTCCCCGCACACTTGATCTCACCCTCAAAGCGACCGACGACGCAGTCAGACCTATTCTCGTGGGCGATGATTTGCATTCAGGTGTGTGCACGCTCTGCTTTAGACTTGCTCGACGCCGACTGAGGCTTTCCGCGACTGCAGCTCTACACTCAGGAGCGCCCCTTTACGGACATCGAGGACGGAATTGTTGCATCAGAGATTATCAGAGGAGCACGTCCGACGCCTTTGCCGAAGGCCATTGCTGAGCAGGAGCTGCTGGCTGCACGCATCAAGACGTGCTGGAAGCAGAATCCTGAGGAGCGCGAGACCGCCGGGCGGCTGCTGGACGACATGCGCCGGCTCGCATCCTCCGATACGCCATAGCTCTCTCAAATATCCTATGACCTGCTCTCATGTCTACAACCTGTAGTCTGCTGCTGCCTGATGCCGCCCAACGATATTTGGGATTAATTTATAATGCTTGACACCGTCCTACATCAGCGGCATTGCGTCGCTCGCCATACTCTGGAGATCGAGCGCCGCTATGTCATTGTTTCCGGACCGATGGACGTCTCTCGAGAGCGCCAGGGTAGCGTCATTCACACCAACGATTGTATTCGTGCTGCCCTGCCTGCGTGGACGAGGGAGGCCGCATTCAATTCATGGGACCAGCAGGGAGCTGTATCGCTGTTTTCGTGAGAGCGGTCGTCCTGAGAGAACAAAAGATCTGGACCAGCTTGCGACCTGATAGAGAGCATGCAGATCGCTGACCACTCTTGCATGGCTTCTTCAACTATCTAGTGTACATCCGCAGCAAACATCTCCGCACCATTTTTTCGGATCCGTTGACCACGGAGATGGTAATCTGGCGCGCTGCGCACAGTAAAGACGTAGACCGCGCGGGCGTAAATAATCATTGCGCGGACCACCGTGGTACAGTTACACTGGAGGGTCTTTGTCGGCTCTGCATAGCCTGTCGCGTCGACTATCAGGCCTCACCAACGCGGCGTTTCGTTTCCAACTCTAACAAGGCGCTGCGAGGAACGTCGCGGTGAGCAGATGGGTTTGCGCAGACAAAACACCGACAGCGCCCCATGCGCCAGCGCCAGGAGGCTATGCCATTCCTCTTCCCAACGTCCCCCATGAGGCGTACAAGCTCAATGAGAACGCCCCGAAGCAATGGTTCTGGGACAGCGCCGCTCAACACCACTCTTCCTGAAGGATTCATCATCTTGCAAAGACAATAATGCCGACATGGTTTGATTCCTCACATGGATCGTCGTCTCCGACCTAGTTC
Source organism: Phanerochaete sordida (assembly GCA_019973155.2). Classification (NCBI taxonomy): domain Eukaryota; kingdom Fungi; phylum Basidiomycota; class Agaricomycetes; order Polyporales; family Phanerochaetaceae; genus Phanerochaete; species Phanerochaete sordida. Next base: position 109,546 of record BPQB01000027.1, read on the forward strand.
ATCGAAGCTGACTGAGGACGGTACCTCGTCCGGGCATGCGGACCACATGTTCTCATGTCCTTTGGCGTCCCCTGACACTACCATTGTTGCCTTGGGAAGCCATTGTGCTCTGCGAGGACCGTCATGATACCCCTGCTGTGAGCTTCAGCCGACGTCTCGCGCTATGGCCAGCAGTCACGAACCTAGTCGGAACCGAACACGAGAACGCGTCCTATCGCGCAGAACAAAGCAGGCACCGCGTCAGACTTGCGAGCAAGCAGCATGGTGGGCCCAAGCGACGCACCACAAGGCAGCATCACGGCCGCGCGTTCGCATCCCGACATCGGCGCGGTCGGAGAAGGCGTGCTCCGCGAGAAAAGTACAAAGGCCTGTCTCCGCGTGTCTTCAAAGCGAGACAGAGAAGGATATATGAGATTGTGGGTGATGGTCGCTGTATGTTTCAGTGTTGGCCTTCGGGGCCATATGGAGAACAAAGACGTGGGCGTACACGTGTAACAACGCCAGGACCGTGTCATCGTCCACAGGATATGGCGGCTCTGACCCCCTTCCCTTCGCAGACTTGGAATAATTCTCAAATTTACAGCTCAAAGGAGCATCCTCCAGAGCATAATCGGGGGGCATAGCCCAGGAATTGGGAGTTCGAGCGAAAGAGACAAAGTCAACGAGCGCTGCGATCGGACCGGGGCGCCTGCGCCGATCATTTGATGCGCCGGTTCGTCGGCCACCCCTCCCGCAGGCCATTATTGCTTCTTGACCAATGATAGAATATACCTAGTTTTGTACGCGCTCCACGGCACCGTGGGCTGCAATTATTGGCAGCCAGCCGCTTTGAACAGCTTTCCCGTTCATTTTATCATTCTAAAACTCGGTATACTGTACCTGGACATAAACTAGTGGTACTTCGTCAGGGCTCAGTACTTCAGCTTGGACGTCGCGTGCATCCGATGGCACTGTCACCAGATGCGCGTGTCGCTGGCCACCCTCGTCGCAGAGTAGTCAGGACATCACTGGTACTTTGCTATCTAGTCTAGACGAATTCCTACGTGCATTGTCTGGGACCGCGCTCGCGGCTGAGTGCGAGCCACGGGGGAAAGGATGTTGGCATGCATTCCCCTCATTAATGCTCATGCTGGGACCACATCACCAATTTATGTTCAGGAAATCTACGACTGATTCACGTTGAGTTATCATCGTATATGTGGAAGTCGCTCAAAATACAATCCGTTGAGCCTCAATGTTCAAATCGTCTACAACGCAGCAATGTTTGTGATCATCTACGAATATCGCACCTCTCCCAGACTATCATACCACCAAGCCTTGCAGGTCGTGCAGCAATTCTGCAGCAGTACCACGAAGCTTCGGATTCTGCGTCCAGCAGCGTTCTATCGCTCGCACCAAGGCCGGCTGCGAGGTGATGGCGGGAGGGAGTGGGGTCGGACGCTCGCCTAGCAGAATCATGTTTGAGACCTGGGAGTCGCTGGCAGCAGGATGGGACATAACGAAGGGCTCGTGGGTGGTGTAGAGCTGTAGGGACATCGAAGCCACGATTAGCTCTTGAGCGCGGAAAAGAGGACGGGACGCACCTCAACGCAGAGCATCGCGAACGAAAACAGATCCGTGGCTTCGTCCGGCCGGCCGCTGGGCGATACCCGGAACTCAGGCGCCCCAAATACCCTGTCGGTGCCTGTGCCCAGACCTGCGGCGATCTCCACAGCGCCGCGCTGCTGCGCCGGCTGGTGGATGCCCATGGCTCTTGCAATTATTTGCCGCGTGGCGTTGTCGGCGTTGCCCCCGCGCAGCTGTAGTTCCGGGGCGAGGTACCGCGGATTGCCTGTCCTCGACGACTTGTAGGCGCCGCTGATGGCCTCGAGATAGAGCGAGAGCCCGAAGTCGGCGATGACTACAGTGTTGCCCTTCGGATCGCGCGCGGTGTTGATGAGGATATTTCTCTGGAAGCAAATCAGCCAATCTCGTAGAGTTTGAAGAGAAACTGTCGTACCCCGCGAAGGTCCCCGTGAGCGATGCCCTCCCTGTGCATGTATTGGAGCCCCTCTGCCACTTGACGAAGCTACACTCGGAATTAGCATGTTTCTCGGACAGTGTACCAGAGCCACACACCCAGTTGTTGAGCACCCACGCACGCTGGTCATACCTCAACCCAAGATACGTCGGGGATGTCTCAATATACGACCTCACGTTACCACCCTGCATTCGCTCGGCGACAATTGCAAGCATCCCTCGGTCATACGTAACACCCAGCGTGGGCAGAAGGGACACGTGGCTCAGCGTCCAGCCAGCGAGAATCTCGAGGTAAGTGTCCTGCAAAGCAGACCCGTCAATACACCATCGTTCTCAAGGGATGACTTTGCGCACCTCTATCTGGTTCGCCTCGAGGCTCTTCGTGATACACTTGACAGCGATGTCTATCCAGCGCCTTTGCCGCACAGAGAACATCCTGGTGAAGGTGACGATTGCATGAGAGCCGCTCTGTCCACCGCTGGGGGCGCGCATCGCATTGGCTGCCTGTGAAGCCCCACTCTCCCGTGATAGCTTCTCGATATCGTGATCGGGGATGACCAGGCCCGACGGCAGCCGTCGCGAGGCCCGCGCAAGCGACGTCATGAGCCGCCGTGCAGCGCTGCGGAGCGCGACGTTATGCTCTTGGTTCATGGTTTCGTCGATGACCTAGCAGCGTAGCATCAGCTTCGGTGCGTCGGCAGTCGCAGAGCTGCGCACCGCCTTGAACTGGTCCAGCGCCTCTTCCGCGACCCATCCGTATATGCATCCGAAGAAGTCGGTCCACTCGCCCTCCAGGTCGCGCACGCCCGCGAACTTTGCCACGTATTCGTCGGCCAGCTCGCGCAGAATGGTTCCTTGCGGCAGCTCGAGAAGATCCGCGGGCGCGTGTTGGAGGATGCCCCGCATGTGCGCTCCGAGGGCGACAAGGCCGACGAGCAGCTCGCGGAAGCCGCGCCCGGCAGCAACGGAACGAGTGTCGACGTAGGTGTACCCCGAATCTTGGAGCAAATGAGTGAACGAGCCCAGTAGTCTGGGAAGGAACGTACCTGTGTAGCAATCTACGAAGCTGAAGATGGCGGAGAGGGCCTGCATTATCGTCGGGAGAAGCTCGGCGGCGGTCGGACCAAAGCCATGGATATTCGTGGGCCAGTACACTGCTGAGAAGTAGCGGAGCTGTAGCTCGGCCTGCTTGGCGAGATCCCATATCGGACTGTCGACGGGCACGCGCTTGGCGTCTGGGTTGGTTTTAGCGTCGTGTTGAAGGAACTGCAGAATGGCAAACGCGTACGCGCTTCCAAACCCCTAAGACATGTTATCAGCAAGAGTCGTGGCGGACCACAGCATGAGAGGACTTACAATTGCTCCGTACTCTGTCCCGAGGGTGCCATCTAGCTTCTTGAAGTCCCCGAGCATAGATATCATGGATGATATCATCGACGGCCCAGTACGAGACGACACAAGATTGGGAAGCGATTGCATCGGCGGGACGTACGGGCAAAGGAGGAGCCCGATCATGCCTACAGTCTGCTGATCATAGGGCGACACCAAGTAAAACTCCCTGGGCCTATCTGCGCGCACGTCCAGTCAGTCGTCGGATTCAGTTCGCGACTCAAGCCATACTCACCTGGAAGCAAGTTATGAAGCAGAACTCTAGCTTCGCCGACAATCTGCTTGTCTTGTTTCGGAGGACATCGGTAAACTTGCAGCTTGAGATAGCTTGTACCCGCGTTTAACGATCTGCGACACTGTCAGTCTAGCACGCGTACAGATAGGGGTGCGCCCTACATCCACCTGTCCTTCTGCGTATCCCAAACCGGTGTCGGCGTTCTGGTCGCAGTGGCGAACTTGATTTTCTTGGGAGGGTGTTGGTTGTTTGCGACCCTAGGGGTAATATAGACGGAGTAATAGTCTGCGTCGTTCAATCTTGCGTATATCTCTGGTACCTGACATTGAGCACCAACATTCACTGGGAACGTTCGCTGTGACTCACGGGAGACTGTCACCAGCAGAGCGGGCATGGAACTGGGCATCGACATGCAAAGTTTGGAATGGGCCTGGCGGTTTGAGGGGAGTAGAGTTGATTTATCACGGACGGACGTGTGCAATGAATTTAAACACAACGCATTCCCCGCGCGAAAATCTGTCCAGGAAAGCTTCACAGCAGCTGTGTATTGCCATGGGCACGAGACGGCAATGACCCGACTCTATAATGGGCTGCAAGAAGTATGGTACTGAATATACACGATGCATCAGCCATCTGTCTACATCAAACATACAATGGGTCGACCTACCTAGTGGCAAAAAACAACGCTTTCCGTATTTCGAGCACGCGCTCTCTGGCAGTTCGACCACAAAGGCGGTGCGCGAATCGACGTTCCGAGAACAATCACACCTTGGGGCCTGCCGTAGGCATGAGCGGAGCAAAGCATGATGGATCTTTCGCCTGTTGGTTTCGTCGCGCGACGATGACAGAGCCTGAGCGTCTTTGCTCTGGACGAGCAGCAGGAAGCTTGAAGCGCATTTATACACACAGCGATTCCAGGCGCAGGACTGAGGAGATGTCTGGGAGACAGCAGGAAAGAACAATAGCTGAATGGCAGGGACGGTCGCGACGGCGGGGAGAGGCAGGGCGAGGAGGCCTTGGAGCCGTGCAAAGCGGAGGGTCCCTGGGCGCTCGTCCTTCGCCAGGCCCCCGGACAGCGCCGCTGTTCGGGGTTCGTCGGGAGCAATACCGCGGTTGTGGGTCTGCATGCACATTTCGGCAAAGTCCCGCGCGCTGTTGTCCCAGGCCCGCGCGGACACCCAGCTCGCGCTCCCACTGTGCGGATTTTGATAACGCCCGACCCGCTCTGGGCGAGCAGCCTGAGTGCGCACGCTTGCGCGGAAAGTGGTGACGCAGAAGTCATCGTGATGTACAGGAAGCTGTTCGACAGTACGCAGTGGAATTTAGTTACGGTGTCGTGCCCTCAGCTCAGCCGTCCTCGCAGGGCGATGTCAGTCTTTGGCGTCGGTCGTCTCGCGATGTTAACGTCCTTCGCGAAGCGAGCTGAGGAGCGCAGGAGATACTCTAGTCGAACATGGCTCAACTTCATTGAACAGCAGATCAAGGCGGCCTAACTGCCGTGGTGTGAGATGTCATGGACGCTGCGCTCACCGCTGGGTATGGTCTCGGTCGAGGCCATCTGAACAGCTCTACGTCTTCGTGCTGCGCCAGCGAAATCAAAGGGCTGCCAATAGAGGCTCCAGCTTGAGCATTGGCTGCTTGAAAGGTTCACAGACGATGGCTACAGTGGTGTGTCTGGCGTAGTATGGACACCTAAGTGGTCAACGAGGAGCCGTTAGGGAATAGCAAATATTCGACGACATCCTCGACGCACCTAGTACCATTACCTCCGCACGCTTGTCCTCATCCCAGTCGGCTGGACCCCGTAGGTGCGATGTTGCTGTAGAAATATCGACAACGATGAGGCAATGTAAGACGTCGCTGACAGAGCGAGGGTTGCGCAGCGCCGCAGCCGCCAGACCCCCAGCGCTAGACTTCGGACAGCATGACCTCGCTGGAATAATATTTCTATCACCGACTCGCGCTACAAGCTGCCCTTTGTGTTCACCACGCAGCCATAAAATCGCCCTAAAATGACTGTATTTGCTAAATGATTGTGGTACATGACAGTGGACTGATATCCCCCGGCCGCAGACCCGGTACAGAGGTGAGATCGTCGTCCTTCAGCACGCCTGGACCAGAACGCCGTAAAGCAGGCGTGATTTACACGCGTGTAGACTTAGTCAAGTTCTGGGTGCGCGTGCTCCAGCTCGGCGTTGGCTGCGCATATCCACGCCTGTTGGAACTGCTGCGCGAGGCTCAGCCCGTCGCGGGCGGGCCGCGCTGGTAGCACGTCAATCAGGCCCTCACCGTACAGAGGGATATCCAGGAGCTTACCAGGTACTCGAGGCTTCCGCTTCCGCTCCTTCCTTTGGCCCTTAGGTTTCTCTCGCTCTTCGCGCGCGCGGTCGTTGAGGGTTTCGATGCCCTTTATGGTTCGCTCGATATCCGGATCGGGAATCTTGTATATCGACTGCTCAATTCGCGTTGTAGCACCCTGGGCCAAAACGTACGGGTCAGCGCTGAAATTTACAGCCGCCAAATTTGCATACTTACGGTGACACGGCCGTTGAGCTTATTGCACTCAGCCTGGAAGCGGGTCAATCTACGGTGCAGAGGGTATGCCTTTATGGCCCAGACTGGGAACCAGCGCTCTTTGACGACCAGCCATTGACACTCGAGAGTTTTCAGTCGGGTCTTTGCCCTGGAGTGCCGCATGAGGACAGAGTAGTAGCTGAGATACGATGACGTACGTGTTCACAAGGTCATCCATTGTCCTAGGATTGTCCACCTTCAGTGTTGCACACCAGTGGTCCTGCTCGTACTCCGCGTTGAATGTGGACAGAAGCGCCTTGAGAGCGTCCTGAACCTTGCCCGACAAGTTGTCCAAAAGCTTCCGGAGCCCTGAAATGAGGTCTTCGAGCTTACCCCATAGGTAGAGAACGTAGCCGCGAGCGCGTATAATGACCGCGACCACGATAACTGGAATCGAGACCTGAGGAGGCACCGACAGCAGCGTCTCGCCGGACATTTTGGTGATATGAAGCATCGCCATGTCTTTGAGAAGGAGGGTGCCGCAAAGCTGTGGGTACGATGTCCGCGGGACGAAGTGCCTGCACTTCAGAGGAGTGACTCTCAAAGTCAGACGGGATTCTGGTACGCACCATCGCGAGCGGAGATTATTATAAATCGAACCTGACCAGATTAGGGTGTGCCTTCGGGGTCCCTATCTAAGGTCATCCCAGTGCCTCGTAGAGGTGGACGAACAAAGCTGGTTCCTGTACATGGAGAACCAGCTGAGCGTCATCCACAGCCTCCTGGAAAAGACTAGCCAATGTTGCATGATGTCCATCGTCTCGAGCTGTCAAAGATACAACAGCATGTTACCGACTTCGCTCGCAGATGTCCCATGCCGCAGACAAGGACATGTGCTGCAAGACAACAATAGTGTCATGGTACCTCGGGGGAGATGGAGATAAAGTTCCCAGTCCAAGAGCGCCAGGCCACGTGAGGGTTACGTAAGCACTCGTCGCGCGGTTCGCACGTTTCCTGCGCTTGCATCGGTACCCCTTGCTCAGGACAGTGGCCCTCCCGACATGGCCACCACAGACCCCGTTGCGGCCCTCGCAGAGGCGACTCGACAGATGAACGAGGAGACCAAGAGGATCCTCGATTATGAGCAAAACTGGATTGATAAACAGGCGTTTCTGCAGTCGCGCGGGTACATGCTGCGAGCGCGATACCGTCCAGGTTGGCGACCCTCCTGGGAGCAGGACCCTACACTCGACCCGTTCTCCTGCGATGACTTTTGGAGGCTTCCTGTGAGTTTATACATGTCCTTCAGCACTCTATGGTTCACATGTGCCTGCAGTACTTTCCAAGCATCACAGACGCGACGCGCATCGCGGACGGACGTCTCGTTTGCATTAAGCGCGTCACCACTGACGGTCAAGAGCTCCTCATAGCCAACTACTTCTCAACAGGCCCTTTGCGAGAGGATCCGAAAAACCACTGTGTTCCCGTCATCGACAGCTTCAGAGACGAAGAGACACCGGAAGATTCCTACATCGTCATGCCCTTTATGAGGAACATGGACGACCCTCCGTTTGAACTGGTGACTGACGTTCTCGAGTTTGCCGACGAAGTGCTCGAGGTGAGCGTTTCGATTGTCTCGTCTTCCGCCACTCACCGGGGCGTCAGGGTATCGCGTTCATGCACGCCCACGGTGTCGCCCACAGGCGCGTGCCTTCTCTGCCTGTGTATCACTATACTGATGATACAATAGAGACCCTGCCCCGTCGAATATCCTTATGGACGCAGATTCCATGTACCCCAAAGGTTACCACCCTGTCTTTAAAACCTATCTGCCCAATTTTAGGACAAGGGCATGGCCGTACTCGAGGTTCAGCGCGCCCGCCGGTGTGCGCTACTATCTCGCGGACTTCGGCATCTCCGCACGCTTCGCTGCCGGCCAGCAGCGCCTGGTCAGCGGGGAGATCGGCGCCGACCGCGAGGTGCCCGAGCTGCACAGCGGCGCGCCGTACGACCCGTTCAAGGTCGACATCTTCGTCCTCGGGAACGTCTTCAAGAAGCGGATACACGACGTGAGGCCCCTTCCTGCCCGTCCTCCGTGTCGCCGTGCTGACGGGCGCCGCAGAAATACTTCCGCGTCGGCTTCTTCGCGCCGCTCATTACGGCCATGATGCAGCACAACCCGCAGAACCGCCCAGACGCAACGGAGGCCCTCGCGATGTGGCAGAAGATCCGCCGGCGCGTCCTGCTGACCCAGAGGCTCTGCCGGCTGCAGGGGCGCGATGAGGCTCTTGTGCAGACTGTCGTCCTGGACATCGCCTCTGTCATCAAGGTTGCGTACGTACTTGCGAAGCGCTTCGCGGGCTGGTCCCTACGCTGGTTGTTACTTCTTATCTCGTAGCCCCCGTGACCACTTCGATTTCGTCAGGGCAATCTCAGTTGCACTCTTATATTCGGCAGGCGAGTCTTGTCAGGCACACTACGCCAGAGCATTTATGTTTTAACAGAACCGTTACATTCGAATTATCATTACCGTCTCACCTGAATGCGCGATCGTGTGAGCGAGTGTTGGAGTTCTGCCGTCGCGATGTGGCATATCGTGAGCACTCTGATCATGCAGACTCAGACGCCAAGCGGCTCACCGTCGACTAGGGGACGCGCTGCTCTACGCCATGCCTCGTTGGTCATACGAGAGGCCACGCGCCAATACCATCTACAGTTATCCTGAACGAGTACAAGGTGGCACCTGGGACGCAGTCGAACCCCCAGGCGTCGGTTGAGAGCAGCTCCGTCACTGCTACTAGGACACCCAGGGGCTTATCTTGACTTTGCCTATATTCTTGCAGCTGAATGGTTAGCGGTCTTTCAAGTCCTCTCCCCAACCTCCTGGCACGACGGCCAGGATTCCCAGTCGCGGCTGCCCTTGGCGCTTAGATAATTGCTGCAATTGGCAGGAGGCGCGTCATGTTTGGCCTTGTATCTCCTTATGTAATCTTGTCCCACGGGAGGTCGTGTACCACAGTCCGCTTGCTGTAAAGGGTCTGGCCTTCTGTGGCACCTATACTGTGGATCTGTAGCAATGTTTTGCTTGCCTTGTAGCAGAGGCTTGGGAATATCAAGGGCACTTCGCCCCAGAGTCCCAGACCGTGTATCCGGGATGTATCCATTTGAACGGCGGCTGAGCGCCGAGACCCAGCCTGCACCGCTACCGCCTCCTCTGCTCGTCCCACCACTTCGTCTCCAGCCCCAGCGGACCCGACGTGCTCCTCTCATATCCCTCTCAGCGCACCCCATTGGTGAGGTCCACAGCCACATCTTAGGCATCCTCCCGTCCATCCTCCCGAGCCCTACGGCCCCAACGACGGGCACACCGGAAGCATCGACCCCAGACTAACGACCGCGCGAGCCCGTCTCTCGCTCCCCGGCATCTTCACTCAGACGACCAGCTTTTGCGCCCAAAACCGCCGTCTGAGCCCATCGAGCCGGTCGTCGCAGGACCAAGTGGTCGTCTCGTCCCCGCGGCCTGTCTCTTTTCTCTGCGGGTATGTGTGGATATTCCACGGCTGACGACTAGAGTCCCATGCCGTCTGCGAGGCATACACAACTCCGACGCGCAGCTAAGCGGTCTGCCAGGACGGCACACTGGTACCCGTAGACTGCCTGCCCAGGACGAAGACCGACGGGGAGCCGGCGGTCCGGGGAGCAGGATCTCGACGCCCAGTGCTGTGCCTGGTGAGCACGCCGCGAGATCGACGCATGGCACGCCAAACGCTGCTTTCGCCCGCCCTGGACTCGGTCCGCGCTTGCGGCGGGTGTGGCACGTCTGTTGCTGGTCGGGTGTGCTAGCATGGGAGGCATCGCGTTCGTAGAGCTGGAAGCAAATATATTGTTCTGGCATACGACAAGGAGCGAGCGACATAGTCTGATAGACGTGTGTGTATTTACAGCCCGCCATCGAGCTGTGGCTAGCTGGGACGTCCGGCTCCGATGCTTGTGCTGGATTCAGACTCGTGCGCGCCGCTGAAAGCGCCACGGGAGCGAGGAACACGACAAGTGTCGCCGCAATGCAGAGCAGTCCTGCCAGAATATGGTCGGCGACGAGCGTTTTCGAGTCTTTGTTGGCGGATTATGTCTGTGGGCTAAATGTCATGGAGCACGTCAGCAGGCCGCGCGAGCTCCCGGCGGAGGGACCATGCTTCGCCAGCAGGGGGCCCGCCTCTTTACTGGTGCATGGGGTGCCTGAGGCAGGGTGTAGGAGAGGGATGTTTGCTTCAAGTGGAGTTTGCATTTGCTGCTGGTGCCCCCGCCGTATCGCAGCACGGCCCAGCGATGCGGGTCCTCGCGGCGGTCCTGGTCAACAACCGAGCTGCATGACTTTAGCGGTGCACACGCGTAGACATGGAAGCACGCGCACCGTATGTGTCAAGCGCAGCATGTCCGCAACCTCTTGCCCGTGTATCAATGCCCTGCTTGCTCCATCCCTCACGGCGTGCGGCACGCCGCCGACAACGAGCGGATGTTCGCGCCCCGACGTCGGCGCGGTCGTCGAGCCAGGCTCCGCGACAAAGATACAAGAGCTTGTCTCCGCGTGGGTCTTCGAAGGAAATGGAGTGATATATGCGTCTGTTGGTGATGGTCGTTGTGTGTCTCCTTGGAGGACCGTGTGGACGACACGTGAAACGACGCCGGGGCCTTCGGATCATCCAGGGCGCGCGCGGCGGCCAGGTGGCTCCCTGGCTCGCTGCGAATGACTTCGGAGACAGCACTTCCGTACGAGGAGGGCGGCTGGCCAAGGGGAGGCGAGAAGGAGGAGAGCCCGAGTCCTGGGAGGTCGCGCAGAGTTCGAGGCAAAGCGGACGGCGGCGCGGCGGGGGCAATGCGGCGATCGAGCGAAGCGCCGATCTGAGATCGTTTGATCCGCCGACGCGTCGGCCAGATCCCGACGATCTGGCGTAAGCAAAGGCACGCCATTGGCGGGCCCAAGCTCTCATGGTCACCACGTCGTTGAACCGCCGCCTTCCTATCCGCGGCGGCCACCGCAAGAGACTACTAGGCCACTCGATGGTGCGCAGGCGTTGACCTATATGAAGCGGTCTGGGCGCGCGACCGTCTTAACTTTCCAATGGTCGACGGCCGGCGAGGTCATCTGCGGACGAACTAGGCACCGGCCAATGATACGAGCACTGGGGACTGCTGGTACGCTATCCGCTAGTGTTCTCTCGCTTCCTCACGCATCTAACCAGGTCCTGACAATCCAGACGTTCAGCTCGTCCCCGCGACCGCCATCCTACCGACGTACATCGACTCGACCTAGCGCAGACCAGAACTCGCATGAAGACGAGCATCGTTACTGAACGCAGCACGCTTCTCTCGCACACAAATGGATAGCCGGACCTAACAACGTCGCCCTCTGTACCATGGGGTCGGCGTCGGCGACATGCAGCACTTTCCCGCTGACTTCGGTCTGTCCGTATCCATGCCGCCGGCAGAGCGGCTCGCGCTCAGGCTTAGAGGGCCAGCGAGACGCATTGACGGCCGATGACCTCGTTCCCAGACCCGCCTTTCGCCGGTGCCCTACCGACGTGCGTTGCTCTCAGACCTGATGTTCCCGCGCTCGCTCACATCGGCTGTAGACACGACTCCGGACAGGCGCGGCGCGGCGGTACCGGACACTGTCGAGCGCTCACGACGACAAGCAAGAGATCCGCCGTCCGCGCGTTGCTCCCGTACCTACGATAGTACGGCCGCGGGTACGGCTGCCCTCGACTCTGCCCGGCGTTCCGCGCGCCCATACGGCACGAGAGAGCACGTTGGTACGACGCATCGCACGCGGTGACAGCTTGTTCGCGGTGTTGCAGCCCTGAGGCCTGATTGCTGGCTGGGTGCTACTCTGTGTAGTTTGGGCTGTGTTGTACGTCGCGTGCCATGCTGAAACGGGGTTACTGTGCGGATGTGCCGCCATCTGCTATGACTTGATTCCTCATTCGTCTGAATGGCATCTCCAACGCCGGCCAAGCAGGTAGCCAGCCAAACGCACTGCCATGACCGCGCAACAGGGTGGCATCAAGGCGAAACGCATTGTGCCCCTCGCAGCACAACGCCCCGTCCAATCTGCCCTCCTCGGACCGTCCCACCTGCAATCCACAAACCCTCCGCATAGGCATCCCCCGCCTGCCTCATTCACCGCCGCCCATTGTCTCTGCTATACAACCGCTCTCACCAGGGCCCGGGAGGGCACCGCGGCCCGTGCCCTCTGCCTGTGTCCGTGCTTCGCGGGGATCTGCGGCCGCCGTCCTGGGACACAGAGGGCTTTTGTTCGGGGCTTGTACGAGCTTTGTCGCGTGCTGTTGTTGCACGAGGAGCGCATCGATAGCGAGCCATTTTCTTGTGACTCGACGGGTCGGGAATGGTGACCGGCTTTGCAGAAGGCCGAGGCCAGGGCTGAAAGACCCAAGCGACACTCGGAGACGTCGGGACGTGTCTTGCGGGGTTCCAGCGTAGTACACGCACTCTATAGCTAGGCCCACCGCACATCGCCGCACAGAGCGTCGGGGCGGGAGTCCTTTCAAGAGGTTGGGTTGTTGCGAGAGAACAAATATATTGGCGCCTCGTAGGAAGGCGCATGAGTTCTACAGCACTGGCCTACGTTCGCGGCAGCGGAGCTCTCAAGTCGTACAGGTGGCAGAGGGGCCCGCCATGCGTGTATGTAGCGTCACAAAGACACCGAGCAGCCAGTGCAGAGAGCTGCCCTGAGGCAAAATCAGCGACGATTCGAAGTGCACACAGCGAAGACGCACCTCGCGCCGACCGAGACGGAGCACCGCCGGAAGCTCGGGCGTCCAAACACTTCGACGTGGTTCACGTCCAGTGTTTGAGCGGGGCCCTCGTTTGGGACAGTGCGGTGCACCTGCATCTTTATCGGCCGCGCGAGGGCGCGACGCGCACGACGTCCAAGTGGAGAGAGCCGAGGTCGAGGATAGCGCCATACCTGAGGCTCGGCGCGGCGGTGCAGCCGTGACTGTGCCTTCTACGCAAGGCTCAGACGGTTGTGTGCCAGTGTGCAGAAGCGCACGTACCTCGACTGGGTCACGGTGTGCGCAGCGTCTGGCTCGGGGACCGGGAATTGTGTGCAGCGAAGCAAGCTACGTGACGGCTGAGTGCAATTCATCTGGCGCGGATTAGCAAGCAGCTTGCCACTTCATTGGCACTCTCCGCGCCACACCCCAGCTCGAATGGCCCAGCTGTATTTTCAGCGATACCTACATGTGTTCGCTCGCCCGCGCTGATCCGGAATCGCGGGCTCCTCGTCACGCTGAGTACCCGTGGTATCAAGCGTTGAGGCAAGGGCTAACACGAGGATCCTGTCAACCTCAATCTATAACTATGCGCGCACCGTCTTCTCCTACACGACAACCTCCTTCTCCCAAGCACCACGAGCTTCGGGGTGCTTTTCAGCCTGCCCGCTATTATGCTAATCGTGTCGGTCCTGCCGCAGGCCATCCTGTGCTCGAGCCTCGAGACGATCGAGACGGGAGCGAGCAGCTGCACGATGTGCCTTCACGTGCTGCAACCAAGCCTGGCTGTGGGTGGGTGGACTGTGCTGCGGAGATCCGTTGTGGTTTTCCGAGCCTTACACCCTTAGATGTTCTGATCCGGACTCATCAACGTGTGTATCGTAGTCACGACGAAGGTGCAGCGTACCTTTTATTTCTCAAATACGATATCCAACCACCCACACGGAATCACCGGTTGAGCGGGCATCTACGCTACGCATGCTTGAGTTCTTCGCCGTGTTCTTGCGGGAGAGCAGAGGTGGATATCCCCTGTGACGGCCTTACGAGCAGCCAGGTAACGCGGGCAAGGGAGCACGTGTAGGTACGGTCTTCAGGTCCGGCATACGGAGAGTCGTAGGCAGAGGGTGTGCGTATGGATATCCTGGAACTTGTGCTTAGGAGGACGAGTAGAGTAACGCAGAACGGGAACCTACCATTGCGTGTACAGGCTGTCGCTCGGCGGCTCGACAATGGCGCGCTGAAGCATCGAAACAATTCGTTATATCGTCGTGTGTGCGGTGAGGGTAATGGCAAAGGTATCGTGCCGAGGGAGTCTTTACAAGTCGTATCACACAGAATGGCAACGTTCTTCTGCTGTGTGACCCTGCGTCGGCGGTAGAACTGCTGTTGTCTGCGGAATGTGCTGGCGGAAGACTCAACGGAGAGGAAGCAACAGTAGACGAACCTGTAGCATGGTACTAAATTCTTGCTCTGCACTGTGGCGGTGGGCCGGATAGAGACAGTCGGGACCGTGGCAGTCTCTCGGCGTCGTCCGTTGTTGGATGCAAATCGCCAGAGCGCAATGAGCCTGCAAACCAAATGTACACTAGCTAGCTTCCTGTTGGTCATGAAGTGCCTCCAACTTAGGCAAGAATTTCTTCGCGGACATGGTCGACTTGAAGAACACTTCGGGTAGCACGACGCAAAACCAGTCGGTCCAGGTGCTTTAAACAGCAGAGAAAGGGAGGTGTATTTCAAGGTGCCTCTGCGGTGACGAAGGTGGAGGAAGTGGAGGAGGTGAAGGAACACGGCGAACAGGAGGTTGGTGGGCAGCGCAAAGCGAGGAGGCGCCTGGTCTGCCAGGCCCCCGGACAGCAGCAGTCAAAGTCACGTGGACCTACAAGCCCCCGGAACCACCATGCGTCCAGTCCGCTTTGCGCGTGAACGACCATCCTCCGTCCAGGCTTCCCGTGCGTACTAAATGGGGCGGCAAAGGCACTAGGGGGGACTACAGGTCATTTGCTTTAGGATATGGGCAGGGAATCATCGTACCTCCTGTTGTGGTGAGTGAAAGACTTACACTAGAGCTCATTGAGCCGCCCTTTATGACTTGATTTGTTTTTGACATGTCTGCAGTAGTCCTGCTGCCCGCTGTTGCGTCCCAGTACCGTCTCCGGATCAGTTGGGTTGGATCTTAGAGCGTTTATCAAGAATATTGATCAACCAAATCATCTGTAGTCCTGGCGCGGGTGGCCCAACCTCGACGTGCGCCTCCTCAGATTGTTGGACATGCAGCTACGAACGCGAGCTATCTACAGGCTCTTGGCTCCATTGGACGGGTATTCATTTGATCTTTACTATAGTTTCTGTTATCGGAACTGATCGCAGCTTAGTTCAGCCAGTTACTGTGGACTAGTGCAGGCCACCGTCAAGCTTCTCCGTGAGCATGCAGCTAAGGGCTGTATGGTTTGAAATACTAGTTCAATGTGTGGCTTACCATCTCACGTATGAGCTGGTGTGCTTGATGGAATTAACAGGGCCGTCGCTGCGAGTTCAGTGGCGAGTTTTAGATCGCCCCATCGGCCGAGAAACCAAAGCTCCCGCTTAGGCGAAGGCTACGCAGACGTCGGTGCCATTCCTGTACAGCGTAAACCTTGCGTCTCACTTTCCCATTGAAGCGCGTTGCAGACAAGACACGAGTGTATCGCGCGTATTGCTGGCGCCCATGTCTGGCTAGGGTCCAGCTAGGGCCCAGCTAGGGTCCGATTCCCTGGATGCCTAGTGCAAAAATCGCGCCGTACTCGGCTTTTCGTTGGAGATCCCAATGTAGGCCGCAGACAATGGTTACGGTTGGTCTCTACGTCATTCCAATGTGTTGTACAGCGGCCTTCTGCGTGTCGGCGCGGAATTCCGCCACACACATTAGATGCGCGTTGCACTCGCTATGAAGCTTTCACTCGGGCGGCTCAAGGTCCGTGATAAGAGGACCACTCGTTTCCGTGCCCCATTTACCGTGCTGCGCTCGAGGCTCGGAGGAAGCTGGGTTAGGAATTAATGTGGTGCTAGAAAGCTCCATCTAACTTAGCACGGTGACACTCCCGCTTCGCTCGACCGTGCAGTTCCCACGTGTGATTGCTGAGAACCAATATGAGGGTTTGTCTAGGGTCCATAATAACGTAGGTCTAATGTTAGTGTGGGAGGCGATGTTGCTACTGTTATACAACGAGTCTACGAAGGCTACGACCCTTGGACCTGAAACGACGCAGAACCTATTTGACACGTGTAATTCGCTACCTAGACGCAGTAATGGCGACAGCTCAGCTACGAAGGTAATTTCACCTTAGACCTCTGACACGCGATGACGGAGATAAAGTCCTTTATGTGGTGTACAAGGCCGAGAGTCAGCCAGACGGGAGCAGCCGCGAGGCTGCCCGCGTCCAGAAGAAATGCCACTGCAGCTGTCTCGTTCCGGGCTCTAAGTCTCCAAGACCGTTTGGTCGAGAGAATCCTGGCGCGAATGGCGCACCAACGTCCCAGAACTTGAGCGGCGTCTGGTCTCTCATCGGCCCTCTTTGTTGTCATGTATTCGACGAGCGGTCGCAGAAACTCGACGTTGTTATATTTCTGAACACATGAGATTAGATACAAAAACACGGGTGGGAGTCGAACAGCAGAGCGTACCGCAAGAAACACGCGCTGCAGCAGTTTACCCAGGATATACACGTCCACCTTGAACGGATCGTAGGGAACGTCTGGCGAAAGTTCCGGAACGCTCTTTTCCCTGCCGTCGACTCCCGTCGTGAATCGCGCCGGCGCGCCGGCAGGCTTCCTCACCGAGATACCAAAGTCGATGAAGTAGTACTTGACACGACTCTTGCAGCGCGGCTTCTGTAGTGCCCATGTGCGGCCGTCTGGAAGCCTATCGTGTGCGACAGGGTGAAATCCAGACGGGAACATCGAGTTTGCATCCATCATTATGTTCTCGAGGGTGCAGTCTCTGGGACGTTGGTCAGCTGTGTCTGCGTGCAACAACAATTTTCTCACCGATGCGCTACTCCTTGCTCGTGCATAAACACCAGTCCCTATCACGGCCATGAAAATGAGCTTATTATATAGCGTAGCTTTGAAATGATTATACTGTACCTCCAAGGTCTGGTCCACAAACTGGCATACCTCGCCGACCAACTGGAAGGGAGGGTAATCCATTGGGAGGAGGAAGGGCATAACCAGGTACGATGCTTCTTTGCTCTCTTCATCCTGAAAGAAGTCGAGTATCGGCACGGAGTGATTTCTCTCTTCCGCGTGAACCTCAGGACGATAGAGGTACCTTGCGATTCGGGCCTCCTCGCTGTCTGTGTACAGTCGCTTGATGTAGACGAGAGCATTATCATCTCGTCGCCTGGCGTCGATGTGATTTGGCCTCAGCTAGCTTGAGTGTCAGCTAAATTTAGTGAATCAGCTAGGGACGTACCGGTGGGGTATGGTAGTCCTCGCAAGTCGAGGGATCGAGCTCTGGGTTCTCCTTCCACGACGCGACCCATCCCGGGTGGTACCGCGCACGCAGGACGTACCCTCTCCTCTCCAGGAACTCCTGTCGGTCACGCCATTGCACTTCGAAAGGCGCGAGCTCGGTGTTCTCCTGCGCAATTTCGGCCTTAAGCTGGGTAACTTCGGCTCGCGAAAGTCCTTGAGAGCCTCCTGAAAGAGCCTGCGCGTAGCTATCAGACATGTTGAGGAACGAGGGAAGGGCTGGTGAGGAACTAGCAGAACAAAAGTGGGCCAATGCCTCCATAGCTATAGAGCTCTGGATTAATGTAGTTTCGCCCTCAGTCCCTAGCCAAGCGCACACGGCTGCAGCCGACTGGCCACGAGGCGAACTTCGAATCCGTGACCTCGTACGCCATGTTCATCTTGTGGGCGCCCCAGGTCTGGCCTGACTCCTCGTCGTCTGCAAACTTAAATGCTCGATGAGTTGCTCGACAGATACACACAGGTAAATTCGAAGTGATATTCTGCACTGTGTATTACCTTACAGTGCCGACTTGCCAATTGTATGTCTCAAGGCGTGCTGGAGGTCCACCTCCGTAGCCGTACAGACATACCTCGGTCGCAATACGCGGGACTTGCTTGTCTCTCAGTGGGAAAAATATCATTATCGAAGTGGTAGGTGCAGTTCCTTTCTTTGGTATCTTCTCTCTCACTGAAGAAGCACGCACGCCTTTGCGTTCAGCCTCATTTAGCGTTCAGCGTTATGAGACGTGCGGTGGTGCACTCCTGACCTCCGTTGCTTCTCAATGAGCCGACTCTTCTGTGCTCTCCGCACAAGCATGGCTGTAGTGCACAAGCGATATCCGGAGCTTTTTACCACCAAGTAAATTACTGATACCGGACATTACAGGGTAGTGACACTGTCGGCCTTCCGCATCTGTTGCAGGACTCGCCGAGGACACTACGAGACCAGGTCTGATTGAGAAGTCCTCAAGTCTCAAATTCTCATTTCTCTTGAATTGCAGCGGTACCAAGCTCCACCCAAGTGTTGTCCTCCAGCTATGGGCCTATGGCCTAGGTTGAATTTGTAATGCTCAAGTGCTTCGCTCTTTACTCACAGCCATACGCTCACTGCATGTTTCATAGATGTGGCTTCCAGTGACCTTGCACTTGAAGCAAGCCTTTCATTGAACCGGTACGGGCCGCTTCGAACTGTACGCTTTAGTCTGGCTCTAGTGGGCTGTAATACAACCGTACGCCTACCGGCTTGGTCCGGGCCTACCCAGATGTTTCGACACGCCTTCTCGTGCTCCTACGCGTGCTAACGCTGATAGGAGCCTTACGTCGAGCTCCAGCATATGGTGGGACCTACAGATTGGTCTAAGCCTGCAATATGACCGCGACGAGAAGGACGTAGGGCTTGCCGCTAACTCCATCCGCTCTCATCCCTCGGACGCTGCCTGCAGCACTCTCACAAGTTGTCTGAGCACTGCAGCAGCCACCCGTACGTCTGGAGATTTCACTCCGCTGATACCATGTCGCTGATGCGCACGACGATGTGTAGGCTACTTGTGATAATGCAAGCATCGACAAAGACTGCAAACGATTCATCCCACAATGTACTACCCTGCGCATATTGCCGTCCTCTCGTACGTCTGACCTCCTCCCCGCTACGCAGCCATCGAACGGAGAAAACGGGCCTATAAGAAGCGTACTCAGTCACGGTCTTGCCATTGCCACAGGCAGTGTTCGCCTAGCTTTGGCAAAACAGAGAAAAAGCGAGCTCAAGGGGGCCCTGAAAAAGCTAGACGAGTTGACTGCCGGCCTTCGTTCGCTTCAACAGTCTCTACAGGGCGACGACCTCAACTGGGAATTTGTGCACAGAGTTGAACATCACCTCAGCGCCGATGATTTGCAAAAGAGGATAAGAAGGTACTGTTATCCTTCGTTGAGTCTCACAGTCTGACCCGAACTCGTCTAGACTGAAGCTAGAACACAACGTAGTACTCGGCGACTTACATAGGCTTCAGACGCTTGACTATTTTACACCGGCCGCGGCGACCACTCACCGCAATCTGCGAGAATTCATGCAAAGGTGTGCCGAGCTGGAACGGGACTACATCGTGAGTCATATTTGTGATCGTATCGCAGTCAATACTGAGTCCACCGTCATGCAACCTACGGGACTCAGCACTCTAGCGCTGACGTTTCACGGGGCCATGGATCCTCGCGACGACCCGAAGATGTGCGGGACGGACCTGTATTTGCAAAGGATGACGCTGAACCGTGGGACGCCCCACAAGCCCCGAGAAATTCGTAAGGAGCGCCGACAGGCGGTACAGGTGTGGCAAACACGCCATACAGTACCCGTAAAGGTGAGCTCACGGGCGGTTCGGATAAGGATGTGGACACTTATCCGTATGGCGCAGAATTATCCATTGCGAGCTAGTTCAATACCCCGATGTCCACGCAGAAGCTACTGGCTCCCAGCCGCCATTCCCTAGCACCCTACCGATATGCACATCATTTAACAGCGAGTCTTCCTACTCTTTCCTTTACATGGATATCACTCATACTCTTGGCAGTCCTTATTCTTGATTTATAATTTTCCAAGCATTCCAGTAATACGACGACCGGTCATTTGGAGACTGAGTGTGTGCATAGATGCCTGCTTGGCCGTCATGTCGGTACTCCATCACGTCTCGTCCGATGTCGTCACCCAGCCTCATGCCGTGTGGCACTTCCGTCTGGACGTCCCCATCATGGACTGTATTTCTCGCGTATCATGTACGATGCAAATGATCATGTAGCCGCGGACATAGCAGGGCTAGCGTCTCGCTCGACATACTTTAACTACGGCCCGTTGCTCTTGCGGACCACCATTCTCACAACTCTCTCGGCCTGGCTTGCTTTATACTCGTGTGTCCGCCAACTGCTCATTCCTCGCACAATGTCCACATCGGGGCACTCTATCAAAGTCGTGTTGAAGGGTCAGCGCTCTCACTATCTTTTCATAAATGCTGGTTGCAATGTGCTCAAGTTGTTACCAGACGCGCTAATTACCTGGCATGCCCCGCACAAGAGCAAGTCATCCCATGTCGTTCTTCTGATCAGTACGCAGGTGGATCTTCAAACGACCACAAACATCGTTCGAATCGAGTCTCGCCGACGAGAAGATAGCACGCACGAATTTGTGGAGCCCTCCGCATCCAGTAATCTTCCAGTCTTGTAAGCTTCATACTGCGAGATCAAACGAGATGTGCTTACGCTGGGACAGGCATATTCCCCCTGGAGCACTAGGTCTAGCGTTTGCGGTACACGACGGCAGAGGATTATCCTGGAAGGCACCCAAATATCTGGGAGAGGTTCTTGTCAAGACTGAGGCGCTCATATCACAGAGTATGTCCCATCGTCATTGTCGGTCCATGCAGTATTCTGACCTGGAGTGTACAGATCGAAATCAGGTGGTTCGCAGACCCTACCTTCGCAGAGAGGGCGGGACCAGCGAAGAAGTATGGACGCTCTCCGTACGCCTTGACCTTGAAGGCCCTGCGTCTGTTCCGCCATTAGAGGCCCGCCTCAGTCCGAGAATACCAGCCCAAAGATACTCACTCGCTGACTGCCTGCGGAGCATCACAAATATGATAATTGCGTGCCACAATCTGGCGCGTCATGACATACTCGTGAGTGGATGCATGCTTAGGCTGTGCGCTATTGAAGCTTACACGATATCGGCTGGTACAGGCACGGCTTTTCTATGTCGTCAACGCTATCGACGAATACTGGGCAGCGGAACTCGCCGAAAGGAAACAAGAAGAAGAGGAAGGGTGGGTGAACATCGGGCAGCAAAATACTCGCGAACAACGGCACGATCAAGGCCAGGCATCTAACCTTGAATCAAATCCCATCGACGACCTAGCCCAGCAGATCGAAACGCAGCTGAAATTCGCAGTACAAGAATTGCAGCTAGCCGTTCAGCAAGGAAAGAGCGATGTACGGCGACAGAAACTTCTCGAAAATGTCTTAGAGGAAAGCTTTGCAGGCATGATCCTGATACATGGCTGCATCGTGCACTATCCACGTACGTCTAACTTCATTCCATATGGTGTAGCATCTGCTCACCAGCATTAGGGCTCTCCTATCGAGGCCTTGATCATTTCGCGACCAGATTCGAACGGTGGTCCCATGCGCCAAGAGATTTCAAGCTACGCCACTACAGACTATTGTGTCTTCGCTCGCGGCTCGCACATCTGTCGTCACCAGAGCACGACAAACTACCTTCCGAGTTCCCAAAATTCCTCTCCGTCTTGGTAGAACGCTGTCTCCGCCACAGCGCTTGGCGGACGCTCGGCTCCGACTATTACAAGAGTATCATAGCATGCGCACGAGGGTCGCTGCTCCAGGACATCTATGATATCATTGAAAAGGTATGGAGCATAGTTTCTGCAGCACATACGTAAGCTGATCGCATTCCCCCCATGGAGACTGAGCAAGTCTCCCTCGTCCCTGGCGGACATGGAGAAATAGCGGACGCAAAAAGCCGGCTTCTGACCTACCTGGTCCAGCAGTCCGGAACCATCCCCTCTACTGTAATTGTCCGGAAAGTAGAACCATTGGTGACGCTCGGACAGGGTTCATTTGGACAAGTGCACTCAGGCCGCTGGACAGTCAACGAACGAAATGTTATAACTGTCGCAATCAAAACTACACACGCCAAAGTCGACCGAAAGGTATATACAATTATTTTCGGGGGAGTCATCCACGTTCAATGAGGCCTTGCAGACTTTGTACCTGGAGATATTCTCCCAACGTGCAGCCAAGCATCGCAACATCGTTCGAGTATTCGGCGTAACAGATACGGATACACCAGGCATTGTCCTTGAATACATGCCTAACGGAACCATTCGTGATCGTGCCTTGAGCATGAAGCAACGCACAGACATCGACATCGGGCGCATGTTGCGAACCTCAAACAACTGGGTAAGATTATATCGCTCATACCTTTGATCTGACTGGTTAATGTGCTGCTAGCTTTTAGACATCGCCGAAGGGCTGGCATATCTCCATAGCATTGGTACAGCTCACGGTGACCTGCATGGTGTAAGTACAAACTCTCGGCCGGTCGTCACACAGACTGATTCTCTCGCGCAGGCAAATGTAATGATAGCTGAGGACGGCACCGCCAAGATCACAGATTTCGGTCTGGCTGTGTTCGTAAATGGCAGTTCTGGAGCCTATGGTTCACAAAGGGAAGGTAACCCGCGATGGCTGGCTCCAGAACTTGCCCACGGCGACGCCTCTTCGCGCCCCACGAGGGAAGCAGATATATGGTCATTTGCCCATCTGTGTGTTGAGGTGTGTCCGAATTGAACACCAATGTGGCTCATCATCGTTGACCACACGCATAGGTGTATGAGAGCAAAGTGCCGTACCACTGGATCGCGCAAAAATGGGCTGTCCATGAGCACACTAGGAGGGCACTTCAAGTACCACAAGATAGCTCGCTGCCCCGCTACCAGCCCCATATCCGTATCCCTGTCTTCACATTTCCAGATAACCCCCTCGAGCAGACCGGTGAATGCCCCGAGATGTCGGATGTGCTTTGGAACATCGTACTAGAGTGTTGCAGCACCCTAGAGCAGCGGCCAACAGCTGGCATGGTCGCGCAGCTACTGAAGGACTTCTTGCTTACGGGTTTTGCTTGAGGCAGAGGGGCGTATGGTGAAGCCCGGGCCGAGCAGACCTTGAACGCTTAGCATACTTGTTGTAGCGTGTGCTTATAGCTATGATATCTGTCATCCTTTGACTGGATGAGCTACTGTCTCCGTAGACATCTCGCATGTCACAGCGAAGGACGCAAAAACATCTAACAATACACAACAGTAGATTATACAGCATTATGATACAGCTTCGCACCATTACTCTAGCAAGGCCGCCAGCCGTTCCCGCACATCATCGCCCGCGAGCTGAGCAGCCGTCCTCCGCGCGTCCTTCACCTCGCCAACGCCTTCGAAGCACGCTGGCGGCAGCACCAGCACGTCCCGCGTCTGGCAGTACGTCACGACGTCCCTCACGACCTCGGGTCCCGCCTGCGCGACGATGGCGCGCAGGAGCTTCGCGGGCCGCTCGCCAGCGACGACGTGTCCGAGGTCTGGCCATACGTTGCACGCGATGTGGTGCAGCGCGAGCCAGTACACGAACGCGACGCGGTCGAGGCCCTTGACGAGCGCGCGCAGGTACGCCGCAAGCACCTCGGCGTCGGTCTCGGCGGGCCAGAGGAACTCGCGTAGGTCGCTCGAGGGAACCCCGGACGGTTGTATGTGCAGCGTGCGCAGGGCTTGCGGGAAGTCCGCGTAGAGGCAGCGCCGGAAGTCGCTGGGGTAGCGCATCGCGAGCGGCGGGAGGAGCAGGCGCCCGAAGAGCGCGTGTCCGAAGGAGACAGCGTCGTAGAGGCCGGCGAAGTCGGTGTAGTACTGGTAGAAGGGTGTGCCCGCGCCGAGGAACGGCTTCGCGATGTCCTCGAGCGAGGGGCCTTGCGCGGCCGGGGCCGGTAGCGACTGCGCGGCGGCGAAGGAGAACGGCGCGAGCAGATCCTCCATGAAGCGCCCGACGACGGCGTCGCGGAAGACCTCTTCCGCCGAGTTCTCCTGTTGGCCGTGCTCCAGCATGAAGACCTTCATCAACGCGAAGACTGTCTCCTCGCGGTTCAGCGCGAACTGTGGCAAGCCATGCGCGACCAGCGTCTCGCGGTGCACCTTCGCGAGGAGCAGCGCCGCGCGCACGATCTCCGTCTCCGAGAAGTCCCATGATTGTGGCAGGGCAGCGAACACCTCCGACTGACCCGAGCGCAAAAGATGGTCGAGCGGCGCGGACATCCAGTCGCGGTTCAGAGGCAGCGACGTCGTTGCGTGCGTCATGCTCTCTGGCAGGGGCGCCGAAAGGCGGAGCGCCGTCACATTCGGCAGCGAAGCCGGCGTCGGCCAGAGCGGGGCGACCTTCTCGGGCATGTTTTGCAGCGCAAATGTCAGGAAGGGCGCGATCGACTCGAGGCCCTTGCTCTCCCAGATGCCCGGCGGGACCTGCCAGCCGCGGCTCTCCATGAATGTGGGGCTCACGAGCGTGGTGCTGCGCTCGAGCAGGTGCACGCCGCGCTCCTCGTCGCCGGGTACGAGCCTCAAAGCAATCGTGAACGCTTGTGCGAGCCACAGGTCGTCCGCGGCGCCAGGCAGGAAGCGCGAGAAGTCGAGATAGACTGCGAGCAGCAGCGACAGCGGGCGCACGAGCGGGAGGACGTGGGCCGGCACGGCCTTGGTACGCACGGACGCCCAGAGCGGATGAAGGGTAAGCCGTGCGCAGAGGGTCGAGATCTCTGCGAATGGCAAGGAGAACGGTGGGGCGGACAACGGTGTGGTTTGTGACGGAAGGCTGGCCAGCCACAGGCGTAGGGCCGCGGACAGGACGCCAGCCGGCTCTGCGAGCATTCTCCATGCCTTCGTGCGCGCGATGTCATCCGGGGCAAACGCAGCCAATGCTATCTCCAACGCCGCCACCGCGCCTGCTACGACGACTTTCGCCTTCCCCTCAGCGAAATCTGGACCGAGCGCCTCTAGCGCTGCGCGCTTCTCCGCTTCCCCGCCCTTCGGCACATTCACAGCAGCACCCTCGAGCCACGCTGCCTCCGCTCGCCAGAGCGCCGCCCAGAGACGCGTCTGCGACGGCTCCAGGTGCGTGCGAAGTTGTAAAATATCAGAGCCCCAGCCCCAGCCCGCAATCTGGCTCCAGAGGATGTCGTGGCTAGGCTGCGTGCGATGCGGGTCGCGAGCGGCGGTGGTCCACGCCTCACGGAGCGCGAGGAACGCCTCTCTGAGGGAGTCCAATGTGCACGCGCCGCCCAGGAGGTGCGCACCGAGGGCACCGAGCGGCTCGGCGGCGGTCGTCGCGAGCTGCGCGCAGAGGCCGTAGCGCGCGAGCGAGACGTACACGCGGAGCGTGCCGCTGAGGAGCCCCGTGGCAAGCGGCGCGGGGTAGAGCGAGGCGTTGGGGAGCGTGACTGCGAAGCGGAGGAGGGCTGACGCAGACTCGGCGATGGCAGACGCGTTCGCGCGCGAGGACTGCGCGAGCGTGTCAAGAAGTCGCAGCGCCTCGGGTTCGGGGTGCTGAGTGTCTTCGGGGACGGGCGGCAGGAGCACGAAGCGGCGCATGACGGCTGCGAGCAGCTTGGGTGTGCCGATGATGGCGGATGCGACGTCGTTACTGTGCTTCGCGAGGCGGTGAAGGACTTCGAGTAGCTGGAACAGTGACTCGTGCGGGAGTGCGGCGACCTGGAGAGCGTCCGAAATCTGCGTTAGGACAGACTCCATTGGAAGCGATGACAGGATGTCGTCTGCAGCGGACTTCAGCTCGATGCCATCGACGTCATTCATGGCTTCGTCCCAGAACACCACGCACGCCCAGATGAGGTCGACGGCGCGGATACCCACAGTGCCGCGTTCCGCCATCGCCTCGAGCCCTGCAGCAAGCATACGCTTGCGGAGGTCGTCCTCCTGGGCCGCAAGCTCCTGTACATTCGTCCCGCGTTCCCGTGCGGTGTTCGAGAGTTGCCGTGCGATCTTGCTGAGAACGTCGAGCATGGAGGCGCGCTGAGCAGGGACAGTAGAGCGTGATAGGAGGAAGATGTCGTCTAGGGTGTAGCCTGCATGTCGGCCTTCCGCATGGTGGTGCAAGCCGAGGTGAGTAGGTAGCTTTTCGGCATCCGCTGCGGAAATGGGCCTTCCTGCGAGGTCAAAGCGGAGAGTTGAGGAGATTGAGTCCGGTTCAGCGTTCGAAGGACCCTCTATCCAAGCGAGCGATGGATCATGTGGTGCTGCATTCGGGAAGAAACGACGGCGAATATCTTCTGGAGTGCCTTCCATGAAATCGCTATCTGAGCGCTGCTTCTCCAAGACAGGGGTGTCTACAAACATAGGAGAAGTCGCCGGACTAGCTTCCTGGGCATCGGGTACGAGCTTGAGAGGCGAGCCGGCTTCAGTCGAAGGTAACAAGAGCGGCTTTTCCTTTGTGACACCCTCCACCGGGCCTCCGTTGGCGAGCGGCTTCTCCTGTACAGGGCTGTCCACGGCCATGGGTGAAGTGGCGGGACTGGGATCCTCGGCATTGGGTACAAGTCTGCCCTTGAACTCGCCGAGTGAGATAGTCGGCCCGTCCGTGTCGGTGGGAGACATGAGAGCGAGGGGCTTCCGCTTCGGCGAAGGCGGCGCGGACTCGTACACATGCACGTCCTTCGTCGTGACGTCCGCAAATCGGATCTGGCGTTCTGCGCGGCTGGGCGGGCGGCTGCTCGTGGTCGAGAGTGGGGTGGGCGACGCCGCGCGCGAGGCGAGCGCACCTGCGGCGCCGGTGAATGAGCCTTCGGGTGCGGAGCGGCGGGGTACGTACTTTTCAGGACCTTGGAGTCGGTGCGTGGACGGCCCATGCGCTCGTCCGTGCTCTCCCTGCCCGCAGCCTCGCGCGCGAGCCGCGCTTTCCTGAGCACCTCGCCGATGTTGGGACCGAACCGCTCGAGGATCTCACGCCGCTCGGCGTCGCGCTCCTCGTCGGTCATTGCCTCGACTCTCTTCTGGTTCTCATCCTCCATCTGCCGCCTCCAGTCCTCGGTGGCCTCTGCGATGACCCTGCTGGAGCGGCTCTCATCCTCGTCGTCCTCTTGGGTCGGCCGTGGCTGTGCGACTGATGGCGGTGCAGGTGGCCGCTCAGTGGTAGAAGGACTCTTTTGGCCCTCTCGCGCTCTCTGAAATGCGCTTTTGGATCTATGTTGTACACCAGGAAACCCGCCGTTCGAGGTCGGCCTTGAGGTGGGTGCAGCAGCGGGAGCTCCTGCCTTGCGTTCGACGATTGAGCCGACTAGTGAACCCTTTAAAGACATGCAACCAAGCCCAAGTAATCAGAGAGATAGATTTACAGATTCCCGAGGAAACAGACGGTGGAGGAGAAGATGAGTGCAGATTCATGAAGGCGATCCTTGGTACTCCTTTTTTGTATCTTATCTCCGAATTCCCATTTGTGTACTATCTGACTCGGCCAGGACCCAGTGCACCCCACATCGTGGCGGTGGGCGGGCACAGACGGTGTTGGCATCGCTGATAGAGGACCGGACTCTCTGATACAGGCCTCAAAATTAAAATTCCAGCCTGCTACATACAAGCATGTGGATCGTCATGTCCCAGCTAGATGAGGGAAATAGCGACTCAATCTCCTCGCACATGCTCTCCCAGGCCCAGTCCTCCGAGTCGACCGAACGGCACCCGAGAGATGCCAGCATGGCTCTGCAGAGCATCAGGAAACACCTCTTCCTCGCTTGACCAGCCTTCAGATGCAGTTTTCTTTAGCAGGAAACGTTTGAAAGCTCCGTGTACATTGAGCCGCGCCAGTGTCGACAGCACAGAACTCAAGACATCGCGGTTCGAGAGCGCCCACATGTCCTGCGAGACGACTTGCCCTCTTTCTCGCAGAACGAGCGTGAGGTCCTCGAGTGCCACATTGGTTTCCGCAGAGATGGTCGCGATGATTTGCCAGACGGTCCGCCAGTCGCGAGGTGCCGCTTGAACCGAGATCTCGAGGGTCCTCAGAGCGATACAGCACGCCAAAGAGACAATCGCGAAGGTCTCAGCTGCGCAAGAGAGGTGGACATGCATCAGCTGCTAGCACTCGTATCATGAGTGCGGACCCACCTTGCGGCTCGCCGCAGAAGCTGCGGAAGGAGAGGCTCAGCCGGGTGAGATTCGCATGCGTGGCAGCTAGCAAACGCTGCAGGCCCACTAAGGGGAATATTTCCAGGTCTTGTAGCACCAGCGTATGAAGAATATAAGCAGAGGGCGATCTCGCTAGGTGGACAAAAAGGGTCTCGCTCATCGAGCCATGAGCCGAGACCGTATGGACTGCGAGGGCACGCGGCGGGGGACACTCGGCGCTGGCACGACGAAAGTTGTAGAAACACGGGACGTCGACTTCGAGGTTTTCCACGCGTCTGAAGCAGTTGAACAACAGAAGGACGTCGCTGGATGGTATCTCCTCCTGTCTGCTTGAGATGATGAGAGTCTTCACCGATGTGAGCGCATGTTCGTCCTGCGCTGCAGGAGCCGACGTCACGAATATGTCCTGGAGGTGCAGGTGCACCAAGTGGGGCAGCAGGCGCAAGAGATCGAGTAGCATCCGCGGGTCGTGGTAAGCCGTCTTGGGCGGAAGGAACCACTCCCACCGGTGGACGACTGGGACGGTCCTGAGCCTGAGCTTGCGCGCTGACGCCGCGATCGCCGGACGCGAGTCGAAGAGGTCGCGGATGCGACGAAGTACAGCGCGGTGGTGCGACACCGTGTCGGGGTTTGCAGCGTCTTCGTGGTCCCGGATGCTCAGTGTCACCTCACGGAAGAGGTGCGCCTGAGCCACAGCGCGCCAGGCGTCGCAGACCAAGGCGCAGGAGTACAGGGCTCGTTTGTCCAGTTGGCCGAGCTCATCGAAGACGGCGTCGATGAGTTCGACGGGGAGCTGTTCATATATACAATAAGCAGGCGGAGGACTAGCTACACGGCGATGAGCTCACCTGAACACCCCCGTCTTTCTGGTCCAATGTACTGGACTGGCAAGCGCTACGCATGCGGCGACGCGACGCAGACAATGTGAGTGGCTATAAGATGTGGTGGTGGTGGTAGCGATTACAGAGATTTGAACCTGTTCGAGCCCCTCGGGCCTCGCGCGCCGGCGGGCGATTGCCGAACAGCACTTCCAGGCACATCCCCACACGCGCTCCCATCTGGCTCGTCACTAACTTGACGCCGTCAGCCAGGCATATATCGGCGGCTTCGACGCTCGGTACTTGCGGCTCGCATCTCTCCTATTCTCGTAGATGGCTATGGGGCGAGGCGCGAATAACATTTCTTCGAGAACCCTCTACTTTCAAGAGACATATTACATCGAGAATCTCGTCTTCAAGATTTGACAGAATAAGCGTCCGTGCACCAGCATGCAGAGTCAGGTCACTCACCCTTAGCGTCCGCCCTTTGATCTGCATCGCGGGCACAACGAGCACAAACAGCGCGCCAACGATCGCGGCCTCACAACCGAATGTCTGTAGCGCGCCATGCTTCGATGCCCACGGCACCTGGAAGTACGCGACGCTAAATCCGCCGAGCGTGCGCGCAAGATTCAGCAGCGCCGACATCTCGCCCTATGCGCGTGTCAGCAATGCCACCTGGAACGCGAAGCGCCGGGGCGTACCTTGTATCTCGGGAAGGAGTCGTTCAGGTAGGCATCTGCTGGCCGTCAGCCGACACATCAACGAACGTGCAGAGGCATACGTACAGACAACAGTGGTGTTAATCATGGTGGCGATCTCGACAAGGCCCCAGCCGATGATGAACGCCGCAATGGTGAGGTGCTTCTGCAGGCCGGCACCGAGCAGGAGCATGCCACACGTGTAGAACGCAACCGCGACATAGCACGCCCTGCCACGCCCACGCAAACTCAACACAACACCTCAGTCCATTCAATCAAGACGCACCAGAGTCGACTCTCCGCCTCAAACACGCCGCCGTTCCTGCGAATCGAGAGGTGCATGATCCAGTCGTTGAGGTAACGCCCGAGGAGCTCGCCGAGGACGACGGCGACGACGGGCGTCGCGTACACGCCCGCGATGTGGATCTGGTCGAAGCCGTACCCGACGGGCGGCGGCTGGCTTAGGAAGACGCCGTTCGTGCCCTGGTAGTGACAACGTCGTGGTCAGCGCTAGGGAGGTCTGTCAGTAGGCACAGGACGTACGTTGATTCCGATGCCGAAGCCGAAGAGCATCGCCTGCGCAGTCGCGGATTCAGTACCATGGGTGTGCCCGTGCGGACAGGCGCGCACCTCGAACAGCAGGATCCCAGACACGTGCGGTCGCCAGGCGAGCTGCACCCAGATCGTCGCGGTCTCGCGCCACGTCGCGCGAAACTTTGCCATGCGCGCGCCGTACGCGCCGACGAGCAGCTCGAAACGCTTGCGCAGCCACGGTTTCGGCAGCGGGTATGGCCGAGGATCTTTCAGCGTGCGGTCGTACATCCTGTGGTGTGCGTGGATCACAGATGAGTGGGTGGGTGGAGAAGGGACAGGGAGACGTACGTTTCCTCGCCGAAGAACACGATGAGCGCGAGCACGGTCGCGCCGTACATGCACGCGATGCCGTAGCACCAGCGCCAGCTGCGTGGGTATTATTCAATTTTGGACTCGGATGTGGTAAGTGGTGGGCATACTTCGCGCGCGCGACCAAGAACCCGAACGCCATCGGGGAGAGGAAAGGCGAGACGATGAAGCCCATGGTCCAGATGTTCAGCTGCAAGGCCAGGCGTGAGTGACCGCAGTGAAGCGTACTTGCATAACCCACCTTGCGAGCCTGCAGATGGAAAGGAAACATGTCGGTGATTACGTAGAGACCCTGCAATTCATTTAGCACAGAGTTCGTGGTTGTGCAACAGTTTGAACGTACAGTCACTTGGGGCGTCGTCCTGCGAGAGTGATTAGCTTCCGGCGAAACATCAGAAGTGTCGTGCTCACCCGAAGAATCCGTTCAGGCATCGCATAGCTGCAGGGCTTCGTGAGTACTGGCGTGGACACTTAGAGTCTGACGTGCGCACCTGCGAAGGTTGACAAGTTGGGCGAGAAAGTGTTTCCGAGCAGGAATGCCAGCGACAGAACCTGAGACCAGAACAGGACCGGAAGACGGCCGTAGCGACGCATGAGCATGACGGCGAAGATACCACCCCAGCCTACCAGGCGCAATTCAGTAGAAATCTAGGCAGATTGGTAATTACCGGTGACGTACCAAGCAGAAATATACTCCAGCTGGTTGACATGGGTCAGAGACGTTCAGAGAAAACATGACGGAACTGACTTGTTTGTCAAGTCGTTGAATTCTCCCGTTGTCGTCTTGAACTGTCTTGAGGCGGCGAAGAGAACAGCAGTTCCTGTCCAAGCTTCGTAAACATACACCGCCAGAAGAATCGCGTATCTTCTCACCTGTCCCATTGTCGAAGTCCGGTACGATCGCTGCTAGCGTGATGATGAAGAGCTGGAAGGCCTTGCGTACGTCGGACCACTACAAGAAGACGTCAGTCTAGGCATTTCCAGCGCGAAGGATCACGACACACATTCTGTGGATCTTCGGGATCGTCGGTCGGCTGCGGCCAGAGCACCGTCGTGCCGTCCGCAGTGAGCTTCAGCCTCTTCGCGACGTCGTCGCCGA
The DNA here is from genome assembly GCA_019973155.2 of Phanerochaete sordida. Taxonomy (NCBI): domain Eukaryota; kingdom Fungi; phylum Basidiomycota; class Agaricomycetes; order Polyporales; family Phanerochaetaceae; genus Phanerochaete; species Phanerochaete sordida. The sequence goes on from BPQB01000027.1 coordinate 141,230, forward strand.
ACTCTACTCGCGCTTCTCTACGGAAAGTCAGATGGCAGTCTCGGCTGAAGGAAGGCGGCGGACGTACTCAGGCTCGACGACAAGCCGGCCGGCATTGTTCTCGTAGTACGAGACAAGGTCGAGCGGCTCAAGCGATGTAGTTTCCTTCGCCTCGATGTCGAGCTCCTTGACGCTGCCGGACGGTGACGCACTCTCAGGCGACGCGCGAATCGCAGGCATGGTGGGGGACATGTGCACGGCGCCCCTGCCCGGTGTACCACTTCATACTGAGCTGCAGCGCCGAAGGCCAAGACAGACGGACGCTGTTGCCCCATACCATTGGATCCTGGCCGCTGCTGGTGAGAAGCAGGCTCACGCGACGGGCCCTGTGAGAGACGTTTAGACGCAGTACCGCAGGTGACGAGAATGCAGCTGACCTCGCTGGGAAGCACGCTGGCGTGGTGCGTGAGAAGGGTGGGTAGAAGTTCTTCAGCGCGGAGCGTTGGCGTCCGTTCTAGCAGCAGATTCACACTACAAAGCTTACTGGCGCGAGATTGGGCTATACGTGAGGCTGGTCTTACCCCCGTCCTGCTCGGATGGGCGAGTCTTTCATCTGAGGTGCGTGCACGAGACGGAAGCCAATTATATTCAGCAATTCAACCGTGCTCGAGTTCATGAGAATCAAGAGGACGTTACGCCAAGAAGCCTACAGATCGCCAGTACTTCACCCATGCATCTGCGTGCTCCTTCCCAAGCGGGGGCAGTTCGCGCATCAGCCGGCTATATTCTTGCACCCGGTCTGTCGCGAACAGTGGGAGGCCCCCAGCCTCGGTGAGGACACCTGTACCTTGAGCGCGATCTGCGCTCGCCGCCATCGCTCGGAAAGTCTGCACCAATTTGATAGCGGGCTATAGAGAGAGCTATATGAGTCGAGAAGGTAACTGCGCAGGAACAGACGACCCACAATTTGGTCCGCAGTCTTGCTGTCCACGGTTTGTGCCTTCTGTTCGAGCACCGACACCCACTTCTTCAATGGTACGAACTTCATGTTTACTCCCAGTGCATCGCTGACGTCCGACAGTATGGCGTGCCAGGGCTTGGGTCTAGGGTGGACGACGTTGAGAACCAGAGGCGCGCGCTTCTCGGACACCGCGATCTCAAGCGCAAGATTCGCTACGGCGTCCATAGGGATCCAAGTCGACATCTAGTAGGCCTTGTCAGTGGCATGCTCATCCTAGAACCAGGCGTCACGTACACCCTCGGTCTCTGGGAGTTGCTCCATGGCGACGCTGGACTTGATCATGCTCGGAACCCAATCGCTGGTATTCCAGGCGCCTGTTGCAGCTGACCCGCACACTTGCCCGACACGAAGTATGGTCGCTTCGAGCCCCTTCTCGCGAGCGACTGCTATCATCTAGGCCGAGTGTTAAGTCATGAAACGACAGGGAACCACTCGACCATGGCACTCACCCTCTCGACAACGTACTTCGAGGAGCCGTAACCATTGCCTGTCGCATGAGCGGGGTCGAATAAGATGTCTTCAGGGACAGGGCCTTTCCGAGTGTCCCAGCCTCCAGCGATGCCAACAGAGGATGTATAGACCAGTCGGACGGCCCGGTCCAGAGCGGAGCAGAAATCGACGAGCTTGCGCGTGCCGGCGACGAGGGACTCGAAAGAGCTGAGAGGGTAATTGAAATGTACCATCCAGGCGTTGTGAATGACGACGGTCACAGAGTGAGTGATCTAGATAATGCTGGTGTCAGCGATTCGCAAAAGCGTAGGGGGAGCAAGATACCTCGTCGAAGGTATGCTGGTCCAATCCGAAGTAGTCCTCGTTCAGATCGCCGGTGAGGCCGACATGCTTGCCAGTCGACAGCAGCTCCGTCGGCAAGTGTCGCTCAGCGAAAGCCGCGGCCTGACGACGAGCAGAGTCGGCCATAGACTGCGGTCTATTGAAGGCGTACACTTTCGAGACCCGGTCGTCCGCGAGAAGTGCCGCGAGGATGTGCGAGCCGATGCCTCCGGTGGTGCCGGTGAGGAGGACAGCTACGCCCTGTCGAGTCGTACGGTCGATAGTGGCTCCGGACGGCATGTCGGCCGTGTATTGCGTGATCATTTCTTCGATCTCGTCGATGGGAGAGCGAGCGGTGCCATTGAGACTGGACGCGGGGTCGACGAGCGCAACGATCGACCGTGCAAGCTGTGGCAGCGAGGGGTTTTCGAACACGAAGTTCTGCGAGACTTCGGTCGAAGCTTGCACTTGCTGGTCCGCGCGAAGTGCCCCGATGATGCGGTTACGGAGGAAAGTCGCGGTCAAGCTAGCGACCTCATGAGACAGCACTCCAACATGATAATCGGAGTAAGACTGACCTATCGAACCCTTGCATGAATAAATCTGCTTGGGCGTCGATATCCTTGTCGTCGTTTACGTGGCTCGCCTGCGTCTGCAGCCAAGGCACGAGGTCTTCATATCGCCAGGATTTCGGGGGAGAGATCCCCTTGATCCCAGATGTGTCTTCCACGGTCTGGTACCTAAAGCAGCATCAGCCTCCGGGCAAGAGGCCATGTACAGGAACTCAAACGTACAACTGTTCAATTTCCTCCGCATAAGCAGCCCACGCTTGCTTTCGGATAATCGTGCCCTTAGCCGCTCGGGGGATCGGCTTGGAGGGGTGCGCAATGAGGATCATTTCCTTGAAGATCCTGCTCCATGCGGGTACGCCGGAGTTGGCCTGCTCAACAGTCGGCCTGAAGAAGTGTCAGGCCAGCGCTGTACTCGGCTTAGAACTCGACGCACCAAATAGCATTTCTGAAGTCCGCGAGGGCGATGTCGTCTCCAGGGTCTATCGCGCACTTCGGGGTCGGCTCGACTAGAACGCCCGCCTGCTCGCGACCGCGGCCGAACATCACCGCTCCAGATACCATAGGGGAAGTCGTGATGTGGCCTTCTTGGGGGATGGGGACGATTTTCTCAGCTACGGACGTCGTCAGGCGCGGACGAAGCTCAGGAACATGAACGGCATACCGTTGCTGAGGACGATCACGTCGTCCAGCCTGCCCGAGCTGTACGCCATTAGCGACTCGATTCAGGTGCGCGACCAGAGGAAGCTTGAGACATACATTCGCCACAGGCCTTTCTTTGTCGGGTGCGGGACGAACAGGTCTGAGGTCGCGTAGCCTTTGACGTCAGGCAGATTTTCGACCGCCACGGAATGCGCCTTGCCCGTCTGATCTTAGCTGAGCGACTGCTCGCTGCGAACAATCGAACGTCACTCACTAGAACATGCAGCTCGTAATTGCCATCACTCTGCGGTATCAATCTCAGATCCACCTCCTCCTCGTTGAACTGCAACCACTCCCAGTCCTCCGGCGTCCTAATGTCGCCGCGCTCCCCGTTGTCTGAGTGGAAACCCAAGACAGGGCAGCCGTACTCGGTCCCAGCGTACAGGCACACCAACTTGACGCCTGCAGCGACAAGCTGGTCGCCGCTCTTCTTCGCAAGTGGTCCACCGCCAAATACCTATGAGGATATGATGAGACCATATCTCACTCTAGAAAACCAGAGCCGCACCAACTGGTCCAGGGTCTTCAAATATTGCACTGCATCCGGACTCTTCGACCACGCCTACTCGCCAAAGTTTCAGCGTTTACGGCTCATTCGATTGTGCGAAGTGACGTACCTCGACAAATGACGGGACCGCCGGGATAGTGTTGCATCCCATCGCACAGGACGCTTCAAGCAGGTTCTCCGGTGTCGGGATGACAGGTAGGTCGGGGTACTTCGGCTCGTACAGGCCGACGGGCATGCTGATTACAAATGGCATCATGAATTGGAAGGCAAAACCGTAGGCGTGGAATGTCGGTAGAGCCATGGCGGCCCAGCGGACCTGGCGGGGTCCACCGTCCTTTTGGATCGCTGGGTCGCCCGTCAGCGGCAAGAAGAACAATGAACGAGTGGGCACGTACGTCGGGCCATCATGTGTAGGCAGAACCTGTTTGTCCATCGAATAGGCTTAGGCAGGCCTGTAGATCCCGACGAATGGAGGTACACTGCGGTGTCGTCTGCGGTCGGTTCGTGCGGAGGAGGGGGGTAGGCTTTGACGCCGTTGTCGGTGTTCTCGGAAGAGCCGTCGGAGGACCTCTTCAACCGAGGAAACGCGTCGTAAAGGCTCGGCATGGGGACCACTTCCAAGTCGCGCCCTTTCTCGGAGAGCATCGATCGGACCTCATCGACGAGGTGTTGCACAGCTGAGTTGGCGAGTATACGACGACTTCCTGTCTTTTCAAGGAGATTGACAACGGCAGCAGCAGAGTTTCTGGGAGCTATGGGCATCGCCTATTCCAGCCCAGTCAGTCTATATAGTATGACTGTTCAAATCAGATGTGCACATACCACAATCCCTGCCCTGGCCATTCCGGCGCAGACTGCCCCGTACAAGATAGCGTCCGTGTTCAATAGCAGCCCAACAACTTCGCCTTCTGGCCCTGCTCTGTTCGGACGAAGGATATGGGCAAGGCGGTGAGAGGCGTCGCAGAAATCCCTGTATGTGACGCCTTCGACATGGTGGGGACGGTCAGAAGACGACCAGATAAAACAATGTCGACTGGGGTTGTGCTGCGCCTGCCAGTCAAGAAGTCCAGGCAGCACGAAGATAGAGCCATCGACGGGTGGAAGGGGGCGGTCGTCTTTGGTGCGCATGTCGGTAGGTCGGGGAGCGTATCCTCTTGACAAGCTCGAGAGCAATGTGCAGGCCTGTTACATATCTTTGGCCAGTTCCAGGTACTCCGCGGGCGTGTCTCTTTGCTCGGCGCAGTCTACACAGTATCGCACGTCCCCCGAAGCGCAGCTGAAACTCGGCCCGCGGGGAGTGTGGCAGGCTTGTCCTGTCTCCCTCGCTCGCGCCGCACTCGTCAAGACGATTGGCAAACGTGGAGCACCACCAAGGTAAAACTAACGCTGTTGGATGCGTTCGTTTCGCCCAACCGCGTTTCTCGGGGATGGACAAATCTCGCCCGACGCGTGTGCTCTAAATTTGTTCGCCTATCGTTCACGAAGCAAGTAAGCCTCGAGGAAATCTGGGCGGTGTTCATAACAGAGCACGTACCGTCTCGTGAAGGTCGGTTTGGACAGCGGCGACCGCAGGGCTTGGCCGACTCGGAAGTGTGCTCGTTGTCGCGCCGCGGGCTTTGACCGAGCTGGAGCTGTGACATCGACCGTTTCCGGAGACCGCCACCTCAGAAAGGATCCGCGCTATAGCGGTCATCCTGCGGGGTAACGGCAGTTCCTGGGGAAGATCAATAGCTGCGTTTCAGCTAGGGTGGCGTTGGTGAACCGAAACATACCTTCACAAGCTCTTGACGTCGACCGCCCACCTTCTTCGAAAGCCATATTCATCGTCGCCCGCAGGAGTTCATCGTCGTACCTAGACATGTCGCTCTCACAAGCTCCAAAAGGAACCTGAACCTCCCTGGGCTTGTTGGTGAGTTGGCGTCAGAATTCCGCACCATCCGCCGCGATTGTCGAGCTCTGGATGCTTGCACCCTTGCCTCAACTTCACACAGAAGACCTGACGACAGACTTGGGCAGCACGAAATGTGAAAGGTGGCATATATGCGTAGGATGGCGGGTGCAGATGAGGGTATGATGCAAGCTGCAGGCGCCTTCACCCGGGATGCACGCGGGTACCTTGTTTCCCGACAACCACCATGCCTCGGGACCAGTACGAGCTGCTCGCGGCAGGCGACGACGATAAGGCTCTGGACGAGCTGGAGAACCGGCTTCGCTTCAACAGAGTCAAGAAGGTCCTCTTTCACTTCCTCGTCGTCCTCGCCATCATGTTCGCCGGCTTCAAGGGACTCAAGGCCTACATCAAGTCGTCCGGGCAGTGGCTGCACAAGCAGCCATGCGGAGGGCAGCGCAACTACAGTGTACGGCTTCCCAGCCACTACCAGCTGCCCTCAGGCCACCAGATTCCCTCGGTCGCGCTCGGTACGGGAGCGGTGAGCTGCTCGGGGTCGACGTGCTGAACTCTGGGCTTATCAGGTGTCTGGAAGGCGACACCCGGCGAAGTCGGACCCGCCGTCACCGCCGCTTTGAAGGCTGGTTATCGACACATTGACGATGCATGGGCCTATCGGGTGCGTAGTGCTGCTCGTGCAAAGCGTGGTCCACATTGACAGGTGGCGCAGAACGAGGAAGAGGTCGGCAAGGCTATCAAGGACAGCGGAATCCCTCGCGACGAGCTCTGGCTTACCTCGAAACTCTGGAACACGTTCCACGCCCCGGAGGATGTCGAGGAGGCACTCGACGACTCTCTCAGCAAGCTCGGCACGGAGTACCTTGACCTTTACCTCATTCATTGGTGCGTGCCTTCTATATCTGCGCGCTCAGTCGTGCTCAGACAATGCGCAGGCCAATTGCGTTCAAGAAGGGTAGCAACAACGAGCTAGACGTCGCGTTGACCGCGGATCCGTACCCTACATGGCAGAAGCTGGAAGAGATGGTCGACAAGGGCAAGGTCCGCAACATCGGCATCAGCAAGTAAGTGCTAGCCTTTCCTAACCCGTCAGTCCGCGACTAAGCCCACCATAGCTTCAACATCGCTAGGTACACTCCTTATTACATGCCTCACGTGCGGCGCTGACACCGCGTTAGAGTCAAGAATCTCACCGCGAACCCACTCAAGTATCAACCCGCGGTGAACCAAGTAGAACTCAACTTCTGGAACCCGCAGCCGGAGCTGCTCGCGTGGGCGCGTGAGAACGGGCTCCTGCTCGAGGCGTACTCCCCGCTCGGCAGCAACAACCAGGTCAAGGAGACGCTCAGCGTGCCTGAGGTCAAGGAGATCGCGGGAGAGCTCGGCATCACACCAGCGCAGGTCATCATCTCGTGGCATGTCCAGCGCGGCGTACGTTACAGGCTCTTTCCGTCTCTTTGGCGCGACTAGTGCTGATGCGCGTCATAGACTGTCGTTCTCCCGAAGAGCGTCACGCCGTCCCGCGTCCAGGAGAACCTGCAGATCACCGCCCTTCCCGAAGATCTCTTTGACAAGCTCGAAGCTGCTGCCGCCGCGCATCCGCCGAAGCGCGTCGTTAATCCCTCGCAGAGCTGGGGTCTTGGCTTTGACCTCTTCGAGGATGAGTGGCCTTACTAGTGCCGACATATAAATATTGTGCAGCTGTACGTTGGAGTCTTGTACTGCTTGTCATACCATGGGTTGGATGATTCCCTGTATTCATATAGCTACTGTCCCTGCAATACACACTGTCATCTTTATTTGCAGTCTGTTGGCCCTCAATATTTGCCGCACCTAGTTGCAAGCCCTCAGAGACGCAGTCGAGCAGGAGCACCTGACTTGCGCGAGACATGTGAGCGAAGAAGTGGCAAGAAAAAATGCTATTGATATGAGAGTTGTCTGACAATGTGGTAGGCCCCGCCGACGCCCTTTCGCTATCCTCTGCTTCGACCCGTTCAGAACTTCAGCAGCCCCTTCAAGTCCAGCCCCCGGAAACTCTCGCGCACGACACGCCGGTCGACCTCGGGGAACGTCTCGAACTCATACTCGCGGAGCGGCACGAAGCGGACGGCGCGGAGGGCGGCGAAGCGACGGACGAGACACGAGTCGATGCGCTGCAGGCTCGCCGCGTCGGGCTCGAGCTCGACGTTCGCCTCGTCGCCGCGCGCGACGGTCGCGGGCGCCTCGCCGTACTCGATCGTCAGCGTGCGCACGGTGTCCGCGGGCGCGGCGGCGCTCGCGAGCATGACCGCGAGGTGCTCGAAGGCCTCGGACGGGCGCGGGTCTTCTTCTGGGAGCTCGGGGACGCGGTCTGAGAGATCGAGGACAATCCGGAGGTCGGTGAGCAGCGGACAGTGTTGGAAGTCGAGGGGGAAGCTCAAGGTGGCGAGGTCTATAATATTATCGGTGAGCTCGTAGCGACAAGCCGTAGCGGCTGATTTGCACTCACAATCGGCTACGGAATATGCATGATCGTGTCCCAGGACAAGGATCGTGAGTTGTGGCGCCAGGGCAGTGATCAGTTGCTGACAAACTAGTTGGTTTTCTGGATTGATCATGCTCAATTCGAAGTGGTGGAGGTGTAGCAGATCGCCATTGTTGACCTGGGTGAGGAGGTCGGCCGCCAGCGCCGACACGTCGTTGGAACGGTGAATTATGAGCTTCCGCAGACCAGCAAGAACTGGAAGAGCACCTCCGTTCGCGTCCGCGCTCATATCGATATCATCGAGAACCAATTCTTCAAGGGAACGGAAACACGAGAGCAGAGTACAGAGCTCCACGTAGGTCATTGATACTCCTGTGCCAACTTCTCTCCGACCGGCGTAGGTGAAATGGGTAATTCTGTCGAACGCTGGTGCAATCTCCGGGACCAGTACCTGGGAGACATCGGGAAGGGTGAAGTAGCAGAGCTTCAACGTGGTCATAGCCTCCAGCGTGTTCACGACGTCGGCGATGTCTTGCATAGTTGCCGAGAAATTGACGGAGAAGGCTCCCTCCATGCCGCCCGCCTGAAAGGCAGCAGCCAGCTGGTAATTGTCGTTACGGAGGATGAGAGACCGAAAGGCTTGCCGTGGGAGGGAAGGTTGGCGGATGAACATAAGGAAGTCTTGAATCGTCCGTGCGTTGGGGCTGTAAGCTAGAAATCGGTTCAATAAATGGGATGGCAAAATGTTTGAAGGTATAGCAGGGCGTACCAGGATCCCTGAGCGTAATCACCGGATGTCTAAAGAGATGCCAGAGGGACACCTGGTGCCAAAGCCTGGATACGCAAGCGCACTGTCCCAACGTGTGACACCTCGCTCTGTACTCGTCAGCTGCCCCGGACAGCAGCAGCCCCGGTGGGCCTGGCTCGAGGTAGGCCATGATCTCGTGCAGGATTTCTTCAAATCCGCCCAGCATGGCGGCGGAATCCAACAGGAGACGGTGGGGCGGTGAGGGAGGGAGCAGGGAGCTCGTAGCACTTGTGCTGCAGAGCTGCTTGAAGTACAGACAGCACGGCCACGAGAAGCGCCCTCTTCCTAGGAAACAAGAGGAGGCCCTGATTCGGCTACTCACGGACGAGGGACTGGCTCTGCAGCCGCAACGAGGTGCAGCTGCGAACGCATCCACCGAGACATCGATAACAATATGACCATTCTGGGCGCCATTGATACCTGGGACTCTGCGAGGCCGCCTTCGCCAGGAGGCTGTCGCACGAAAATGCAGAACGGCAGTAAAATGCTGGCGCTTCTGCATAGTGCACTGGACACGAACTAGAACGTATGAGAGCTAGCAGAGGGGACATGAGGCTGCTGCGTACCTTGGAGGGCTCAGGAGGCCGAGACACGGGGCGCGGTGTCTGTGTCTGCATCATGGCGTGGAGATGGTTGCGGCCTCGTGGCCAGGCCAGCGCGGTGCTCTGTCGACATAGGATCCGCGCGCGCCGACCCGAGAGATGCATGTGGCGTCGCTTGTCAAGACCCGTAGCTCTTCCAAATGGAACCACCCGGTGTCGAAGATGCATTGGCTCCGCGAGTGTGCCGTCAGGAGACTTGCTGTGAACATCTAAAGCCGCTTTGGAATCTCACGGCGATCAGTGACTTGGCTATATGCGTGCACAATGACTGTAAGAGAAAGTTAGCTGAGCCTGGATGTCTGAGAAATATGCGGCCTCGTACCTTGTTTTCCTTTCGCTCATACAGAGAGGAGGGAAGGTCGCCCAAAGTGCGGGCGTGGCCCACTCCGCCAGGGCCATGTCAAGCGGTTGACCTTAACGCAGCTCGATGTCGCGCATGCCCGACGCAGAATGTCTCAGTGGCTAGAAATAAGCATCTGGAATGCCCCAACAGTCTGATTATAAACAACGCCGCTGCACCTCCCGCCTTCACAAGACATCGAGGGTGCTCACCCTCAGTTGGGCAATGCTCATGCCAGGGTTCTCATATGCGCCTAGAAAGTAGATGAAATCATTGAAGGCATTTTATGGCTATAAGCTCAAGATGACTGACCTGCAGCTTGTGCCTAGAGTGCCTTGTTGCTCAGCGAACGGTCTGCGAACACGAAGACTTGAACAAAGGAATTTTTACCAGAGGAAGCTCGCGCCGCAGAAGTTATCGTCGTACAGGCTCAGTAGATAGCCTGCACTCAGGTTCTGGGTTCTAGTCGAAAGAATGTCAAAGATGCGAAGAAGAACGAAGGTGGTCATGCGTTGACCTCGAGGAGGAGAGCGCAAAGGGCGTGAGACATGCAAGCGCCCAAAGCTCGTGGCGTCGGGACGAGTGGCGACATCGGGCTCGTCGACACATCCAGCGACGTACGCACCGCAGATTCACAGATGGCACCCGAAACCGCAGAATCCACGAGCCAGCTCGAAAAAGAATCTGGAAACGAACGCAGGATATATTCACACGAACAGCAGAAAGCAAGGCGCACAGACACGTCACCCAGCGCGCATCCGGGGGTGCATGTCGTGTGCGAGACCCGTCAGCGAGCGGACATCACGCATGCGCTTCCATCGAGACGTCCGCGAGCTCGCTGGCCTCTTTCGCCTGCCGACGTGCCGCCGCCTTTGCCTCGAGCTCCGCGACCTCGGCCTCGAGTTTCGACTACGGCAATGTCAGCGTACGCAAAGGGGAGTGAAGGCGGGACACGTACTATTGACGACGTCAGCTCGTCCTTGTCAAATATTGTGTAGCCTTTGTGCGGAGGTTTCGACTCGAGCTGCTTGCCTGCGAGCGCATGTCTCGGTCAGGAAGAGATGGCAGAGAAGGAGAGTGGGGACGCACCGAAGGCGGCGTGCATGAACACCTCGTTCATGAACTCGTGGTTGCGGCGGTATCGCGTGAGAGCCAATGCACGAATAGTGATAGACTCGCTGTCTTCTGCAGGGCCAAACGGGTTCAGATGCGGCCAAAGCATATAGCATGTGTAGTGCTTACCGTCTACCTCGTCTTCTTCGATGCGTGTCTGTTGCTGCGGAGGATGTTGGGCCTGCCTCTGAGGGCGCATATAAGCTAGTCGTACACGAGAAAGGGACTTGGCGACGTACTCCCGTGACACTCCCGCTTCTGTCCCGGTCGCGCTGGCTCCGTCGCTCGAGAGCCTCCATGTTCGCGTTCTGCTGCTGGAGCATCACCTGCGGGTTGCCGAAGGGCATGCCCATGGCACCCGGGGGCATCGAACCGCCTCGGTCTGGCATTGGTCCAGGACCACCTGGTTGAAAGGCCTTCTGGCCAGACCGCTCGCCTGCGACATACATGGGCGGCTCATTGATGGGTCGGAGGGGGTAGGAACGAATAGCCTGGTTCAAAGAGGGGATCACAGCTGCAGGAAGTTTACGTTACGAACATCAGCGAAGGATGCGGGGGATAGACGCACGAATGGCCTGGCCACGCCCGTAGTGGATCAGCACGAGCTGAGGATTACCTCCCTTCACGAGACGGTACCGTCGGCGGATCCTGGACGCGGCGTTCTCGAGAGTCGGGACGAAGCCGAATTTGACCTCGGTCAGCTCGAGTTCCTGACGCGGACGACGCGTGAGACACGGGGATGAAACAAGTACAAGGCACGTACGCGTCCGCCGCCAATTGGGATCGTGTATCTCTGCTCCTGTTCCTGGAACCGCAAGCCGTCGCTGGGAAATGGATAGTTGGGTAAGACGCAGATGAGGAATAGCGAGCCGTCTGTGGGGAGGTATTAGGGAACGGAGGTCAAGGCGCGGTAGGAGTCGCACATACTATGGTCCGCAGGACTTACCAGCTGGTCTGTCTATGTACCCCCATTGGAATGGGACCGTTTGAGCGAGGCCTGTTGCGCGTAAAAGCATCTGAGCAGCCATTTCGTGGGTGAGGTTTGGATGCGGGGGCAGGTTTTCTGGGTATCTGAGGCAGGCACCCTCTGGTAGACCGTGAAAAGCCATAGTTGAGCAGATATCCTATGAAATGCCGCGCAGTATGAGGCAGATTGTGCGAGCGAGCGGTCAACCCTTCACTGCCGGGATCCTGGCTTGTAGACGGTGGATAGGTATCAACACAGTGCGCAGAGCAGACCGACTGCAACGAGATTATCGAGTTTTGGGGATACGACCTGGACGAGGTGAGTTTGTCGCAGATGAAGTGGTCGATGTCGGTGTGTTGGGTCGAGAATAGAGCCCTGCCTGAAGCTTTCGAGCAGATGAGTCCGGTGTGGACGAAGTTCAGACCGACTGAGCGTGGGAGTCCAAGACTTGGCGAACACGAGGTTAGGGTTGGTTTCATTACGGGTTCGTACTCCGCGGTGATCGAGTACCCCTTAGTTTCCTAAAGAGGTAAGGATGCCGGTGGCCCGTGTTCCGCACCCGCTGACCCCCGCATTGCTGAGAAAATCCGACTTTTCTCTCTACCACCATCATCTCCTACCTCCTCTCGTATATTGGATGCACACTGACCGCCTCTCTCACAACTTGACCTTCCACCAACCTCCAGCCGACCCATATGGACGAGGACGCGAGCTGCCAGCCATCTTCACCGGTACCGAGGTCCGTGGAGAGGACGACATGAAGCTCTTTGGGCTCCCTGAAGAAACAGTACAGAGCCCTGACTCTGATCAGAAGGCCTCCGAGCAGTTTCTCATTGCTCCTCATGCGGGTTTCAAGTCTCAGTCCGCGCCCGACCCCTTCGAAGCCTCCTTCTTCAGCCCACCCGTCTCACAAAGCGACTTCGCAGAGACCGACGTCTCCGCATCACCAGCAGCGATGTTCCTCTCCGCCTTCAGCCCTATGACTGCCAGCTCCTCACTCCCTGATGCCGAGGGCGAGGAGGTCGCGGGCTACGTCTTGGGTCCTATCGTGGGTCACGGGGCATTTGCCATCGTGCGCCGTGCATCTTCCTCCCAGGGTGGCACTGTCGCTGTCAAAATCGTGCGGCGGTCCGACCTTGACAAGCAGGAAGATCCGGCGAAAGCGCGCGCAGCGCTTGACCACGAAGCTGCGGTGTGGGCATCGCTGAGTCACGAGAACATCCTGCCACTCTTCTCCTCGTCTCACACACCCTATGCAGACTTCTTCGTCACCCTTTATTGTCCAGCGGGCAGTCTGTTCGACATTCTCAAACGAGATGGTCGGCCAGCGCTACCACTGGATGAGACGGGAAGGATGTACCGGCAGGTGGTCAAGGGGCTGCGGTACATGCACGAGGTGGCGGGCGTCGTACACAGGGATTTGAAGCTGGAGAATGTCCTCGTAGACGACATGGGTGTGTGTAGAATCGGCGACTTCGGAATGGCTAAGCGCATCGGCGAGCTCGAGTCTGATGCAGACGAGGAAGACAGGCCCACCCGCAGCGCCCGCGCGCAGACCATTGCTCCATCCCGCTCCCTCCGCGAGAAGCGTTCGCGAAGCAGAAAGGCATCACACGGCCCATCTGCTATCACCACCCACTTGTCTCTGCTTCAGCACCGAAGCGGACCGCGTCATCGTAACTCAAGCCCCCTACCTGGGCCTTCGGAAGCGAAGCAGGTCCGCTTCGTGCCGGGATCCCTCCCGTACGCCTCTCCCGAGCTTCTCACGCCTCCTAACTCGACTACTGCACATCGAGTCCACCCAGCTCAAGATATCTGGGCTCTCGGAGTCATGCTCTACACGCTCCTCACTGGGCGGATGCCATTTGCCGACTCGTTCGAGCCCCGCTTACAAATGAAGATACTTGCAGGTAAGTACGCGAGTTCTCCCGCATCTGTTATGCTTATGCACGTCCTTGCTCCGTAACAGGTGTCTACGAAATGCCAGAAGGTGTCGGAAAAGGGGCCGAAAGTGTCCTTGAGGGATGTCTTGAGCGGTCTGTACAAGACCGCTGGACAATCGACATGGTCGACGAAGTGGCATGGGGCATCGGCTGTGATAGCCCCGATGACGAAGCGTCGTACCCCAGTGACATGCTGCCTCCCACCCGCTCGCGTTCTCAGTCGCGACCTGCGTCAGTTCCCGAGCATGCTTTGGTGGATGATGACGGGCCGTCGTCACCAGTGATGGAAAGGGGAAACAGTCGTTCACGGTCAGGGCGCAGCCGCTCCCGTCTTTCTGCTTTCCATCCATACCACCACGACCACCACTTCCCCACACATCATGAGTCTGATCCTTCGATGTCTGTCGTGTCACCTTCCATCCTACGAAGCATCTCTACTTCGTCGGGCAGCACGTCTTCCACGCTCGAATCCCCGCGTTCTTTCATACCCCAATCCTCCGCAGAACGCGGGCGCGGAAGTCACGTCTCCTTCGAGCACGCCCTTCTCTCCGGCTCGCGCTCGCGCAGCCCATCCGACTCGCCGCTGTCACCCATCGACGTCGCCACCGTGCTCGCCACGCGTGGGCGCAAGCCCTCACGCGCCACCGCGCCGCCGAGCCCACACGAGCTGCACCGGCTCGTGCAGCTGCCCGAGCACGGCCCCCCGTCCGCCGAGTCGTTGCACGACATCGACAGCGCGCTTGCGGTAGACAGCCCGCAGCGCGTCACACGCAGTGCGTCGCGCGATGCGTGGGCACGCACGCGGCCCGCACTCCGCCGCGCGAGTATCGACGCGGACAAGAGCCGCGCCGAGAGCGTGCCGCCGCACTCGCTGTGCTCAATGCCGTGGTCTGCGCAGAGCTTCCAGACGGGGCGTGCGCGCACCGCGGCGGCCACGCCGACGCTGCACGGCAAAGCCCCCGGGCTGCGGAGCCGGAGCGTGTGTCGGCCGTGAGCCGCCGTGCTTTGCCAATGTACCGGCCGTCCGCCGCCTCTTTTCGCCACCATGGACACTCTTCCCTCAATTTCCCCGCTATTTATCTGGGTTCACGAGTACGTCTTAGCCTTACGACCGCCATGCCTCACTTCCATGTATTCCTATCCCCCCAATGATACCCCCGCAACTTCTTGTGTCGCTTTTCTTGACGAGTCTCGGTCTGTCTCTGTGGCGTAGTACTTGTGTATAATCCGCTACTGTATTGTACGGCTTGTGTAATGGGTCACGACTTGCGCGAAGTTACTCATTGTCCTCCACTGGTGCTGAACCCGGCTGATACGCTGTGTGAAAACGGATTGAAGAGTGCATTCAAATTGTATTGAAAAGCGAATAACACCGTTTCAAAGGGGGGTAAGCCTTCCGTTGACTGCGGCACACCGGCCCATTATCCGAAGTAAGCTTTGGCATACAATCTCGACTCTTACCTGCGCCACGCGATTTGTGACTTCACGTCGAATCATTCTGGGCTGCACGTCCCCTGCGACACACTCTGCATCTTCCCTCCCGCCTCGTCGCCCTGCTGTGTCATTTGTTGCTCGTCCGCGCAGCTCTATCCCGCGAGTGGGCTCGTCTGTGAGCAAGCATGGCGCAATGATCGGTAGATAGCTTACCAAGCCCTCTCAAGGCCCCTTGTCTCCGTCCTATATCTGCGAGACATCCTGAAAGCTAGCTCGCACGAGCACACACTGTAGACGTCGACCGATCCACCTGTACAGCATCTGCAGCTATGAGCAACCTCGCGCCTTGGCCCCCAGCGATTACCGAGGAGCAGCTGCAAGCCCTCACGCTCCAGGCGACGACATACGCACTGTCCCATGGACTCGTCTACCTTCCCATAGCAGAGAAACAGCCTCCAGCGCCGACGTCGACGATCCACGCCCCGCTCGCGCTCTTTCCGTCGCCGATACCACGCACGCTCTTCGAGCGCGCCCGCGCGCTGCAGCGCACATACAACATCCTCTACGCGCGCATCGCGTCGGACGTCGCGTTTCTGGACAGGGTCATGGGTGCAGATGAAGGCGTGGGCCGTGCAGACGCGTTCACAGGAGAGCTCTGGCGGCGCTGGCGGCGTGTGCGGGACGAAGGGGTCGCAAGGGTACGTGCTTTCATCTCGCTTCGCCGCCGCGACAAACGTGAACGGGCACGCCGCGCAGCCGCTGCAACTCGGGCTTTTCAGGTCCGACTACATGGTGCACCTGCCTGACTCCAAAGGCCCTGCGTCTCTGAAGCAAGTCGAATTCAACACGATCTCGTCGTCGTTTGGGACGCTGTCCCAGCGCGTCGCGGCTCTGCATAGGTGCGTGACCACTTGTGGGACTTAAATAATGTCCTGAATTTTGTGTTCAGGTACCTGTTCAAGTCTACAGGATACTACGGAAGCTCTGCGTCTCTCAAGGAGGAGAATTTCCCTGCGAACGAAACAACCGCCGGTTTGGCGGAAGGATTGGCTGCGGCGCACGCAGCTTATGGCGTCAAGAAGTGAGTGATGCTATTCTATTTCAGCTACACGTCGCTGATTGGTCATAGCGCGTGGATTCTGTTCGTTGTGCAGGAAGGAGAGCGGAATGTGTTCGACCAGAGATGGCTGGAGTATGAGCTGCTTGAAGGGTACGTCATGCATACATGTCGGTTTCGCAGCAGCTTACCTACTTCTACAGACACGGCATCCATGTCGTTCGGCAGACATTCGCCCAGCTTGCAAAGTCCGCCTCTGTCGACCCTACCTCCCGCGTCCTCAGAATAGACGCCGCAAACCTCCCAGACGTGAACGGCGTCGAAATCGCGACAGTCTACTTCCGCGCGGGATACACGCCGACAGACTACCCCACAGCAGGACACTACGACACGCGCTACGTCCTCGAGAGCTCACGCGCGATCCAGTGCCCGTCGATACCCCTACAGCTCGCAGGCGGCAAGAAGGTGCAAGAGGTGCTCACGACGCCAGACGTGCTCGAGTCGTTCCTGCACGACGTGCCTCAGGCAGAGCTCGCGTCGCTGCGCGAGAGCTGGATGGCGATGTGGGCGCTGGACGACAGCGGCGACGCGGGCGTGCAGCGGGCGCGCGCGGAGCACACGAACCTGGTGCTGAAGCCGCAGCGCGAGGGCGGCGGGAACAACGTGTACAAGGAGGCGATCCCGCCGTTCCTCGACGCGCTGCCCGCGGCGGAGCGCGAGGCGTGGATCGCGATGGAGCTCATCCGAACGCCGGAGGGCCTCGGGAACTACCTCGTGCGCGCGGGCGGCGGCACAGACGGCGCGGTCAAGGCGGAGGTCATCAGCGAGCTCGGGATCTTCGGCTGGGCGCTATTTGGAGGTGCAGATGGACGGGTGGAGGAGAGGGAGGTCGGGTGGCTCGTGCGCACGAAAGGCAAGGATAGCAATGAGGGCGGCGTAGCTGCTGGGTTCTCGGTGCTGGATTCGATCGTGCTCGTGGATTAAGGTACGTCCTCGCGCGCTGCAGAAGGTGCTCGGAGGCTGATGCCCCCGTGCTTCCTCAGATCTCAGTAGTATATGGAAGACAAAATGTACGCATATAACCACCGAACACGCTCTCTGCAAACATCCCTGCGCCATCCTGCACCATCTGACCGCGTGTGACGCGAATAGCTCGTCTGCTGAGCGCACCGCGCCCTGGTAGCGGCCTGACCTAGTTGGGCGCGCGCACCGAAAATTGTCCTTGATTTCTCCTGAGGCTCTACAAAACGCGTCGCGCGGGATTACGGGTGCCAGCACACCATGCACTTGCTCAGCAGCGCAGTATTCGTCGGCTCGCTCACAGCGTTCGTCACCGCGACGTCCGTCCTGTGGGATGGGCGCGCGCTATTCAACTTGACGAACGCGGACCTGAACAGCAGCACGGGACCGTTCCTCACGTTCGTCCAGGCTTTGGCTCACTATTCTCGCGGACTGATAGCGCTTCGGCAGTGTAGTGAAAGGCAGCGAGAACGCGACTCACGTACGCGTCCGCCCATCGTCTATTTGCATGCACCACTAACCCTCCTTCCAGTACTCTGCGCTGCTAGGCCACTCCGAGCTCCCGACCCCGCTCTGGAACGACCTGCTGCTACTACCGCGCGAGCAAGTCATCTCAATATCAATTGACAATAGCTCCGTGTTCGTGCCCGGCAGCGGTGGGCCCCAGTTCGGCTTCCGGCGCACCGAGTTCATCGCGGCGAACAACGGCGACCACAACGACCTGAACCCAATCCTTGAGACGGGTACGACCGTCTTCCACGTCAGCATCAAGCAAGACCCGACGCGCCCGCTCAACGTCTCGCACGAGTACCAGATCGTGTTCATTGAGCCGAGCGACGGCTCGCACGTCTTCGAGCTGCAGCTCGGTGCGCCCTCCCTCTCCTCCCCTCCCACACACACTCACGCCGCGACGCGCAGGTTCGCCGTTCACGGACCCGACGGGCCCGCTGCCCGCGCCGGGCGCGCACTCCTTCAAGGTGCGCGACCACGCGCTGGACGTGCTCTTCGAGACGCCCTTCGCGCCCGGCGCGTGGCACAACTTCGGTGTGCAGGTCGACTGGACGCAGCGCACGCTCGCGGTACTGTACAGCGCGGGCGCCGCACCGCTTGCTGTCGTCGTGCGCGCCGCGCCGAACCTGTCGGCTGCGCCCGGCGCCGCAGGCCAGGGCGACTTCCACTTTGGCGTGCTCAAGGTGCGTAGGCGTGGTGAAGTGGTGGGGGAGTGGCTGCTGATGGGATTTGTAGCTGCCGCTCGTGGATCCGAGCGAGACTGCGGCGGAGCAAGGGGACGTCGTGCACTTTGGGATCCAG
This sequence comes from Phanerochaete sordida, assembly GCA_019973155.2. Taxonomy (NCBI): domain Eukaryota; kingdom Fungi; phylum Basidiomycota; class Agaricomycetes; order Polyporales; family Phanerochaetaceae; genus Phanerochaete; species Phanerochaete sordida. The sequence continues at coordinate 159,745 of BPQB01000027.1, forward strand.
GAGGGCACTACGGAGGCACTGCTCTACTCGGGCGTGTTTGTCGAGGATGCGGCGCACGGAGTGAGTCTCGGGTATGGGCTGAGCAGGCCTGCGCTGTGAAGGACTCCCTATTGCGATGTATTCGAAGGTAAGCCAGCATGATCAACATTGGTCATGTCCAGAAAGCGCGATAGAGCCAAGCAAGTGAGCACAGAGAACAGTGATGATACAGTAACTGAAATAATGCTTGAGAAGAAGGATCGAAGGAGACTACAGCCCGCTTGAAATACTACCACCACCGTTTCTTGCTATCGGAAAGATCCTTACTCGCTCTCCAGAGCGGCGTCATCGCCTGCGCGACAGCATTGCCCGCGTCTTCCAATTTCTTCCTCAGCTCTTCGTCGCGCACGCTAAGGAGGAGATTTCGAGATCGCCATTTGTCCGGATGGAACCTACGGTGCGTCTTCTCGACAATACTCTGGTACTCGCTGGTGGACAAAGCCGAACGCGCCTTTTCAAAGAAAGCTTCCACCATGCCCCAGGTGATGTCCTCTACCTTCAGGAGGAAGGGATGCTGCAACGTCGGCCATGGCACGTTCCACATCGTCACTGGCTGTCGCTCCGAAAATCGAATGGCGTCAAACTCAATGCTCACGAGCTCAAAGCGTCGGAGCGCGTGCGTTGGTGGCCAGCGTGTGCGATTGCCCAAGCAGATCCCGTCGTCGCGCCGCATGCAGCGCGTCATCTCCGCGAGCGCAGCGTCCACATACGCCTGTTGCGCAGCCTCTGCCTCGCGACGAGCGGCAGCTTCCTTCTCACGCTGTTCGGCGGCTTTACGCTCCGCCTCCTCTTCCTGCCTTCGCTTCTCTGCCGCCTTTGCTGCCAACTCCGCCTCCCGAGCCCGCTGTTCCTTCTCCTCCTTTTCCCGCAGCTCCTGCATCCGTCGTATGGAATCCTGTAGATCCCGGGCCTCGCTCTTACCCGCTACCGAGCTATCCTTGGCAGACGAGTTGGCAGCGAGATTCCTGGCAGCCTGTGCATCGCGGCTCGCAGCTTCCTCGGCTGCTTTTGCACGGGCTACACGAGCATCCGCTGATGCCAGATTTTCTTGTGCCCTCTTCACCCAACCGCCCGCAAGCTCCACGCGCAAGGACGCGCTCTGGAGCTGCTTGCCCATGGTATCTGCGCGGGACCGGGCCACCTGCAAAGCGCGCTGCGCTTCTTCTACCGCCTGCTCTGCTCGTCGTAGTGCCTGATCGGCGTCTTGAGATCCGTCCTTCGCAGAGAGGAACTCCGCTTCGCACTGCATCTTCCGAAAGGCTGCGCGGCCCAGCTTCTCTTCCGCCAACGCGTGCGCATCGGTAGCAACGGCCGTCTCCCTGATTGCTGCTGCTTCCTCTACCCCCGTTTCCGCCATTTTCGTCGTCGCACTCGCCCCTGGCCACTTGGTATCATGTCGCTCGCCGTTCGTGGCCTCGGGCTTTCGAATATGTAAGCCTGATCCTGCTCGATGTCATGGCCTCTGCACTCACCTTAGTGAAGCTCCTCGGCTCTTCCTGCCATGCACCTCGGGTCGGCGACGGAGTGTCCTTTCGCCGACCACCGTACTCGACATACGTGATGTGGATAGGCCGATCTTTAAACAGCTGTAAATGCATTTCTCTCCTACACAACTTCGCTAATGAATTGATCTCTCAGCACATCGCATCGTGAGCGGGACAGTACGACCATACCTTCTTCCTTAGTGGCAAACGTTATGGTGCACGAAGCTGTATTTCCGAGTTGCGATCGGCTAACTGAGCATCTGAAGTACGAGGCATTGATATTCGGGGCACCGTAACGAGTATAGGATGGCTCACTCGACGATGATTCCAAAGTAGAGGGATCGTAAAGTTCGTCAGAATCGGAGCAGACGGAGTTTGCGACACTCTGTACCTTATCAAGACTCATCCGTACGTCCTTCGCTTTGATACTCCGCGCGAGGTTCTAACCAGGCTAGACGATGAGCATAGACTCCATCAAAGAATACTATCCTATCCATACCGTCACAACGATGGTACGAGGGTCGTACGTCTTCAAAGAAACTGCTTCTCGTAGCTCGAACACTTGAGACAGCGCAGGTGCCACGATCCTAGAAGCAGTCTCTGCATGCTCGCGATACCAATATTGGACTACACACGCTAGATTAGTGTGTCCAATGTCCTCGTCTAGTCTAAGAGACACCAGCGGGCCAGCACGACGGAACGTCGAAAACAATTCGACGATCTTCCTCTGCATAAGGCCTTGCAGCTGATTGGACATATCAACGCCCATGACATATTGCGGAAGGGCCCACGTTGGAGATGGCTTGTCATTGCGGCTCGGATGTGCGGAAGGAAACAGCGCAAGGGCCCAGGGCGACGTTGACGGGAGACCCTTGACGGGTGTCCCGGCGAGCGTTGCGAGTGCCAGCTCCGCTGTTTGCGCACATCTAAGGCTGCTGACCCTGTACAGAAAGCACGCACGAGCTCTTACCGCATGCAATATCCACGAAGGATATTGTCCAGGTCCGGTGCTTGCCCTTTGTCTTTGTTCCCTCCAGGCGCAGCACGGGTGGGCACCCGCTTGCTGCGAAGGTTGCGAAGAGATTGTTGTACTTCACGCGCGGAGGTGCATCGCGAACGTAGAGTACGTTGCTCGTGACTAGTGGGTGGGGGTGAAAAGGAGGGGTTGTCATCGCGTGGATGGTCAGAGGCAAGCTGCGGGCGAGGTACTAGGGCGCGACTAGGGCGTGACCAGGGCGCTCGAAGCCTCGAACATGCAGGACAAAACGGGAACTTGGTTCAACATTTACCTTCGTATCACTACGAGTCGATGAAGACATGAAATACAACTTATGATAGATACAAGATAATAACAGCGACTATGTTTCATTTCGTTGCACAATTGACGTACGGGGATATCTGGAAAGCATTATCGCAGCGGGTGGATTAATGAGCAAGTGCTCTACTAGCAAGTTGCTAGCAAGGAGAACTAAAGATATATCGACGTGGAATGCGTGCGTATATCGTGCCGCTACAGTGCGGTGGAACTAGCTGACCAGCAGCCATCCGAGGACCCTTGCCAAGGGGGACGTGTACTCCGGGTCGTGCTGCGCATCTTCGTCCACATTGACGCGCGAGAAGTCCATCTCGTCCAGCGAGATCATCCTTGTTTGATAGATGAGCTTGTAGCCGAACAGCAGTAGGAAGAAGAAAGGCTGTGCGCGATATCGTTGAGACAGAGAACGCTGCGAGAAGGGAAGAGCTTACGATGGGCACATAGGATGCAAGGAAGTTTGAGACCGGATCCGTGGGGCGTTGTTCAGAGGGATATTCCTTGGGCTCCTCGTCAATGACATCCGCTGCAGCCATGACTCAGACACGAGTACGAGTTGGATTGAAATACTGCTTACCGATCCTCCAGCCAGTGTGGAGGAACACAGACCACCCATTCGTGAACAGAATCAGCATACAGATCCCAAACGCCCACCACGCAAGCTGCATAGTAATCTTAGTCTTATCTTCACTGCCCACGAGACGGACACGTACGTATGGCTGCCCTCGGTGTCTGTGTACTCTGATCGTCTGGATCTGCCTAATGACAAGCCGCGCCTTCCTGATCTTGTCCGCGTCCGGGCTATCATCCAGATCCTCTTCCCGGATATCGAGGCGCTGCGCGTCCATGTACTTGTTCTCAGCATGGACCGTCCCCTGATGCCATCTTGACACATGTCAGCGCGCCAGCTTCAGATGGCATTAAGCGCAGCGTGGACTCACCTGATGTACGTGAACATCATCCCTGCCCAGGACTGCAGCGAGGCGATGCTCGTAACGGAGATCATCCAGTTGAACGCCTGCAAGAACGAGGATGAGCTTCATCGACACTCCCCTGCTGCGCATATTCCCACGTACCGTCTGCGCTCCTACGCCTGTGATGTTCAGGAAAGCGAGCAGCCCGACCGCTGCGGAACCGAGCACAGCGTTGAGCGGAAGCACAAACCAGGGCTTGGCCCTCGCGTCTGCCGGATCTTCTTCCGGTGGTGTCGGCGGGGGGCACGGCGTCGGTTGCCTGACCCCGTCTTCCGTCGCGGGCAGCGCCGTGGCAGACCCAGAGGCGAGCGTCGACGTGCTCCCGGAGACCGGATACACAGAGACGTGCACCGCCTGCGTCGACAGCAGCTGCGGGCTCTTCAGCGGGCCGTAGAGCTCTTCAGGGGTCCACGCCGCGTCGTCTGGGCCGTCGACGTGAACCTCGGGCACGTCCTCCGCTGCGCCGCCATGCTCGTCTTCGGCATCGCTACCACTTTCAGAGGGCTCGGCCTCCGGTGGCGCCTGCGGGACGCGCGGGACGCGTGGGTAACGCAAAAGCGAGGCGAAGATCTGGGGCGCGTGTCGCTGCCGCGCGAGGAAGAACAAGAAGCGGCTGCTGATGTAGATGTCCGACGCCGCGGCGGACCAGGCGGAAAGGAGGACGGCGGCGTTGATGACGTGCGAGACCTGTAAGGCGTGCGTTCAGCCGGGATATGGAAATGCGGAAATGAGATCGTACGGACCCAATGCATCCCAGCGTGCTGGAAAGCAATGACGAACGGAGAAGCCCTCACGGTTCCGGAGTTGTCCTGATTGGTGAGGTCAGGATCGTCCCTGTCTACAAGTAGACCAGCGCAGAAGATTCCGCCCAGATAGAAGAGCGTTCTGTCGCTCAATGATTAGCTCTAGGTTGTCGAAGAAGAACAATAGACCCTACATTCTGATCCATACGCGCTGTAATGCTCTAGGGACGTTCTACAAGATGTCTTTGGTCAGCTTCTATCTGAACATGGATTAGAACCACCATACCCGCGTAGCGTCGATGACTTCGCCCGCTGCCTGCGGACGTCCACGCGCGTCAACGCTGCGTAACCCAGTTATTATGCAAAGACGTGCTCACTATTCCGGGAACTTCAGATCCAAAGAATGAAAACGAAGCCTGCAGGAGCACCGCCCAGAACCCTAAGAAACGTCCAGCGGCTCCGGTGATGCCCAGGTAGCTATCCGCAAATGGGTGCTTCCAGGTATCGAAGAAGCGGAGCCTGCACAGGTCACGTCAGCCCAAGTCTTCGTCGGCAAAATACCCAAAAGCATACTCAGAGCTTCCCGCACCCAAATCAATTACCAGGGTCAGGACGACTAGTGAGCAGTCAATCGGATACCATGGTTTCCGAAGGATATGAAATGCTTACTGATGCATACAATTGTGACAACCTTGATCGCAGAGAAGTGGTACTCAAAGCTGCCATAGACCCTAGATGGGAAGCAGTTGATGATAGTCGCAAGTGCGAGCTGCAAAGGGTTTAGCAGATCTGGAGCACTGCCGTACTCGCAAGAAGTACCCACAAAGAGGGCTGTCAGAGCTGCCACTCTGAAGACAATATGAGCGCATTTTCGGATCAACTAACGAGCGAACATACGGTATTTTCCCCGAATTCCAGTATCCAGTCACGACTACGGCCGCGGTAATCTCTGCAGCTGCGGTAGCCGTGAGTTTCATTGCCGTATGCAGCGTCAAGATAATAATGACGTACGTAGAGTCACGCTCCAGTTGTACTATGGCACCGTCAGCGGGAGGCCGTGCTCTGGATTCCTTGTGTACGTACCCAGGCAGCCCATCCGAGCGAGAACCCGAGGGCTGGATCCACGTAAAGGTCTGCCAAGCCTACCACACCTCCAACGTTCGGTCTGTGAGGTGTATTCAGCTACATTTCGCACGTCATACACGTGTCGAATCCACGTACAGAAAGGCGATCATTTCTCCAATTGAAACGCAGAGGCAATAGACGACACTGCCAATGATGAAGTACCCGATAAGTGCACCTACGGGTCCCCCGTTGTGCAGTGCAGCCTGGAGGTTGTCAGAAGAGGCGCAGATCACGGAGAGGCATGTACCCGACTCACCCCGGATCCGAGAAAAAGACCTGTCCCAATGACTCCACCTGGAAATCGTGAGCTAGGATGCAATAAAAGCAAAGAGATCCCGTTTCACCTATTGATATCATACCGACTATGCCCATGGTCAGAGAGGGATTTGTAGTACACCAGCAACCTAACCTACTATGCGAGCGCGTCAGCTGCGGCGGAAGGTCATCTCTGATCCTCTCCCATCTCTTCTGAAACTCCTGGATACGTCGCCTCTGCCCCGTCAGCGGTGCCGGTGCTGGTAATGCGTCTCCGGCTGTACCCTCTGCGAACTGCAGTACGCGCCGACGACGCAGGGAACCCACGCTCCCCCGTAGTCCAGCCGCCCGCGGTGCAGGCATAGCGCGACTGCTGAAATGCGGAGAAGGTGCCCTGGACTGCATCCCGCTTGTCGTGCTCCCGGTGTGTGGCCTTGATGAAAAGCCAGCTGAATATCGTGGTGGGTTCGTTCTAGCGAAGAACAAAGGCATCAGCTACTGGTAGTCCTGCTACATATGCAGAGGAGCCTACATTGATGAGAGGCGAGATTGACTTCACGCGCAGCTTTCGAGGAGCATACTTTGTACCGTCGCGAGCATGAGGCTGTACGGGCTAGCTCCCGCGATGGTGTCTCCAGAGATGGGATTCTGGGGCTCGAAAGCTCCGCGTGCCTCTCGCTTCCTGCCTGCGCTATCCAGGCTGCGCAAGGGCGCCATGCTGTGATATCCGCCCTCAACGGCTGTCATGACGCTGCCAAGATGCTGCCTTGAGGGAGTCTAGCTCGAGATGGCAGGCTGGAAGCCGTTGTCTCCGAGTCGGAGTTGGTTTGGAGACTGAGCGACATTTGAACTTGGCAACTTGCCCCGTGGGGGCGATAGCTGCTGGCGATCCTCAGTCCTATTCTGAGTATCTTCGCTGATTTGCAAGCTAGAACAGACCACGTTCATACATAAAAAGATGTTTCTGAGAACTTCCGCTTGTCCACATTGCTCTGAAGATGTTGCGAGCATGTCACACGACCTGTTTCGGAGTCTGTTTGAACAGTCGGAGATTGATCTTCCGGTGGCTGTGACGACACCCACGGTGTACTCGGACGTCCATCACGGTGACTTTCACACCTTCAGCTTTCTAGCGAGTCAAGCTTTCATGGCTGTGCGAACCATTCTCAGCGTCGTTGGATAGCCTGCTGCTGGCAGGCAGCGACGCCCGACGTTCCGCACGTACGTCGTCGGCTCCGCGCCGTCATGTCATCACCAGTTCTAACGACTCACATTTCCTAGCGACCGACGCTAAAATCTAAGGAGCCCATGTAACATACTGCAGCAGAGCTGCCTCCCCTACTGTTTTGACCTAGAAGAAGGGGGGCGACGAGGGGCACACTTCAACGCATGTCCATATCTCGGCTGATGCTATCCTGATGGCACGTCCCCCGCGACAGCGAGCCTCCGCAAGGGCGAGATCCAATTGACATTGCGGGACATCCCCACCGCACGTGAAAGTCTTGGCTTATCGCCCGTAGCTGTTCCTGGCCCTGATGCGTTCGTGTCGACCGCGGGCACAGTCTAGAAGACAGCATCTTCCACGTCGTCCTGTGCGGAGGTCCCGCCTTCTCCTACCTCCCCCGCAACCACCAGCACAGGATCCCCGCACGGCAGTGCACCGCGGCAGGCCATATCTACATTGCTGCGCGGCGCCCTGCATATTAAGGTTGCGGAAGCCGGATCTCTCAGATTGTCCATCGGACCAACCAGGACCCATATCGCCGGCCGCTTTTAATGCTCGCGCACGACACTACCCTCGGCTATGGCATGCCCCGTCCCTCCATCTCTCAATGACACCATAAGTGCACTTACGAGTGCACTCAACGCCTCTGAGGACGCACCATGGGTCCAAGCCATGTATACGGCGCTCCTCCCTAGCTTCACCAGCGGTGGGGCGTCCTGGCTGCAGCCTCTCGTGTGCGGCGGACAACTGAGCAAGACGTGCATTGCACTTTGCCCGAATCAAGACCTGGCTGGTATCGGTGTACGCGTCGCGTTCTACTTCCAGAGTTTTGTGACCGGTGAGTCGTCAGGATTTCAACTCTCCCTCAAGCGCCTGACAATATCCCGCAGCTTTGCTCGTCGTATTTTCTCCCACAGACTCCGTACCAACAGCGTGGGCCGGTACACTACTGACGGCCTCGCTCATCATCGCTGCGATGGTCTCGAAGGTGAACGGGAACCTCACCCTGCATCACGCGACCCTTGTGCTCAAGTAAATAAATATTCTTCTGCCTCATCGAACAGTGTCACTGACCTCATTTCACCAGCTTTGCCACTCTATCATGCATCAGCAGTCTTGCAGTAGCTCCAATGTTGCCCATCTGGCGGCTGAGTCCTGGAGAATACTACGAACAAGAACGACAAAGGCACGCTCTCATACTTGCCACGGGCGGAGGCGACCCCCGAGATCGCGACCAAAATATTATTGAGGCGACCATGTCAAGCAACGTCCGCAAGCGCCAAGTCAAGCGAGCGCAGCGGAGGGCCCGGATAGTACTCTCTCTCGCTATTCTGATACAGGTAAGACTCATTATCTGCGCGGCAGACTCTCCTCTAATAATCTACTTTAGGTCGTGCTGCAGTGGGCATGGGGCATCTACCTCTTCTCCTCATGGACCTACAGCCAACCCGAGTGCAACGCCAGCACGATCCTCTTCATCTTCTTCGCGCAGTTCAGCACTCGCGACATCAACAGCGTCGAGCGGAATGGTGTTCGGTTCTTCATTTGGCCCGTGTGGCTCCTCTTCTGCCTCGGCATCACCTTCGCTCTCGTCGTCATCCTTGCTCTCTCCAGCTCGGACCGCGCCGCACCGCTCTCGTCCTCGATGTCACGCACGGGCCTCAGCACCGGCACGCGTCGCTCCACGACGACGCCCGCGTTTGCCGCGTGGACGCAGATCGCGCGCGAGATGGTCCCGCCGTGGAACGACTATCGCGCGCAGTTCTACTTCTGGTGCAACTTCGTCTCGTTCGCGCTCTGGGTGATGTTCGTCGCATGTAAGCACAGCCTGCCGTATCGCTAGCATTCCGCGCACTGACGGCCTCGCTCTCGCAGCGTCAGAGCTCCAGAAGCAGAGGAACTGCATCTTCGAGGGTGAAAACGACTTTGGCGGGCTCGGCCAGGTACGTCCCGCTGTCTCTCTCACACACCAGCCGCTGACCGCCCGCACAGATCACCGCCGTCGGCGTCTCTATCGTCCCGCTCTGGAGTCTGGCGGTCGCGCTGTACAAGTACCCCGAACTGCGCAAGAAGCAGCGGCAGCACCTCGCACAGGCGACCGGACAGGCGTTGCGCGGCAACGACGAGCTCCCGACTACCGCGCCGCCCCCGCGCACAGGCACACAGGCCTCGGCAGCAAATGTCGGCTACCAGCCCCGCCATGCGCCGCGCCCGTCTGACGCATCGTCCCAGAGCAGCGGGGAGGAGCACGAGATGCAGCCGCTCGCGGCGCGCTGGCGTTCGCACTCGTACAGCCCTGTGCATGCAGGCGAGCCCGCCTCGCCGCCGCTCCCGAGGCGGCCTACTGGTCCGCGCTCTCCACCTCACTCATCTCGACGACGACACACGTACGCCCGGCATCCCTCTGGCTCCGGCAACGATCACACCACTCCCTGACACCAAGTCCCCGGACTATCTATGCACACACTCTGGACTTGCTTCCACTCAGCCCCACCGACAGGCTCGGTTGTAGAATACATTAGCCTCGACCTAGTTCGCACATTCCTGTAGTAGTACAATTGCATCCGACAGTGTTGTTGTAAACCAGTACCATACATGTAACCAATAATCGCCCTCCAAACCCAGAAAAATGCCTCCACAGATCGAACAATCCCCTTGCAAGCCAGATGACCCCTTTACCAGTCAAATAAGCCCTTCGCCGTCCAGTATGCCACCCACGCTTGAGCATGCTCGGGGTTCAGTGGGCGCAGCTCGCGCACAGTCGTGCTGTGCTGCTGCAGCCTGTCGGTGGCGAACTCGACCGAAGGTCCCTTGCCAATGTCGCGGAAGAAATCGAGGATCTTGATCGCAGGCTAGCGCACGTCAGCGCTCACGCGGAGACCGCAGCAGCAGCAGCGGAAACTCACCACGGCCGCGAGCAGCGCGTGCACGGGGCTGCCCGCCATCGCCTCGAGCTTCGCGAGCCACTCGTCGAACGGCACGAGCGGCAGGTCCGCGCCGAGCGCGTCGTTCACCGCACCGAGCACCGCGTCCCACGGCAGCCGCCGCGGGTGCACGACGTTCAGCACGTCCGGCGCGCGCGCGGCCGACAGGATCAGCTCCGTCAGCGCGTCCGCGACCGTGTCGAGCGGCATCCAGTCCACGGACTGCGGGTGCGTCAGTGGTGGCGCTCGGAGCGCGGGAAGGGCACGCACCATGTCGTGCCGGGGCAGCGCCCCCAGCGTGAGGCCAGACTTGATCATCATCGGCACCCAGTCAGTCGTGTTCCATGCGCCTGTGGTCTTGGAGCCGCAGAGTTGTCCGATGCGGAGTGACGTCGTTTCCATGCCGTTTTGCGCCGCCCTCGCGAGCACCTACGCTGCGGTCAGCATCTCGCACACGATTCCAACGAGAGGCTACGCACCTGCTCCACGACGTACTTCGACGCCGCGTAACCTGATTTTGTGGCCAGCTCGGGGTCGGGGAGCGGATGCTCGGGCACAGGTCCGGCCGCCGGGTTCCAGCCGTGCGCGGAGCTGATAGACGACGTGAACAGCAGCTTCACTGGGTTGTCTGCTGCCGCACAGAAGTCGAGCAGTTTGCGCGTACCCGAGATTTGGGTCTCGAATGAACCGAGCGAGTGGTTGAAGTTGACCTTCCACGCGTTGTGCACCGCGTGCGTCAGGACACGCCGAAGCTGTACGCTCGTCAGCGCATGGACAGACTCGGTGCCGACGCGCGCACCTCCTGAAACATTGCCGGCGGCAGGCCAAAGTTCGCGTCGTCGAGACTACCCGTGAGCATCCGCAGCTTGCCGTTCGCGAGCAGCCACGCGGGCAGCCCGCGGTCGTTAAACGCAGCGCCGAGCCGCTGCAGCGGCGTCGCGCCTGAATTCGCACGGTCGAACGTGTACACCCGCGCCACGCGTTCGTGCGCGAGCAGCGCGGCGACAAGGTGCGAGCCGAGGTTGCCCGTCGAGCCGGTGACGAGGACGGAGACCAGCGCCGGCGCGGGCTGCGCGCCTCCGCGCGGCCGCGGCAGGTTTGCGGAGTACTTCTCGATGAGCTCGATGATGTGCTCCGTGCGGTCCTTTTCGACGACACTTGCAGATGACGGGTCGACGAGTCCTGAAATAACCTTTGCCATCTTCACCATTTGTGGATGGTCGAAGATGAAGTTTTGCGATATCTTCTCTGCGGCATTTTGTGCGGCAGAATTTTGGGCAGTGCGCAGGCCACCAATGATTCGATTTCGAAGCAAAGTCGCGTTGAGACTGACCGAACGTAAATGCATGAGCATTATGCGCGAGAAGTTAGATAATCCTGCCTACCTGTCGAAGCCGCTCATGAATATATCCACGTCTACCGGAGGTGAGAAGCCACCATTGAGAGACGCAGCGTGCTCCATGAGCCATTCCTCGACATCTTCGGCACGCCATGATACTGGTGGAGCAATACCTTTGGAGTCTGTGCTGTCTTCAACTGACTCGTAGCTAGACATAAGCCCGTCAGCCACATCCACGACTCGCCCTTAGATGTACGTACAGCTTGTCAATTTCATGCCTATACAGGTCCAGAGCCGACTTTCGCTGTACCGTGTCCTTGGCTGCGCGAGGTAACGGTTTCTCAGGACTCGATACAAGAATCGTCTCTTTGAAAACGCGGGCGAACGACGGGCCGAGCTGGTTCGCTTCCTCGACCGCTGGCCTGCATGTCCCATGAGCACGATTACGAGAGCGGAGAGCACTGTACGTACCAAACCAAGTTTCGGAACTTCGCGAGCTGTGTCTCGTCTCTAGGGTCGATCTCGAAGCCAGGCGCCGGCTCGAGAAGGAGGCCTGGTTGGAGGCGCGTGCGACCAAACATGACCGCGCCCTTGACGCACGGGCTCGACAGCATGTGGCTCTCGGGCGCGGCTGGCACGACCTTCTCACCCGAGCTCAGCACAATGACGTCGTCCGTGCGTCCGACACTGACGCATATCAGGCTGGAGCTGATTAAGAGGGCGTGGGGGCATCACTCACATGCGCCAGTAGCCCGGCTTCGAAGGGTGCGGCTCCCACAGGTCGGACGTGTTGTAGCCGCGCGTGTCGCGCAGGTTCTCCACCGCTGGCTGATGGCGCTCAGATGTCTGTGTCGCGCGGTCAGCGGACGCAGGGGCGCGCGCGACGCGTCCGGCTTACCAACAGGTGCAGCTCGTACGTGCCGTCGTCATGCGGCACCCACCGCGGGCGCGTGTAGTCCGCGAACCGGCAGTACTCCCAGTCCCCGCTCGTGCGCCACGGCGCGCCCGGCCCCCGGCTGTCATCGAGGTCGAACGCGACGACCGAGCTGCCCGCTTCCGTCGAACCGTACACGACGTTCAGCTTCACGCCCGCCGCGACGAGCTTGTTCCCGGACGCCTGCGAGAGCCCGCCGCCACCATATGCCTGCAAGGGCGGTCAGATTACAGAAATTCCCTGAGGGTGCGCACGCGCGTACCACGATGCGCAGGCTCGTGAGGTATTCGGTGTGTTCCGGCCTCTGTGCCCAAAGCTACGCTTCGTCAGCGCTGACTCAGACCACCGCATTAGAAAGCACACTTACCTCAAGCATAGATGGCACTGTCATCAGACCATCGCAGCGCGTAAGCCGGCTCGTCTCCAGGATGTTATCCGGGCTGGGCACAATCGGCGGGTTCGGCGACTGCGGCGGGAAGAGCGCAATGGCGTCGCCTTGGACAAGCGGCAGGGTCAGGAACCACAGGATGCCCAGGGCGTGGAACGGCGAGAGCACCATCGGCGCCCAGCGGATCATGCGATTTCGGCCTTCGACGTTGTAGCCTGCGAGAGGTCAGCGCGACGTCCGCGTACAGCGCGAGGAATACGCACTGCAGGCCGCCCACTGCCGCAAGATCTCCTGCGTCTGGGATACAGGTTTCGGCAGACCCGTCGAGCCCGACGAATGCAGAATATACACAACATCCGTATTCTGCCATGGTTCAGGAGCGGGAGGGTACGGCTGCAAGTCTTTCGCCGCGCCGTTGTGCTGAAATGGTGAGAGAGAAGGAAAGAGGGTGTACAGGGGTATCAGGTCCTCGATGGTGATATCGAAACTGTGCATGTTGAGAATTCGCTTGGCGGCCTGTGCGAGCGCGTAAGTCGAGCCCTGTGCGAGCAGCCTGTGGCTGTCCGTCTTCTTGAGCAGATGCGCGACGGCCTCTGCGGTATTCCGGTGCGAGATGAGCACGGGCTGAGATTTCACGTTAGCGGCACGGCATGACTTCAGGGCACAGCGTACGCACGACAAGACCCGCTCGCATGAGCCCAGTTTTCACCGCGATGTAGTGCATCGCGTCGCAATTGATGAGCACCCCAACCGTCTGCCCCTCGGGTCCCTCGCGGCGCGGCCGGTATGCGTGCGCGACCTTGTGCGTCGCTTTCGCGTAGTCTGCGAAGGTGAGGCTGCCGACGCCGTCCGGTGCAGCAGGGGAGGGAAACACGACCCATGGGCGGTCAGGATTGTGTGTCGCGTGGAAGTCGACGAGCCCAGGCACGACAGAGAGTGAGCCGTCTAGCGGCGGCCATAGCGCGTGGTGCATGCTGAAAACGGAGGAGGCGGTAGCAGACAGGCACACCTCGTCGAAAGCATCTGCCTCCGCCCTTTATGCAGACTGTCGAAAGTGGACCGTCGTGGCGGCGGCGGACTACTGTAGATAGAACGTCTGCGCGTTCTGCGGGGCAGCCGCCGGTTCAAGGTCTCCTGTCTGGAAACGAACCGGTGTCGGCAAGGCCGTGAAACTGCGTGGCGCGGATTGGCGGTCTTCTAAATTGCCGAGAACTGCACCCCTGCATGCGGGGAACACTGACCCGCCGCCTCCTCCCCGCCGAGTGACCTCGGGTACCGAACGACGGCCTGCGATAAATGCCGAGTATATGCGTTCAAATGTATAATGCGCAGGCAGTGCCTGAGGAGACGATCCAGCGAGGCTGCTGACGGTGTCTTTGGGTGAAACGCCTGTATACGTCGCGGCCGTCTGCTGGACTACTGAAGCACTCTTTGCTCTATGAGGAACGACAGAACTGTTCCTTCTGAAAGTGAAGAGGCCTATCTTGTTCGTCTATTTTCGTACATTCTAGGTGGTGGACTGATGAGCTCTACGAGCTATGGCCCATGGGTAGCATGCAAACTGCTTTACGTCTACTGAGTTTGTGAAACCTCTCGCGGAGACACGCAGCGATTTTTAATCTGGCCCAGACGATGGTTCCTCACCCTGGCGGTGCACCACTTGTTCTTTCAGATGGTTGCTGATACGTTGATGTCCGCCTGACTCGTTGGGCGTCCGAACGAAGGAGTACGGTCTGCAGGCGGACGTCAACGGCGTCGGCATAATACGAGAGCGCACCACGCACCTTCATTCATGCTGCCCGACGCACACCAACCCAACCGCGAGAGGACCGCCAGAAACCCCTTCGACGCCGTGCTCGCCGTCGCAAGCTATAACGGCCGCGCTCGGTCCTGATTGTCTACTCGGGGCGGAGACCGTTCGAGCCGCGACCGCCCTGGCATCAAGCTATGATGCACTTTCGTCGTCATTGCGTGCGTATGTCTGCATCTGCATGGTGAGATGCACGGATGCAGAGATGGATGAAGCGGGCGGAGACAACGCGGGGGGCTGGACAGGGTTGGATGGTGGTGGTGCGGGACGAAGTCAAGACGCTGGCGTACGCGCTCTCCCTTTGACTTTGACCTCTCTACATCACATTTCAGTCATGGCCGCCAAGCAAGTACCCTATCAGTTACGAAGTTTGTACTTCTCATAACGTACGCTCGACGCCTAGACACCTCGCGAACTGCATCTTCTGCAAGATCATCAAGGGTGCGTAGCCTTATCCCGCGCGACGGTCGCGCTGACTCCGCGACGCCGGGCGCATGCAGGTGAGATCCCGAGCTACAAGCTCATTGAGAACGAGTTTGTGTTCTCCTTCCTCGATATCGGGCCGCTTTCGCGGGGACACGCGCTCGTCATACCGAAGTGTGAGCCCGCACGCCTGCTGCTCCCCGTGGCGCCCCCGCACTGACGCCGCGCGCGCGCAGACCACGGCGAAAAGCTGCACGACGTCCCCGACGAGTATCTCGCCGCGGCGCTCCCGGCGGCGAAGAAGATCGCCGTCGCCCTCGGTGCGGAGAACTACAACATCCTCCAGGTGCGCCCTCGTGCCCCGTATGCGCCCCGCGCGCTACTGATTGGCCGCTGGCCGCCCGCTAGAACAACGGACGGATCGCACACCAGGAGGTCGACCACGTCCACTTCCACGTCATCCCTAAGCCCCGCGCATCGGACGACGAGGGCCTCGTGATTGGCTGGCCCACGCAAAAGGTCGAGAAGGAGGAGCTACAGAAGCTGCACGAGGATCTCCTCACGAAGTTGTAGACCTGCGAAATTAAGCGGAAAGGAAGTACAGGATGTAAAGTAGCTGCAGAGCTGTTAAGAGACCGTGGCCCACACTCGCTCAGATGTGATTCGTCTCGCGGCCTTATGAGGCTTTAGAAGGCCATCGTCCGGTCACTTCACTGATTTACTTCATTCATCGCAGAGCTATTATAGCGTACGGTCAGCGTCGGCAGCGCATAACCCTCGCGGCGTGGATGTAACTCAATGCGGCGTCTCGAATTTCAATCTGACGGTGTCTATTGCACTGGCATCCTAGGACCTGCGGTGACTAATGCGATACCGACACCCGTGTTTACAGGCAGGCTATGCTCATTGTTAAATGAGCTTGTTACAGTTTCAGAAAGACGCAGCAGCCCTGGCTGTGGCGCGTGTCCAGCGACTCCAGCCTGAGGTTCTGTCTTGGGAAGCGGAGACCCTTCCCACTGCAGGCCTACTCCGCCCAAGCCCGAGCCTCGCATCGTGCGCTGCGCTTCCGACAATCATGTCGGAGTAGAGAAATGTCTCCGTGGGGCTCCGAGTCTTCTAGATCTCGAAATGCACCACGTCCCCCCTGCTCCGCCGCACGCTCGCTCGCACGGATATGCGCGCTCCACCTACCGCCGTCATCAGCAGACGAACTAACACACGAGCTAACACACGGTCAGATTGAGCAGAGTGATGCTGGAATGTTCAAAGAGAGCGTTTTCGGTGGGTATATGCGTCCAAATGGCCTTCCATACATATACTACATGAGGCGCGAAAAGTACTAGCTAACGTCGCTGGCAGATACTTGACTATACGCGTATCCATCATGTGCATGAAGCCTTGCACGCATGGGTTGCATCTCGTGCACCTCAATGGTACTTGTGGCGGATGCATCGGACGGCAGCGGCCTATGTCGCGACTTCCGTGCGGCGGCCATCCTATTCGACACGGCGGAAAGTCCGGCAACCTCGCCGGTGCGCGGAAGATGGTCTTCGCTGGATGATGTTAGCCGTGCAATGTGCGCGAGATGTCGCTTCTGCTTCGCGCGGAGCGCAGGGTATTTGTACAGAGCCATGCAGAGACTCCATAGCGGCACGACGGACACGCCGGCGGCGGTGATCTTGCCAAAGGCATGTGAGGCAAAGGGCGGGGAACTCTGAGTGGCGGAGAACGCACCTGACCCAATCCGCCAAAGCTATTCTCTCCATAGAACACGCAATTGTCCCGCATTTGGATCTCAGACGCTGCGATGAGAGCGGGCTCAGAGAGAGTGCCACGAGTAGATAGAGAATGTACTACGCACCTGCCACGAACATACACCAAAGAACCAGGGAGATTACGTTGCAGCAGAATGCAAATAACCCTCGGCGGTCTTCTCGCGATGGTATACACTCGCAGACAATACGCTGCCATGTAATGTATGCGGGAGTTGCGGAAGTCTTCGCCGTATCGACATCCTCGGCCCGGGACTCGTTGAACGACGCTGATAACGACCGATACGAGTTCGAGAGGGTGAGGATGACCACCAGCGTGAAGGTGATGCTCAAACAAAACAGGAGCCATACGGGCCAGATGAAGAACCGGTGCTTATTGCGATCGACGCTGTCGATGGTGCGTGTCTTTATTGGCATCATGAAGATGAGGAGTATCGTGTCGCCATTGCATTCGGGCTGGCTGTAGTTCCACGAGACGAAGAGGTAGATACCCCACGTCCATTGCAGTACCACCTAACGCAGGTCTCTGTCAACAGTTCCCTGTAGCGCGCTGAGATGGCGGACTAACCTGAATCAGAATGGCGAGCGAGAGAACGAGTCGACCTCGCCTCTGCGCTTGTTTGACCTGGTCCTTGATGATGTTGCTGGAGAATGCGCTCTCAAAGAGTTCCTGCTTCCGATCGTGGAAGCTGTTCTCGGCTTCTGGCAAGAGAAGCGCGTGCCTCTCTCGTTCTTGTTCGAAATATTGTCCAGGGGAGAGGCGCCATATAGGCAAGATGGGAGCTACGGCAAGGGTGCTGATACAGGATAGAGTCGCGAAGCTAGGAAAGACGTTAATTATTTTACATGTGTAGCAGGAAGAACATCGATTACTTGAGGACTAGGGTGGCGTGGTGGAGAGTCAGGTTCCCGTTTGCTTTCGATACTATTGCTGCAATAACGAGGGTCGCTGTAAGGAGTGTCCCCGCCCATGCAGTTGGGACCGAGTCAGTCGGGGAGAATATAACAAGCAACGCTGCAATGCCTTGTCAAGTCCTTTTCGACCTTGCCATGTTGAGAGACTCACCAGTCACAAGGCTCTGAAAATAGAAAGCGACACGTACACCGATTCCGGCGAGGTCTTGATTTGGGCAGAGCGCCGTGCAAGTCTGCGAAAGTAGTCCGCCGCAGGCCAAAGACTGTAACAAGGTATAATTGCTAGCAGCGTTAGGACCGAGCGTATTCAGTAAGGCCGACTCAGAAGGCGAAGAGGGATTGAGCGCTTGCGCCAGCGCAAGAGCGAGCGAGGCGTTCGACAGGGGAGTAGGGCACGCCATGGACGGAAATGGGGTCGAGAGGTCGCATAGAGCGAAACGGCAGTGTAGGTTGTACCCCGGAGAGTGCGGAGGGGGTTCTAAGATATTGACGAATTTGACGGGGCGAGAGCGAAGGTACTGCTCCAATCTTTGTACTGCTGCGAGCGAAGACCTCAGCTGAGCGCAAGAAGGAAGAAGGAGAATGCTTACGACTGCGCAAGGGACGGGAAATCCGCCGCTGACATCCGTGCTTGTCGCAGAACGCGATAAGGAGGAGCAAGGGTCTTCCCTTCCGCGGAAGCTGACTTCTGTCTATGGCTTGACGTGTCGGCTCCCCGGTGCATAGCCGAGAGCATGCGCTTTGAAGGCGCGTTCCCCGCGCTCGCAGTCCGGGCTAACTCAGTACGTATCCTTTGCTGCGATTACCGATAGCTGGTATATACGTGCACGACGGTCCGTCGCGGAGCCTAAGTACAACGGCATTTCGCATGCATGTGGCCTATGTAGCATTGAAGACTACATTCAAGGGTCCAATGTGAGGCATGGCGAGTGTCTCACGGTGATGAAAGCTTACCTCGACGGATGCTGTACTGGAAGATAACTGAGGGCAAAGTTTGAGTTCGTCCTCGGAGTGGGATTCTCGAATCCTTTGGCCCAGGATGATATTCGGGAGGTCGCTCATAGAACCGCGCATGTTGGTGGAGAACTTGCTACGTGCTTTTGAGGTGAAGCCTGGTGTGAGCAACGTAAAAGACAGTGCGCTACAATACCCAAAAATTCAAACTGGCGTCGCAGGGGCATATCTTAGGTCGGAGTCCAAAAATGCGGGCTGACTGCAACCTCTTCCTCCGCGGACAGCCGCAGACTCAATTCCGCGAAACGTTCAGGGTTGTTCACAGATGTAACATCTACTACCGAGAGCGTAAAACTTCTGCTAGCAACGGGCGAGAAGCATGGAGCGCTCGTGTTGCTCCGTCCCTAGATAGCGCAAGCATGGAGGCCAAAGGCCCTGTGCAAACACCGCACCGAAACTGAATCAGGGTAATGTCACTTCCGTCAAACGTTTTTGAGTTGAAAGACACGCTGAAAGGGTTGTGCCAGTGTGATGAAAATTAGGCTCCTGTCAAGCCATCTGGATGGTACAGGGTACCGCATTTCACACGACCCAGGTACCAGTAGGACAGCCTATAAACCCAGACGAGAGTACTGATATGTGGACAGGAGAACCTCCCTTCTCCCACTCGGCCCCAATCCCAGAGCCATCTGGGAAAAGCGTCGCTGCTGATTTCAGGACCTCAACTGCGCCCACGACCTCGCGCAGCACCATACCCATGTCTTCGCGCGCATTTCCAACAGGCCTTGCCTCACGTGCAAGCTCTCTACGCAATCGGCATGAGCCGCATGCAGAGACACTCAGCGAAGACGAACAGCATGTGTCGCCAAGTAACCAGGGTCAGCGTATCGAAGAAGCTCAGAAACGATGGGAGGACATCAAGCGCGACCTCCCGCCTCAATTAACCGAAGCCCATAGTAAGTGCTCAATATTTAGCGTTGATTTTCCACGACACCTGACATTATACTTCGTGCCCAGTTGGGATGATATCCATCGGTAACGCTCACGATTACGAGATTGTTCGTGTGCTAACGATGCCCAGGTGGTGTCATCGGGACTGGCCTTTTTCTAGGATCGGGAGTGAGGTTTTAATGTCCTCTATATGTGACTTAAGCTGACAACGTACAGGCTGCCCTGACACACGGGGGGCCTGTAGGGGCTTTCCTTGGATACTTCATCATGGGAACCGTCGTCTATTGCCTGTGCGTCTCTATCGGCGAGATGATAGCCTTCCTGTGAGTGGATATGGTACGTACGGGCTGGACCGCAGGATCTTACCTCGGGCTCTGCAGGCCAAATGTGGGCGGAGTCGTGGGGTTGGCGGATCTGTATGTCGACCGTGCGCTCGGTTTCTCCCTCGGCTGGGCAGCTTGGGTATGTACACACCTCGTCCAGATGTGCACGGCTAACAGGCCAATAGTACAATTGGAGCGTCACTCTGCGTACGTGATGACCACTCGCACGCCTGCGAACGCTGAGCGTGACGGACGTCTAGCGGCAGAGATCACCGCGGCCGTCATCGTCACCGGTTACTGGGACACAACAAACAGCCTTCCGTGAGTAAAGCCAGTGCACAGATTTTGACGGCGCGTGATTGAGCCCCTTATGCAGCACCCTGAGTTTGACAGCCCTATACGTGAGTCGTAGATGCATGCCGCACAGCAGGACGTGATAGCTCATGGTTACAAAGCTTGCCCTTGCCACCATTATCAATTGTTTCCCATCCAAGGTCTACGGCACGTTTGAGTACTACTTTTCGGCTATGAAGGTCGTAACAATCGTGGTCATCAGTGAGTTGATCGTCTCACCTCAGCATTCGTTCGTCCGGCTCACAGCGTGCACGCTAGTCGTGATCACGCTCGTCCTTGACATTGGGCCAGGCGTTCGAAAGTACGCCTTGAGCTGATCTGTGATCCGGACTGGTGAGGCTTATAAAAATTGCGTAGGCTCAGACTCTTTGACACCTGGAAGGAGCCCTTTGCGGAGAGCTATCTAGGTATCACTGGGAGCTTCGGTCGCTTCCTCGGCTTCTGGGCAGTCTTGATGCAAGCTGCATTTTCGTTCTTTGGTTCCGAGGTTCCGGGGATTGTGAGTATCATGGGTCTAATCGCGCATAGTCCGACCATTCAACTGATTGCTGACCTTCCGAATCCTCTTAGGCAGCTGGAGAAGTCATAGACGCAACTCGAGTATGCTGGTTTCTCTGTAAATCAAGGGAGATACGCTGATCACGCGTATGGCACAGAACGTTCCTCGGGCGCTTCGCCGCGTATATATTCGCATGTGAGTTCCCTTCCATAGAATGTGGTCGAGGCTGACATGACAATGTCAGCACGCTGTTCTACTTGGGAGGAATATTTTGTGCAGGCCTCCTTGTCCGGAGCGACGATCCTGATCTGACAAGCGACGCCACCGCTGGAACCGTCAAAGCCTCGCCTTTCGTCATCGCCTTTGAACATGCCGGATATCATGCGGTGCGTAGCGTTTACTACGCCTTCAGTGACATTTGCCGACCTCAGTCTGCATAGTTGTCTTCTGTCATCAACGCAGCAGTCTTGCTTTCCGCGTGGTCGGCCGCGGCCTCGGATGTCTACATTAGCAGTCGATTCCTGTTCTTCCTGGCGCGCCAAAGGCATGCGCCACGAATGTTCAACTTCCTCCTCCGATACCCGCAGGAGAAGGAGCACGCCGAGCTCGAGGACGAGGCCATTGACAATCCTACGCAGGCAGAGATGTCTTCAGCTCCCTTCGACTACTCAAAGCCTCTATCATACGATGATGATCCCGAGGACACTTCCCAGGCCCCTAAACATAAGTTGACACAGGCTATACACGTTTCCACGTTCCCTGTGTCCGCAAGCGCCTCAACGCTAGACTTGCCTGAGGACGAAATCCCGCTCAACGAGGAGCCATACGTAACCCAGCCGTACAAAGACGAGGAATGCGCGAAACCGCCGCAGCCGCGCGGGCGATTGTCTTTGAAGCGATGGCTGACAGAGCGATGGTGCAAGAAGGACTGGTCCGTATTTCCTCTGATAGTTCCTCTGAACGCAGTCCTTGGCTCCGCCTCGGTCGGGTTGCTCGCGTTCCTAAACGCGAAAGGTACATCTGCCCAAGCGGTCGGTGTTCCTCCATTGTCATGCCCGCGACACGGGAAAGCTAACCATCACATTGATAGGCCTTGAGCTGGATGACTTCTGTGGCCAGTATAGCGTCACTCCTATCCTGGGCGGGCATGATGTTCACCTATATCAGGTCTGTCTTCGATCCTAGTGCTTCTGCTCCGTAAATCCTAACCTTTGTCTGACAATCGATTCTCTGAGATGGTACCAAGGGACAGTCTATGCGGAAAGGCAATACGAAGACGAAAGCACTAGGGATACGGCTAGGATTAGCCGTGACGAAATCGAGATTATCCGCAAAAATAGGCACCGAGGCCAACCTTTCGTGAGTATCCCTCAGCTTAGTGAAGATATGTCTCACCGGCGCGCCATCCAGCTCGCATGTTGGGCATTCGGAATGTGTGTATTAATCCTCTTCACGAACGGATGGTCTGTCTTCGTTCATAGTGGCTGGAGAATTGGTGAGCGGACCTGAATCTTCTATCACGAGTGACTTGCTGACGCTTTTGCTTGCAGCGGATGTGCAAGACGAAGCAACCAATACCTACTCAACCACCGAGCGACCATCGAAACCTATAGCCAACTTTCTCGCCTCTTATATTCCCATTGTAAGCCCATGTCGTTATACAAGTCCCTGTGATTCCTGACGTTAGTGGTAAAAGCCATTTTTCTTCCTGCTTACTTTCGGATACAAGCTCATCTACCAAACGGAGATGATCTCACTGGACAAGATGGATTTCTCACGAAAAAATGTGAAGACAGAAGAGCAGGGCGATACAAAACGCAAGACGCAGAGCAGCTCTAGATCCAAGAATATAGTGGCCAGAATCATCGATTCGGTGTTGATCCGCTAAGGGGCCTTCGACTCTGTAGCGAACCATCGCGGAGATCGACTGCCCTCTCATGTATCACTACGTTGCATATATTATATATCTCAGGAAAAGACGCAGTTATCGCTCTGCATCTCGCATGTCTAAGCTGGACGAGACATGCACGACGAACGAGGGATCGCGCTTGCCCTCCCGGTGCGCTCGAGCGCCCGCTCTCCCGAAGTCGAACATCGTCCTCGACGGCGACCAATCTTTTCATGCTCCCACCATGACCGTCCCAATTTTGTACCCCCACCCGCTCGTGACGAGCAGCGTGCTCTACGTCCGCGACGTCCCCGTACGCGTGAAGTGGGACAACCTCGTTGCGACGCTCCGGACGTGCGGCGACGTCGCGCAGGTCGAGGTGACGCGCGCGAAGGGCGCGGGCAAGAAAAATGGGTGCCGCACTTGGGCGGTCGGCTTCACGGACATCGCGCACGGTGCGTCGCACGGCGCTCGTCGATAGCACCCTTGAGCTGACGCGGATGGACTGCGCGCAGCTGAGCTCGCGCTCGCGACGCTGCGCGGGGCACCGATTGCGGGCCTTCCAGACGACGCGCCGTGGCCCCTCACCCTGTTTATTTCCGCGCATCCCAGCCACAAGGACGAGCCCTCGGCGTCGTGGGCACTACCGCAATACACTGAGCGCCAAAAGTAAATGAACAGCGGGCTCAGCGTGGTCTTTCCGATACTCTGGCAGCAACCCTCGGCCGATTTCGATGATTCCTGTATATTTATGCTTGTTGGCATCTTGAATATCACTACCATGTATAGTTACTAAATATGGAAAGTTCACGTCCTGTAAATGTGACCAGCCACACTTTCAAATCCCGCAACTGGCTTTCTACCCGGTGACAGAACATGCATATAGACACCACGGCCGACGATCATATCCCTGGAGTATATTAGCCATCCTGACTGAATTTTACAAGCTGATCCGAACCCTCTAGCTGATGATGTGTGGGCCCTGGAATTTTTGCAAGTAAATACATGCTGTCGTCTTCAACAAGCCCAGATTGAAGCCATTCCATCCAGAGCACCGTGATTCTGTCTGCATGTGCAAATGAGACTACTGAAGGCCCTTAGATGCCCACAAGACCCCGAAATTCCGCTGGAGGAGTGTAATAATGTGGTGGTGCATCACTGTAATGGGCTTCAGTCAGCTTGATTTCATCCTCAGTGCGATACACCGCAGTAGCTGAGCGTAGCTTGCTCTGATATATCATCTAGGAGCTACTCTAAGACTGTAGCATAAATCCACAGTTTGCTATCTAACACTAAGGTTGTAATTTGAAGCGCGTTTTTTGCACTCTCAGGGCTTTCCCCACTGAGGTGCACTCCATTGCCCTGCCCTGGGCATATCATGGTCCCAGCAGCAGTCAGAATGAGAAGTTCTGGTACTATTTAGGTCGTCAGATCACTATATGAGAGTATCAACCCATCACAGATGGCTAGTTTCTATAGGAGGAGGGGTCCACATTCCTCTGATAATTGTGCGGAAATGTGCAGAGATGTGCAGAAGCGGGTCATGAAGGCAACTACAGGGAGGGCTCCCAGCATCCTCGCTCACATTTTGTAGACTGTTCCAGTGATCCTCTGGGGTAATTGGGCTGAATTTGCGGTGAAAACACTCAATTTGGCGCAAATTGGAACGCAAACCTTTCATAGCTCCAGCAATTCCCACCCTTCCCGCCTCATTGGTGGTGTGTAGACTATATACATAGATTGCATTGTACACAAATATTTTGGTTAATTATCGGTACCGTTGTTGCCGAGAACGAGCACACTTCTGCGGTGTTCATTTACTTTTGGCGCTCAGTGTATGTGGTCGGCATCAGCTCGCAGGACCTCAAGCAGATGAACATATTTAACTTGTTCTCGATTTTCCGCCGTGCTGGGCCCCTGGTCTCTCTGCGGCTCGACGGAGATGCTGGGCGCGAGTCCGACGTGTGCGTAGTCAGGTATTGGATGACCGAACACGCGGAAGCGGCTACGAGGATGATCACCACCGCGTTATGGAACGGCTGTTGGTATCCAGCTGGCACGGTCTCGTTGAAGACGTATGATCCTTGCACAATTATAGTAACGGTACGTGCGAGATGTTCAGCATGTAATTCTTCCTAACCACATTTTTCTCAGAACCTACTGCTCGATACCACCATAGAAAATATGCATACCAATTTCGACAAAGTTCGTGGCTCCATTTTGCCAAAGTGCACGTTCATTGACATCAATACAATATAACACAGTTCGGGCCCATAGTCGAGTGAGTGCTCACAGTTGTTCCGCCGCAGACCCCACTCATATCTTGGACCAGGGTGCGAATGGTGGAACGGCCAGCAGCAGGGGACACAGTCTCGGCCATTGTAACCTTCTCCACTGAGGAAGCCGGTTTGTCAAAGTTTACACGTCGAGAAAGCTATAGACTGAGGTTGATATCGTTAGCAAAGCTCGCCAGAGCTCGCATGAGTCTGCAGGTGCTCAACGGTCGCCGAATCTTCGTCAACTTTGTTGAGTATGGTAGTCGAGGTCATCCATCACCGCCGTCCGCCCACAGCTCGTGGCGAGAAGAGCCACGCAAGTTCACAAAAGTGAGACTGTCATCCGACTGTCGGTCGCAGGCGAAGCGTGCTGAGAGTTTGGTTCTAGGCAGAATTCGCCGGGG
Source organism: Phanerochaete sordida (assembly GCA_019973155.2). Classification (NCBI taxonomy): domain Eukaryota; kingdom Fungi; phylum Basidiomycota; class Agaricomycetes; order Polyporales; family Phanerochaetaceae; genus Phanerochaete; species Phanerochaete sordida. Next base: position 185,056 of record BPQB01000027.1, read on the forward strand.
ACGACGGCCGGGCACGTAAAGAGGAGACCGCGAAGAGGAAGGTGGCCGAGGCTGAGACAGCGGAGGCGGCAGCAATCGCAGAGACGGCCGCTGCTACCAGAGCTCTGACATCTGCCGAAGATATACTAGAGCGTGCGAGTCGTCTGAGCGATCAGCGCGAGGAAGAGGTGGTCGCCTCAGAGGCGAAGACGCGGGCGGCAAACGAGGCGTTGCGTAGAGCCGAGCGAGCAGTGGACGAGGCCCAGTGCGCAGCCAGAGCAGCTCGGGTGCACGCCAATCTCATGGACGAGGGGTTCCAAGCTGCCACCCTACGAGCGGAGCTCGCGTGCAGTGCATTCAAAGCGGCACATGTGAACGTGGTGTCGGCGGACAACCGGGTGGACCGAGCGAAGACATCCGAAGAAGCTGCCAAGCTGCGCACCAAGGCTGCTAAGGATGTCGCTGCAAGACTTTCCGGGGCTTCTGGGGGCGGCGCGCCAGCGAAGGAGGGGGCACGGGATGACTTGCAGGAGTCGATACGCCGGATGCAAGAGCTTCGGGCGCAGGAGGAAGAGGATCGGCACCAGAGGGAAACAACAGGCCCAGACGATGAAGAGCAAGCTTCAAATCAGCCTCGAGCAGGTAAAGAGCAGAGACGGGAAGAGGACCGGCATGCCAAGGAGTCGGCGGCGAATGCGGAGGAGGTGCGCAGACGAGAAGAGGAAGAAGAAGAACGCAAGGCCGCGGAGCAACGCCAGAAAGCGGACGCAGCCCGCTGCGAAGCAGAAGCCATGCAGAAGGCGTACGACGACGCAGTCCGCGCGGAGACGGAACGCTGCCGGCGGCGCGACGACGATATCTGCTCGGGTGTCCGCAGCTGGTGGCCCGCGACGTTCGCGCTGCAGCGCTTCGAGCTTGTGAGCAGCGAATTCGACGCGATCCAGTTCTCGGAGCGGCAGCCGCTGACGGCGGGGAGCGTGCCGTGGCCGACGCTGCTGTGCCCATCCAAGCTCGACGTCGCGGACATCACGTGGGACATGGTGGATGCGTTCTTCGAGGAGGTGCGCTCTGCGCTGGCGGCGAGCGAGTACCGGAGGCTTGTCGAGAAGACGCATCGCAGGTTTCATCCCGACAAGTGGCGGTCGCGCAGGCTGCTCGTCAGCGTGCGCGACGAAGATCTGAGGAAGAGGTTGGAGTCCGCAGGCAACATCGTAGCCCAGGCGATGACGCCCCTTTGGCGGAAGAGTCAAGGCGTCCTCGATAGCGACGAAGGTTGGTGGTAGGAGGCCATGGAGTGAGAATCTGAAACGATCTCCTGGGCTGAATTTGTGCCCTCTCGCTTTTCTGTAATATCACGATCGCTGTTCTTGCTCTTGTCTTGCTCATAGCTTGGTGTTTGAGAACGAGAACGAGAAGAGTTGAACGGGTGTTTGCTGGCAAATGTGCGCGCTTAAGTAAGTACGAAAACGCCGGGGATTACCCGCATCCTCCCCTCTGCCGCTCTGCGACACGCATGTCGCAGCTTGCTTTTCAGTCTCAAACCACGATTAAATGTAGGTCGGTCACTTGCAGTAATTCGATGTCATACTGACCTGTGCTCGATAATCTTCGGTGAGCCTCCTCCATCATGGCTTTGTACTACTCGTTCGTCCTGACGGCGAGCTTTGCGGCTCCGAAAAACTCTTCTACCGCAGACCATTTGATCTCTCTGAGCTGAAGACGGGCAGGCGACTGCTTACAGGGTAGGCCATGATACGCTTAGAGAGCTCATTGTCTGTCTCTTACAGGATCTAGTCTCGTTGAATTCGAGACTGACGGCGATGAAGCGGTCAATGCTGCTCTCCTTCATCCAGATGGCGAACTTGTGAACGTTCCGCTTCAAATTCTTGTAATCTCGCTACTCCTTGCAACGAGTGAGCTCTGCCGCTAACGCATCCGCGTAGGCCTTTTGGCACCTGCTCTTCACACTCCCTCTTGTCGAGGAGCGGCTCCCGTGCGCGGGCGAGGTGAGCCCTGAAGGCCTGACGTGTTCAATCGGTGGCGTCGTGTCCGGAATCGTCGCACCTCGGAGCATCGCGAGGGCCATCTCAGCTACATTTTTTGCCCGTCGCCCGCAACGTGGCGCTATCGTGTGCACAGGGCGGCGCACCTTCGACGACGTCGCGGAAGCGCACTACCCATGCTTTGCTGTCCGGAACGGCGTCGTGCTTCCCGACGCTGAGCACGGTCCCGCAGCAGCTGAACACCTGGATAAAGGATTCCCAGCACACATTCTTCGGGACCTCTGGGAAGTACAACAGTGACAACACTGCCTCTTTCAGCAGCGGATGCGGCACTTGGCGGAAATCCTTCGCCATGGGTGCTTCAGGTGCGGCTTACCTTTTGTTGTACGGCGAATGGAAAGGGATGACGGTGCTCGGCTGCCGACAGGGACGCAAACAAAGGAAAGAAATGGTCAGGATAGTGCGAGGTTATGGTTCACGGTCACAGCGTGGTAAACATGCCAGCATCCGACTTTAGCGGACAGCCCGATGTTCCAGAAATGCGCCCTGGCATTTCCGTTGCATTTTCAAGCGACAGCCGAGCGAGCTGTGGTACGGTCAACACTGTATTGACGTTGATCATGGACTAAGTCGCTTCATGGACAAGTATCATAAGGTACATAGCCTAGCTGCCATGTCACGGTGTATCATCACATCGATCTGGACGCCTGCCAAATCGGAGTGAGGGCCTGTGAGACAATATTCCCAGCGTCCTCCAGCCTTTTCCGCAGGTCTTCATCAAGAACTGTAGCCAGAAGGCCCCGCGACCTCCACTTATCAGGATGAAACCTTCTGTGAGCCTTCTCGACCGCCGTCTTGTACTCAGCTGTCGGGAGATCCTGCTTCAACGCGTCGCAGAACTTTTCAACTGCGTCCCATTGGATAGTTTCGAATGTAACCGAGATTGGAGTCCGCAGTACTGGCCAGGGTATGTTTCCCAAGGTGAGCGGGCGAGTCTCGCAAAATTGTTGAGTCGTGTCGTCGAAATCGCAGCTGACGGCTTGGAAGCGGCGTATCGCTGACTTGCTGTCCCACCTCCACGGGTCGGCGGCGTTCCATTTCTCGATATCTCGTGTCCTACAGCGATCCTCCTCAGCTGCAGCGGCGGCCAAATAGGCGTTATAGCGCGCAGCCTCCCGCTCCTCGCGCTCCTGTTTCTCTCGAGCAGCCCTCTCCTCCTCCTCGCGTATCTTCCTCTGGCGCTCTACTTCTTCGGACCTTCTGCGCATCTCTTTCTCCCACCGCTCTGCCTCCTCCGCGTCCCGCATCTCCTTCATTTTTCTGATCGATTTGGCCAGTTCCTCCTGCCGCTGCTCCGGCGTCGCCAGGTCTGCCGTGTCGTCCAGGACCGGCTGGGTTTCGTCGTAGACCTTGTCCTGCTCCGCCTCCGCATACTGTTTTTCTTCCAACGCCTCGTTCATCCGGCTCCAGGCATCCGATTCGCATTCCTTCGCCTCCACCGCGCGCTCGGCTGCCGCAGCGGCGACGCGAGACGCCTGCGCGGCGCGCTCTCTGGCTGCCTCGAGCGCACGCTCGGCCTGGACCACTGCCTCGTCGGCCTCGGCCCTGGTCCTTTGCGCCGCGTCGCTTTCCTGCCTTGACGTCTCGAACTGCGTTTGCGCGGTCTCGTGCACTTCTTGTAAGTCTGAGGCAGTCTGGCGCGTGCACGCCACTTCCGCCTCTGCGTCTTTTCTGCGAGCGATGGCCGCGGCGCGCCGGACGTGCCTCAGCTTTGCCTCCCGTTTCTCATGTAGGACTTGTGCTCGCGTTCTGTTTCCAGGAGATGCATTGTCCTAAATGGCGTATTAATTGCACCCATCTATGCAGGATAGATTATGCACGCACCGAGCCTGGCGTTGAGCTTGCATCCCGACTCGTGGCGCCATCGGCTACAGAGGACACTTCGTCTTCACGAAAGGCACTCTGCGTCACGGGCACATGATACCGCACAGCGACAGCAATCCCGTCGACTGAGCGATCTCTCACGCCGCAAATGGCTTGCGCAGCTGAAAGGCGAAGGTGTCAGCGCCGTCCAGTTCCAGATGTCCTGGCAAATACCTTCGTCTTTCGTCCCGAATAGCACGAATAGATTCGAATTCGGCGTCCCAGCCTGTACCTCGCTGACTCTAGCGGATATGTGGTACATGAACCGCGCTGTACACTCGCAAGTGCTGGGTTCACGCACTCTAGAACGATGCCATACTGTCGTTTGTCAGATAGGGTTCGTCCTTCCTATGCGCGATCAACTAACCTCTTCGAAGTGTCGCTGAAGCTCCTGGGATCCGATATCGCCGAGGTTCTGCTAAGGAATCAGTATAAGGCAAAGTTGGGTAGGCTTGGAACGCCACTCACGGTACAGTATAGTTTCCAAGGGTCATACGTGCGCAGGCTGAAGGGCGGAAGGGGGGCTTCTAAGGGAGCTAATTCGCGGCCGAGTCGCTGGGCATTGAGCCTCGCGTAGTTCGCGTGCCTCTCGTCCCAGTACTCGACTGTGCACACCCGACGGGCGCGTCCAATGTCGACATTCGTCCGCACCGACACCAGCGGTCCGGCGCTGCGGAAATATCGGAACAGCTCCTGAGCGGTCCAGCTGTGCAGAGGGTGGTCGTCGATATCGCTGTGCACGAACTGCGAGAGCAACGGGTCCGCCGGCAATGTCTCCTCCTCTTTGTCCGATGCCGAGAGGCGCAGCACGAACGGCGGCTCGACGGATGGCAGGAGCGTCCCGTGCAGCGTTGCCAGGGCCATCTCCGCTGGATCTACTGTTCAACATCCGTGTTTCTGTAAGTGAGGCAGACCCACCATGATACACGGATGAGAAATGAATCTGCCAGTCCTTGCCTGTCGAATACATGGAGGGGTGTCTCCCGCCGCCCCGGATGCCACCGCAGCATTTGAAGGCCTTCTTCAGGTGTTTCCATTTGACTCTTTTGGGGACATCAGCTATATACAGCGTTGGCGACTCGGAGGTCAAGTGTGGATGGGGTGCATCTAGAAAGTCAGCCTCTTCCATGATAGGGGGACGAGACTGGAACGGCGAGGGCTTTTGGCGTGAAACAGTCTTCGCTCTAGATGTTGTACACTGTTGTTAAGGCAACATCAGTGAGTGTACATACGAGTTGCATGGAAGACACCTTGCTGGAGGAACAAAGACATCATGTTGGAATTCGAGCTCAGCAGCGGCGACAAGCGCCCCGCCACACGATTATCGAACGAGGCATTTGAGCAGATCATGACGCTGAACTGCGGGCTCCTTCTGACGCAAATATAGTGAACGTCGCTTGATATGAGTGCTGTAGGCCCCTAGTTATGACACTGTCCGCCACCGGCGACACAAAAGCAGTGGCACTCTACAAAGCATCTGAGCGACATATACTGCACAGCTCGAACGCGCTGGCCTTGCTGCCGCCGAACCGGGATCCAGTCTGGCTGTAAGAAGGACGAGTGACGCTGCATATCAGTCCAACTCATGACGATATTAATATGCTGCGATTTATCTTGCCAGCGCACGGCCAGCAGTCCTAACGTCTACCGTGTGTCGGCCTCGACTCGCCACGGGGGGAAGAATCTAGGAGGGCGTGCGAACACATGCATCCTTCCAGCCTTCCGCGCAGCACGCAGCGAGATTATTGCCCGACACGGGAGGACGACACCCACGGCAGGACGACCATTCCTAGGAAATACGTCAGCCAAGCGCACCGCGCGAGAACCCGCACGCACTCACCTTCCCGCAGATATGCACCGCCTGCGCGATGTGAACCGCCAGCCCTGGTAAGTTCAGCCCTGACGGAGATAGCCAGTCGTCAATCTGTCAAGGTCCGCACAACCGACGTCTGCAGGCGCCTCGCGCCCTGCGCGCAGAAGAGCAGTGCGCCCCTCTGCTGTCTGCCAGAGCCTGCGCTACGCCAGGGCGGGACAGCCTCTGGATGTGTGGCGCGAGACCTGACACCAACGGACGGAGAGACCAGAAGAAACAGACATCTCGGCAACGAGGCGGTGGCGCCACGCCCGAACCGGCACGCAGGCTTCCACCGCCGCACGGCGTCGGGCGACAGGCGATATCGGATGCCCGGGAAGCACGCAAACGCAAACGCAGACTGCGCAGCCTCGCAAGCGTGCCGCCCGCCGCGGGCAGCACGAGGCTGGGGCCAAAGGGAGCCCGCCGGCCGTGCGCGGATTCGCGCAGAATGGAGGGGAGCAGCAGCTCCGATCGACTCGCCCGCAGCAACAAAAGACGTCGTGGGGACGCGTCGCGCGGCGGACTTGACAAAAACGCGGTTGTGGCCTGCGCGCGGGGGGCCCTGCACGCGCCGGCGCGCGAATGCGGAGGATTTCCGGGCTGGCCCGCTCTCAGGGGAAGCACTGGCACTGTGCGTGCCAAGATAGGACTATGCTTGGACGGATGCCGCAGCAGGACGCCGTGCAGTGCGCGAGATAACCCTACTCGGCAGGGAAGCTCTGGATAACGAAGCATGGAAGCAAGGCGAGCTACACGTTCCACATCGTCAGCGAAAAAAGGCAGACGACGGCAAGAGGCTACTCACGAAGAGAAAGCAGACCTCCAGAGCATCGAGAACTTGAGCGTTGCTCGGGTCGGCTACAGGGAAGAATGTATATCCGCAGTACTGACCTGTTCCGTATACTCCCACACGCCAAAAACAATACAAAGTAAACAAGGAATAAGTAGGCACCTCAGGTAACCGGAGAAGTCTAAATCGTAGAATACATAGTCGTGTTTTGAGGCATGGCAGGTGGTCGAGCGCATAAAGGAGCGGATACGGTCGACTGGGTATTAGGGGAACTAAGAGTAGCTCGTGGTTAAGGGAGAAGAAAAATTGAGGGGTCCGAATGCGCAAATGCAGAGACGTGAGGTGATAGGAGCAGACTAGAGTCAGTGTGAAAGTGTAAGAAACAAAAGTCCACTCCGTTCAGAGAATGAGCGAGGCGGCACAGGCGGTGCCCAGCGACACGACCAAACCAACCAGGCCCGCCGGGGTCCATGTCCTCTCTCCCGCGTTCCTCTTCTCGAAACTACGCTTCTGCGAAGTCAAGGCTGGCTGGACGGCGGGTGTGACGTTGCGGAGCGCTTGTGTGGGAAGCATGTTCGGTGTCGCGGACAGCTGGAACATCGGGGCGACCGGGGTGCCGTCGAACTGGAAGAGATGGAGCTTGGGCCCGTCCTGGGGATCCAGAAAGATCCGCCATGACTGGTAGAGCTCGGTGTCGTTGTAGGACTCGATGAAGTTCGACACCGCGCCGCATGGGTCCTGGATCTGCTGGTAACCATCGCCGAAGGGGGTCATCACGATGGAGCCATTGCCCAGCAGGTCGAAGGTGCCGTGCACCCAGTTCATGACGCCGGTAATGCACGTCGGCTCAGAGCCTGCGCTGTTTCAGTGGGGGGCTTTGGCACGTAGGCGCGGGCACTCACCGTTGCTATTGAACCGGTAGCGTGCGATCTCGTAGTGCCCGTCTTCGTCGCTGCGGCAGGGGTTAGTCTCCTATAGAGACACAGAGGCGGAAACGCACAAAGAGTACGAGCACCCAGTGTTCGTGGGGTAAATGAAGGTCTGGTTCAAAGGGTTGGCGAACCCCTGCGAAAGATCGTCAGCCGGCGACCCCGAGGACTGGTACCAAGACGTACTGGACCCGTTGAGACAGCCTTGCTGCCCGTGGACCACGTTCCAAAGATGGGCGTAGCATTGTGTGCTAGGTCGTACTTAATGTCCTGGCCGAGGGCGGGGAGAGCGGCGAGGAGGAGAGGGACGAATGATGTCAGCAGCATTTTCGCGTGCGAGGTGGCGCGACGAGACCAGACAGCGGGGGTGCGAGGATGCCGGGGGCGACGAGAGAAGGGGGCCTGAGGACGAGAAAAACGTCGAGTACGCTGTGCGCGATGACGGCGGTGGGTAAAGAACGTGTTTGGCGTTGAAGCGTGGGTTGCTCCTCAATTAGGGTCCCTGCTCGTTGCTCCCCCTCATCAGGTATCCATTTCCCACGCCAGTGATAGACGCCCGAATATATCGAGAAATTTTGCCCTCGGCCTCTTTCTCCCTCCTCCCATTTCTTCCTGTTCGTCTCCATGCAACCGACACTCGACCTCGCGCACGTCCCTCGCTCACGATCTCAGTCCTTGCTACTGGGACTGAGGTTCTACGACGCCTCGAGGGCGACAGCTTCGAGGCGTCACCTCATAATCAGTGAGTACTCCACAACCCTATTACGCTAGAGGATGCAACCATTACGGATGTAAAATGTCTACGGACATATCTTCCGAGAGCGCAAAAAAACCGTGTGGATTTTTCCGTTGCCTTCCTTCTGACCCATTCTACTTCATGCTTTCTTGAACATGCAAGCTGACCCACTGTTCTTTGACAGGTCACGTACCGGGCCGCCCTGTCCTCTTCGACAAAGTCTATCACAGATCTACCCTAGAGCACCCACACCGTACCTCTCTTCACCGAATAATAATCTATTTTGCGCATATATCATGTCCGCGGTCGGCCAACGCGCTATGAGACCGCTGAGTGACATCAAACGCCGCCCATCTTCCATCCCGCTCCCGCGCGTGCTCCGGTGTTTGGAACAGCGAGTGTGACGAACGATGGCAGCAGGCCGACGTTCCCCATCGTCCGAAACGACAGATGAGCTGATGGCCGCTGCGCTCGACCTCCGGTGTCTTCGATCTCCTTGTGTGCTGGCAGCCGGTCACGGACGCACTGGCCCACGTTCACGTCAAACAAAACAAACCTGACGCTGGTCCGGCAGGTGCCTGGTGGGCGCCGCAGTGCACGCGACATCGTGGGCGTGTGCGTACCTGAAAATAAACCGCGCTATTTCGGCCTGCATCGCACGCGGAGGTGGCTCCAGTATGGCGTGCACATACGCGCCAAGATCGCCCTACGACGATTCGCGCGGGCACAATCGCACGAGGGCCTCGTCCTGCTCGATGGTTGTGCGCTGCGGCGCCAGAGGAGCAGACGGCGAAGCTGGGCGTGAGTGATACTATGAGCTTGTTTGAGAGGCGCGTTATATGCGAGGCGTACCTGCGACAAAGCCCCGTGCGCGCATGTAAGGATAGGGCTGCGGTGATACTACCTTCTCTAGGTCGAGCAGAGAGACGACTGGATGGCAGGAGTAGCGACGTCCTGTCGCAGGTTGGTCGGGGAAACACAGCAAATTGCTACGTCTATACGCCGCTGAAGACATTTGAGCGGGCTGGTGGTCGCTGGATTGAATGTGCCAGCGTGCACAGTACGCCACCAAGCAAGGTCTGTAATATGGCCGATATGAAAGAGAGTCGAGACCACGGAAAGGAAGATCCCCTTCACCTCAAACGTAGACCCTAAATCTTCAACGCGACGGCTGAGAGGATCTCCGTCCATCTGCATCGGTCGACATCTTGCGCGCAAACAGACAAATTCGCGGCACACAGGTGCATCGGAGGGCCTCGACTCAAAAACTGTATTGCACTTCAGACTGTAGGATAACTGACAGGCGAGCAGCGACGGTCTCGACGACAGGGACAGACGACGACCGCGGGAGCAGCACCTCACGGGACATCCATACGCAGGACGAGACCCGCGCACAGAGCCGCCAGCAGTGACGCGGCGGATCGTCGTCGCCCACGGAAGGATGCGCGCGCGCGCGGCCATTGGCCCGCCCGTTCAGGCAGCCACGCCCCGCCGCACGCTCCCGCGTCGAGGCGCGGGCGAAGCGCAGGCGGCAGCGTGCTCCGCGGAGCAGGGCCCCGCCGGAGACACAGTGTGCAACCGCTCCCGCCGCCGCATTCCCATGGCGAAGGCGTGCGTCGTCCCGGGCAGATCCTGCGCACCCGCACGCCGCGGAGAGCCCGATAGGTTCAATCTTCTCGCGCCGTCCCGCGCCGCTTCAGGCTCAAGGCTTCGCGGTGCGCTCGAACGTGTGGATGGCCGCCCCATAGACGTTCGTGCGGCGATTCCCCGGCGCAATGGGGCGGAGCATCGCAGTGCGGTGGGCGGCAGAGAAGGCGGGCGGGAGCGCTCCTTGAAGATGGGTGGCTCGAGGAGATGGAGCGAACCGGGAGAGCCGCGTTTGTGGCACGGCTGTACACACGCGAGGAGAAACTCTCGGCAGGGTCGGGCACGAGTCGGCATCTGCGCCCCGAAGGAGACAATGTCGCGCGGACGAGCGCGAGAAGCGGTGGCGCCGCCGACTGCGGTGAATTCAGTCCACCGACGCGTGGCTCCGGAGACACAGAGGGTTCCAAGCCAGAAGTTGGTGACGACGGGGGGTGCTTGTTGCAATGACGACAGGGAGAGTTCGCACGGCTGCCCGATGGAGTGCGAGCGATAGCGATGCCGGTGGCCAGCAGCAGAATGTACGCGGCTTGATGTTCCGGAAGGAATCCGAGCGCACCAGGGATCTCCAGGGGCGCAAATAGCTGCCTTGGTGAGAAAGAGAAGCACTAGCTCAACTTTCCTATCGCGCAACTACGGAGCCTGCAAATGTTAGTGTCAGCAGACTTAACCTAACGATTAGCTCAAAACTGTAACAGAATCAAGATCGAGATACTCAAGGAGGAAGTGCGCGACATTGAGATTATCCACGGCCCGAGTGTCAAAGGAAAGGCGAGGAAGCACTTTACGGAGCCCAATTGTCCGTGGATGGCGAGTGCGGGGATCTTGCAGAACGACGGTGGGATCTATTTCGCCGAATGCGGGGTAAGTTCCTCGGTGCTTGTGCGTAAATCTTCTGAACACGATCTGTGGACGGAAGCTAGCGCACCGTTGGCGCGTTTCGGGATCTAGGACTTATCGCCACGAGTAACTATTCGGCAGTAGTAACCATGCGCGCTCATGTCGGTGCGCGCTATCGTTTGTCCAACGGAGAATTGCTGACTACTTATCTACGAGAGAGGAAAAGGAGATCAGAATTTGGCGGTCAATCAGGGATGAATTCCCACCTTCCCCGTTGTGACTACACGTGTGTCCTATCGATGCGAAAGCCACGGTTGGCCAACGCGCAACTCGGAGCCAAAAGCGTCGTTCGCGGAGATAGACTTGGAGACGAAGTGGCCTCCAGGGGGATTGTCGCCGTCCAGAGTAGGCATATGATGTCACGTCAAGCATCACTAGCACGAATAGCAGCGCTGGCGGGAGAAGACAGGTTCTGGGCCTCAGAGCGAGAACAAGGCCAGGTCGCGGTTGGAGGTGGTGCGGGAACGACGCGCGACGGAGTCCGTGATCTCGGAAGAACCGATGCGAGCGACATCGTGTACACGAGCTGATAAGTCCTGTCTTGGAGGCGCAGCGCAAGCTCGGACCTGTGCTTACTCCTCGACATCTGGCGCGCTGCATGCCGGCAGCATGCTAGCTTCGGTCCGAATGAAGGGGCGGACCTGAGACTGATAGGGATTGAACCGAGCATAACGAAACAGTGCACCTCCCGACGAAACGCTACGGCAGGCGGAGTGATCTATGAAATTAAGACGTGAGAGTGTATACCACGGTAACAGAGCAATGTGGCTTACCCTGAGAACGAGAACTCCGCGGGCTACACAAGGTTGTACACGAGGTCGAGGAGGTAAATTCGCCGTGCCAGTACAGTCGCCGCCGCCTGGTAGTCGGGGCAGTGCCTAGCTTGGACGCGATGCGACAATCCGATCCGAGACGTGACAAGATCGGGGCCAGACGAGCGGTAAGGTGTACCGCAGGTGAATGAAGTGCATATGGGGAAACGTCCGGGGCCATCATTCACGACTCGCTCCGCAGCGCAGATTTGGGTGGGAGCGGATGGCGCAGACGCTGAGGCTGGAGAGTGCACCCTTGGAAGCGCAGACGACGGTGTCCGTGCCTGTCCGGGAAAGGAATTCAAGGGTCCTAGAGAGGATTGGGAAACACGCGGCGGAGCGTAGGTAACGCCTCGTTCCAAAGCAATGTATTCGAGGTTTGCAGTTCTTTGACAAGCGGTGTGAGAACATGGAGTTCAATTGGGCCGTTTGACCCGCCTGTGCCAGAGTCACACAGACACCTACTAGTGCAAAGCGGGACATATGAGCATGTACAGAAAATGCGAGGGTTGGTGGATGTACCGCTTGGTAGACTCTCCGCTGGGTTTCCTCGGGCGTACGACGCTGTAAACGGCGACCGACGGGGCGACGAGCAGCTCGCGCGACGGCTAGGCCGTTCAGGAGCGCATTTGCGGTGAATCGTCGGTGCAGAAGACGTTGAGGGTGAGAAACGAAGAAACGGGACCGGGCAACCTGCAATAATCTCGGATATACTCATTGAAACTCCGAGAAAGGAAATCTGACGCGCAGGTGTATACCGACCCAAACTGACGCGGCCCCTTGACCGCATATATTGACCTTCGTCCACCATACATCTCCCCGTACCCAGCTCAACGCTACCTCCGCCACTCCGCTCACTGTACACGACGATGCCCGACGGTTCCTTTTCACACCCGCAGGAGCGCCAGTTCAACCCCTACACCGAAAACGGCGGCACCATCCTTGCCATCGCTGGTGCGGACTTCTCTGTCGTTGCCGGTGACACCAGGCAGAGCGAGGGCTACAGCATCCAGACGCGCTATGCGCCAAAGGTGTTCAGACTGTACGTGTTTTTCGCTTCTCCTCGCGCTTTACGCTAAATCGATCCCCCCAGGACTGACCGCGCGGTCCTTGCTGTCAATGGCTTCGCCGCCGACGGCAACATGTTCGTGAAGAAAGTAAAGCAGCGTCTTGAGGTATGTCATCGTGTGTTTCGTCTTCTGCTCGATGAGTCTGACTAGTTCCCTCAGTGGTACCGTCACGCGCATGCAAAAGACATGCCGCTCCGTGCCATCGCACGACTCATCCAGACGATGCTCTACGCGCAGCGCTTCTTCCCCTACTACGTCTACAACATTCTCGGTGGCATTGAGGAGGACGGTACGTCACCCCCTTCCGACGCGTCCCGGGAAGCGTGTGCTCACCCTCGACACGCAGGCACCGGTGCGGTCTACTCCTTTGATCCTGTGGGATCATATGAACGCGAGGCATGTCGCGCTGCGGGCGCGGCACAAGCCTTGGTGCAGCCTTTCCTGGACAATCAGGTGCGGTCTGCAGCGTTACGTACGGGGCCCTCCGATCCTTACCCGACTTCCGCCCGCCGCAGATATACTTCAAGAACCAGCAAGCACCGGTAGGATCATCACATCCCGTACACTTGCCGCTACAAGACGTGCTTTCTATCGTCATTGATTCCTTCACAAGTGCGACCGAGCGCCACATTGAGGTGTGTTCTCTTCCCAAAGCGCTACCTTCCCGCTTCGCGCTGACGCGTCGCCCCTGATAGGTCGGTGACGGGCTCGAGATCTACGTGATCGTCGCCAAGGGCCGTTCGCCACAAGGCCTCGAGAGCATCCGCAACGTCCAGGAGCTGAGCACAAACCCCGAGGGCGACCGTGTGTTTGTCATACGTCGCGAGCTGAAGAAAGACTAAGATCGTTGTATTGTACTACTTACCCTGGACGTCAGTCGACATGAATGGACAGACTCATCCTGTAATTATTTTGCATCCATCCATTTTCTTCTCCTTCTCGCTACTCTACGTTGGGCCGACGCTGTCGCCTGTCGCGGTGGACAGAGTATAGAATCTATCTGTGTTGCGCGCGCCATCCCGACTGCCGCCAGACCCTGAAATAAGCATTGATCATGCATCTCCCGTTCTCCCGAGCCAATCAAAGGACGAGAAATTAGCCGACGCGATGCCGAAGCTGACGGCCTCTCCGCGACTTGTTCGTCGTCCCGTGATGCAGCGCGACGGCGTTGTGCACGAAATCATCGGAAAATATTCAAGAAGTGCATTTGAATCCTAGAAACAGCCTTGGAACAGTCTTGGCGGACGTGTCTGCGGCGTATATGAGCAGATACGAGGATTCGAACCGCTACAAAGTTACGTCCGCTGCAAATTGCCATTCAAGCTCGAATTCAGTGCAGGGTTAATGACGGCTATCGCATTGGCATAAGCTAATTGCTGCACATGCACGCAATGAATGTGCGCTACAGACCATATTCGAAATCGCCTATTCAAGCCGTAAACCTCGGAACAACCGTAGGGGTTCGATACAGCCGAGGAGCCTCTCGGAGTCGCGCCCCCGCACGCAGGCTTGTCCGTCGGGTCTTCGCGCGCGTCGCATTGCGGGGAGCGACAGGCGCGAGACAGTTGCTGCCTGCGCAGAGCTTCGAATGCGGGGCAGCGCGCCGCCGGCATTTCCTCGAGCGTTCGCGCGCTGCAGGCGTGCACCGCGCGGACGCGCATGTGACGGCCACGGTGCGGTTCGCGCATTCAGATACACAACGAGCGGTGCGGCCGACCGGCCGTCACGCGACTGCGCGCGGACGCTGCCAGCGTGCACGACGCGGCGAGGGCCGAGCGCGGCGCCAGGCCCGTTCGCGGCCCCTGCGCTTCGCTCTGCGCCGAAGCGGGGCACGGCGATCGTCTGCGGCTTCGGATGGAACGCTGCCCTATCGCGCTCTCGCCCGTCTGCAGCGCGTGAAGCCCGAGGCTGGTGTCAGGTGCGTGCAGAGTCGTAAGCTCGCCGCCCTGAATTTCATTTCTTTCACGACAGCTTCTGGAGCGAAACCTTGCGGCAAGCTCGACAGTGAAGGCGTTATCTGCGGTAGCGTAAGCATCAGAAGAAGACCCTGTGGCGGAACCATGCATGGCCGGGTCAGGAGGACTGACCGCGGTGAGCCACCTCGACTCGGCGGCATTGACGAGAAGGTTGCGTCGAAGCTATCGGTTTAGCGTACCGCTTCCCTGGTCTTCGAGAGCTAAGCAGACGTCTCTGGGGCTCTTGACGACTGTGGGGGACCGCGGTAGGGGCACATGTCCAATGGACCCTGCAAACATGACGCCGTGCATAGTCAGACTGACTCGGAGGTCACGGCGTGGAGGGGGACATAGCTCCATCGGAAAGGGCACGCCTGTCGAGGAATCAACTGAAAGGACTTACGAATTGAATACACTCCGGCTTCGCGTGGCTAATAGCCTCACCAAGACGGGTACGTGCCGCGGCAAACAGGCAAACGATGATGCCCCACGACGCCTGCGTTCTCGGTTTCCAGGAGACTAACGGTGTGCTGAACACATGGTGAGTGTGTAACAGCTTCCTCGGCAATGGAACAACGCACTTAGCCCATTGCATCGACGTCGTCTTTATCGTAGGCGAAGCCGACAAGAGCGGTCTGCGGGAGAGACGCGAGTTTGAGCGTTCCCCGGAGCTAGTCGTTTGAAACTCCTCGCGCCCGTCCTACTGTCTTGCCTTGCGCATTCGGCGGGTGAGGTATCCACATGCACGGAGGGATACAGTCCTCATAACAGCGGAAGCAGAAGCTGGAAGAGTTGGCAGGAGTTGATAGCTCCTACAGGTCCGAGGACTTACGACGAGAATTCATGAGAAGTCTGCAAGAAAGAGCTCCACGGTCACGGTAGACGCATCGACACCGCTGCTGACAAGAAGATGCACGATATACGGACAAGGAACAGAAGCTAAGTAGGACTTACTGTCTGCTCTGATGTGGCTCGAATTCTCGGACGCCATTGTGTGCGGCACGAGCAGGAGCAGCCCCGCGCACTCCGGTCACGCGGGTCTACTCTCGCAGTCCTCATGCGCTTGTTCCTCCATTCTGGCAGCCCTCTAGGGTAAAATAATACCTCAAAGAAACTGTGTAAGGTGTATGCTATACAAGAAGGGTCATAGACGAGATGATAGCAAAAAATCACTGCCCCAGTGAGGCTCGAACTCACGACCTTCCGATTTACGTAAGCAGATCAGATGATCAAACTTAACAGTCGGACGCTGTAACCAACTCAGCCATGGGGCATTGATAAGCCTGCCGCTACGTTACACTATATCACCCCAGCTGTTGAGCGTGCCTGCGAGTTGTTCCGCGTCGTGCGCCTGTTCTTTCGCCTGCACTCGAGGTCACGAACGACAAGTCCAGCTCATCCAAAACCATGCAGCCCTCTCTCATTCGCCGCCAGCTCGGCGGTCTTGTTCCCCCCAAGGTCGCCTCGCCGTCTCTCCTCGTCAGTCGCTCGACATGATGCATCAGAGTCCGTAGAACTGACTGAAATGCGTCATGCAGACCACCGGCACTGGCGCGAGCCTTGCGCCCCTCGTGAACTTCTACTCCAAGCTCCCCAAGGGCCCTGCGCCCTCGTCTGCCTCCGGAGGCATTAAGGGCCGCTTCTTCAACGGCAAGAACGCGTCGGGTGCTCCCCTTGTCTGGCTCATGGTCGGCATCTTCGGTCTGGGTTACACCATCGACTACCAGAGTACGTGGCCGTATCATTCGGGTATATGAAGTCTTGCTAACGTGAAGTCTTTTCTACAGTGCACTTGAGTACGTTCGCAATCAAAAAATACACAATTCAACCGCGTTCTCACTATATTGTTCCTCCTTACAGAGCACCACAAGAACCACGCCCACTAAGCTACGGCGTGTCAAGATGGTCGCAGGATACACAGAGCGTGGATGTCTTGTGGACAATGCTTACCAGACGCGCACATGATGTCCTACCTGTCGGAGAAGTTCCTCATATAGACTTGCCCCGTCCACCGAACCACCAGCGTGCCAGATGCCCACCACCAGCAATACGGCAAAACGAAGACACCAGATGACCAAGCTAGTGCCCACGCTTCGGCGAAGCCAGTAGAGTGCTGTCGGACAAGCTCTTCGGACTGCGCTACGTGCCTCCTCCCGGTCTCTGTGTCATCTCTGCCAATCTTTTTCCCAGAGTCAGAACCTTCTATTCGTGTGAACGTACCTGCGAGCATGGTGTACCTCTCGCTGCATTGTATACACTGCACCCGAGCCATGGAGCTGTCTCCGCGGAACAGGCGAGGAGCTCCGCCTCCGTGGTCAGGGTCGCGTCGTCGCAAGACGTTCGTCCATGAATGCGATCACCTTCGTGGTCAGCTGCTCGAGCTTGTTGTCTCCTGGCTGTCTCGCATCCGCATCTCATGAGAGTTTGCCAGCATATCATTGTGCCTTGTACAAACGCGGATTTGCTACCGAGTGCTAACGTCGCTAACCACCAGCCACGAGGACCATCGTGTGCGCCTCTGCTAACCCGATTTCGCCGCAGAGAGAGGCATACCTTTGCGCCACCCTGCTCTTGGCTATGCCATTGCCCTTGCGTCGAGACCTGGACCGCGTGCTGACGATTCGGTAGGTAAACATCTTCACCTCGTGTAGCCGCGACTCATTCATACGTTACTCAAAGTTGCACGCAGGAACGAAGACTTCCGCCGCGGAACTGTACCGACCTCGAGAGAACGGTCGCGTGACGATGCTATCGGTAGGTTTTGCACGCCACCCATGAACCTGAGTTTCGACTGACCGACAAGGTTAGCCTAACTCCTGCTTCGTACTTCTGCTTCTCCTAGACCACCAATGCGTACGAAGTCCTTGAGGCACGCCCATGCCGAAATGCCTGCGTTCTGTGACGGCACCCATACAAACGATGCCGCCGCCCAGTTTGGAGGTACGATCACCTTTCTCGCGACTTGTCCGCAACCTCCGCTAACCTTACGCCAGTACTCGCGTATAGGCGCCATGTGTGTGCTCTGCACTCCCTCCTGCGGAGAGCACGTTAGCTGGGCCCGAGCCCCTGGAACCCTACTCAGCGTCCCCTGCTATCGCATCTCAACCAGGCTAGCTGATCATCCCTCTGGACAACCACGACGTCGTAGCAGATCTTCCGCTCTCAAGCAACGACCAGCCTACATCTATCCGCATTTACACGCGCTGCGACCGCGACGCAGGCATCAAGGCACTCGTGGCATGACGGGACAGGCGTACAGCTTTCTGGTACGTGTCACCAAGGTCAGTATACAAATTCCCCAACTAAAAACCTCGCAGTCCATAGTGCAGCGCGTCGTTTTTGCTGCTGTCACCACTCTATCCGCGACTCCGCAAGCTCCTCGTACAGCACAACCGTCGCTCAGTCTCATGAAGCAAACTATTTTTCGCCAACCCGCGTCCCAGCAGCGAACGCCACCAATGTCCGGTGTTCGTATCATTCAAAGTCGTCTTCGTCGTCTACCGAGGCTATCTATCGACGCTCTTATCTCTGGTGGAAAGCCCCAGCGGTGCTCCGACGCAGATCCTTTGCTGTTGTTCCTTTATGCATGTGCGTTCGGCGCGGAAAACTCGCCTTCGCATGGTCGCTTCCCCAGGCCAGCTATGATATCACCACGATTCGCATGCTTTATCAATGCTCGCGCAAGCTTTTACGCTCTGCCCCCCTCTCCTTCCGCCCCCCACCCGGTACAGCAGCTTCCTCTCGCGTCGCTCCCGAGCCATCCCGGCGTCCTGCGGCCTTCTGCAGTGCATATCGCGATAGCGCGACGTGCGAAATGCGCTCGGATGGCGCTGCCTTTTCTGCGACGGAAGGCCGTGGGGCCGCGCGCGGTGCGTCGCGCCGCCGTTATCTGCATTGTGCTATTCTCAAGCCCGCCCTTCTAGTGCGGCGGGGCCTTGGCGTGGCCCTTGCGGGGTGCGAGAAGCAGGACGCCCGACGCGCGCGACCCGGCGGCGGCCGCAGGGTCGATCCCAGGACTGGCGCGAAGGCACAGCGTGTCCGCCGGCGATTGAGGGGCCCAGCGAGCCAAACGCCATCTTGCGCTCCTTCCTCCCCCGCCTTCTCCTGCTGAGCCCGCACCGCGGCACGCCCTGCGCCTGCGTGCCTGCGCGCCGAGCCGGCCTGACAGGCTCTGCAGAGCCGGAGCCAGGGCTGCCGGCCCCCGCGCCGGGTCTTCTGGAGCTTCCACCGGGAGCGCCACGAGCCCGAACTGTTAGGCTCCCGCAGGCGGCCGTTCCGGGCATGGCGCGCACCATTCCTCGCGGCGCCCTTCTGGCTCTGACAGGATCAGCCACTACGCGCACCGCCCCGCGGGCCTCGTGCAGAACGCGTGGCTCGCACTTCGCTGGGGCCGCCGCCGTCGGGGCACATCGGAGCCCTCTCGTAAGATGCCACCCCGGCCGCGCCGCCAGGGTCGACGAACGTGATGGGTCACGCGGCTCCCTCAGACATGCGTAAGCCCGTGGCGACCCTACTCTCTGCCCGACGTGACACAGATCCCAGTACGTGCTATACCTGGCTCTCTCCCGCTGACGTACGCGCAGCAGTGGACACGCCCTGGACAGATGACGACCAAGACCCCAAAACGTGCATTGCTAAGGTATCGAATGACTAGACGGGTAACAATCTCGAGTGGTATGATACAGGTGGTATTATGCTGCAGCTTCGGAGTGTAATGTGGGAGCAGAGACGGTTGCGGTGCGTACGACGAGGGTCCATGTTGCGACACGACGGAGATGAGGGAAGAGACAGGTGCGGAGAGCAGGGAAGGCAGGATGTGACAGCGTGTGGCAGACTGGGCCACGGTGGCGCGTGCTCAGGTCGGTACGGTCCGCGCCGCGGCTGCTCGGCACTGGAAGCAGTCGTCGTTGACCGTGTCGACGTCCCTCTGGATGTCGGGGCCAAAGTTCTGCGCGGACACCGGAACGCGGGCGTCAGCACGCTGCTCGTACGATGGGCCGGACGGTGCGCCACCGCGCTCCTGGCGCGACGCCCGAGCACTGACCTTGATGCAGGTTGCGTCTCGGCAGCCCTTGTGGTGCTTCAGGCTGCGCTCGCACTTGGGCGAGTCGCAATCCATGATCGCGGCCACCATATGGCGCTGGAAGTGCTGTCGGAGCGCGGTGATTATCAACTGCAGGCCCATATGGCGGACGGCCGAAACTCTCGTACCCCGCACTTGGACCAACGTGTTCCTTCTCTGGAAAATTGCTGGTGAGCGTGCGTTCATGTGGCGGTCGTTTGATACGTACGCGATGCGGCGGCACATGTTTCTTTGTAGAGGAGGACCGGACAATAAGATCTTTTGTGGCTGTCTGGATGGCGAGCGCGTTACAGGCAGCGGGACTGAGCAGGTGGCTGGGCGAGGCTCTTAAAGCGTGTCGGAGTGCTATCTGCAGCGGGATAGTGTGGCGGCGCGCGGACCTCGAGTGTGGGTGGGGGGAAGAAGGGACAAGGAGTGGCCATCCCACCAGCGCACCTGTCCTTTATGCAAAACCGGAGGACTAGAAGCGCTGGCCCGCAATCAGAACCGTTAAAGCGGTGTATTCAGGCAGCCCGCATGGATCCGCTTTCGTCCTAGGACTTATCTTGCGAGACGGGGGCTTCTCTCGACCAGCCAGGCATGACTCCGCAGGCCGCTCACTAGCCGTTCTTGCACCTCCGCTGCAACAAATGAGCCCTGCTGTCGGGGCCCTTCCTGCAGCCTTTCTGATGAGCTATTCATGTGACTCGCCCGAGCTGTTGTACTTCGTTGGGCCCCGTCTCCGGCGGCAGTTCCCCCTCCGTCGCGCCCGCCGGAGCGCACTGCGGCGCGCGCGCGGTTGCCGCTTCTTCGCAATATCTTGCGTAAACAGCCTTCGCCGGCTACGACATCCAGCTCGCCACCGCACTCTTCACCTGCGTGCCCATTGTCTGCACATGTGCCGCTGCAGGTGGATATGTGGAACCCGTGTATCCCGCAGAGTTCTGTCTGCTGCGCGGGTGCTATCAGAAAACCTCTATCAGCATTGTCCCACTCTCCGTGCCGAGCACAAGCTTCCCCGGGCAACAGCAGGTCCCAAGACTCGCGGGCCCCTGCCGCCGTCGGCGCGAACACTAAATCACCCAACGGTGCGGGGCCACGGTTCTCCCATCCGCGTTCCTAGCTCTTCCGAGGTGTTGTGCACGGCGTGCGTCCTGGGGATCGGGAGCCCAGGGGCCGAACACTGCGCTAGTTAATTGCAGCTTGGCAATGTGACGTTGCAGGCACGGCAGCCTCTGCGCACCGCTCGGCGGGTCGCATGGGCAGGTGCGGAGGCGCGCCGCACGCGCAGGCAAAGATCGACGACCCTGCAGGCCATTTTGCCCGTCGACTGAATGCACACCCATCGCCCGGCTGATGTGCCGTATGAAAGGTGGGAATACGAACGGCCGCACTTGCGCAGCACACCCGATAGCCCGCTGGCTGGTCTGTCCCGCCAGGACACTGCACTTTTGCCACGGCAGATTCGCTCAGATAGCAACAAGTCGTTTAGCAGCAAATGTTCCAAGCAGCGTGCTTAGCTCAGCAGGTGTTGCACCCAAAAGGAAGACATTCGGCACAGAAACCGCCGCATAGGGACACTTCAGCGCAAATCTCGAGCCCGACGGAGAACGCCTTGTCCACCCAGTGAGAACGCGTCGCCGGCAGGCCGCGCAGGCTAAAATCTCTGCAGCTCCGGGGATTCGAGGTATCCAGGCAACACGTCCGTCGCTGCCGCCATCCAACGCGCGCCCAGCGCCGCGCGTGTACGTTTCGCCACCGCGGCCGCTGCAGGCTCTGGCGCGGGCGGCGAGGGGGCCCCCGCGCCTTGCACCGTGACCAAGCGCAACTCCGCGCGCCACAGCACCGGACGCCGCAAAGCGTGCACACGGGTCCGCCGCCCCTGCGCTCCCACGTCTGTCGGGGCGAGGGTCCACGGGCACACCAGTCAAATGACACCAAGACTCTCCGTACCGCCCGCGGTCACCTGCCGTGCGCGCACCCGCCCGCCCGGGTCGACGTCCAGCCCCGTTTCGGGGGACAAAGTGCCCCAGTCCGGCTGTGGGTATATTTTTGGCGGCGCGTCGCGCGTGCGTGTCTACGTGTCCGCCGGTGCCGCCGGCGCGAGCGCGACGACGACGAACTTGCGCGTGAGCAGGTTGAAGACGCCGCCGAAGACGAGCGCGATCAGCGTGCAGCTCATGATGATCACGTTGTACGGCATGCTGAAGTCGGGCGTCGCGAGGTCCACGAGCAGCACCGGCGTGTACACGCGCCGGAGGCGTGCGGCGCCCGTCGCGTTCGCGCCGAGGGGCACGAACACGGCCGGCGGGAGGTCCCACCCGCGCTGCGCGTCGGGCGGGTGCTCCGTGTACCGCAGGAAAGGCTTCACGACGTCCATCGTCAACTGCACCGTGCTGTTCGCCGGGAGGGTGAGCACCGCCTGCAGCAGGCTCGGGCGCGCGTGTGGGACCGGCGGAGTGTACGACACGATCGAGACGAGGTCGTCTGCAGGGCCGTCAGTGCGAAGCCGCGCGAAAACAGGGCAGGAGACGCACCGCGCGGGATGCCGTCGCAGACGACGCGCAGCGAGTGCAGGTAAAATTGCAATAGCCACGGCATGGTCTCCAGATAGCTCGTCTTGACCTCGTGCGGCGCCTTGTTCGTCAGCACGACGGACAGCTGGCCCTTGTACTGGTCTGAGCCCGAGAGCCTCCGTCGGATCATCAGCGCGGACTGGGGCGCGTCGAGGGCTAATTGCAGTGTCAGCGATTATCGCGGCGTCTCCTTGGAGCACTGACAATATTCGAATTGCGTTTCCTCGGGCCACCGCATGCCGACGTCGATGGGCTTATCGACTGCAGCGATCTGTGAGCACGGCCGACCTGGGAATAGTTGCCTCATTGCGTACCATGCTTGACGTCGTACACGGCAAATCCGGCGTGGCGTGCCAGCGGCGCCGGTTCCGTGATAGCACCTCCGGCGGGAGGCACCCGCACTGCGATCTCGCTGGAGCTTGCCACAGGACAGGATCGTTCGATGGAACGATCGAAGAGCGAGGTCATAGACCAATCTGCGCGCCATTACAATCGATCGTGCTCCGGCAGAAAACCCAGATCGTACCTCGCTTCTTGTCCCCAGAGTATCGGACCGGGTTCAGGACGGCTTGGAACGCGAGGCGCACCTCGATGCCGGCGCCTTCGAGGTAGCGGACGTGCACGCCCATGCCGTGCCAGTCTGCGTCAAACAGCCGATGCGGGTTAAGCAGTGTGGCGATGCCCGACCGCGCTTTGCAAGGTAGCAGCTTTAGGAATGGCGTGAGGTTCTCGGTGCAGACTCGTTCCGACGGCAGCGTGCCGTGTCTCAACGCATGGGTCGTGGACGAGAGTGGCAGGTCGCCTTCTGGTTGAAACGTCAGAGCAGGGGATGTCGTGCGCTGCTCGTCGAGTGAGCCGATAGATGCACAGAAGAGGCCCGCCAGAGCGTTTCGCAGGTTCTTCCATCGTTCGTCGGCGCTGTCGACAGTCGGTCAGCTGGCAGGCCGACACTAATTGAAACGTACGTCTGCACTGCTCCCTCACCCATCCAAGCCCATAACTCTGCCCCAGTCCCAACGCCCTCCTCTTCAGGATAGCCCCAGTTCTGGTAATCCCACTTGCCCGCGTTAAGAGTCAAGTGCAGCTCCGTGATGGCATTGTCTCGCAGGATCTGGCCCAGAGCAAGGGGAAACAACGTGTAATGCTGTGCTGTCGACTGCGAGATAAACGCGGCCGGAGCATACCAGAAGAGGGCAAGCACGTACAATCGTCCTCCTCAGCAAGTGCTGCTGGGTCTCGCGGCCGGGCACCCTCGAGGAGGGTGGTGAAAGCGAAAGACGCGGTGACTGTGCCGTCGAGATTGGGCGAGAGGACGAGCCTCTCGCTAAAGGATTCTTTAGCAGAGCATATTGAGCAGACCAGAAGCAACAGCAAAGACAACGGAAGAGTTTCAATCATGTAAGCATCGAGGACGGAGGACGTTGCGGAATGAGAAAGCCCTCGGACGCGGTATGCGCGAGCATCTAAAAATGGCAACCGTCATCAATGATGCAAGTGTCTTTCTGGGACATAATACTCTCACGGTCACATCCAGCAAACGACTTGCCCTTCGACCACGACCAAGGTCCCGAAAACAAGAACGTATGGGATAAAACGGCGGTCACTATACAAATGGAAAATTCATATCTTCTCACTACTTTCAAAGTGACTTTGATTGTTCAGTGAGAGCAGCACCATCGCCGACGCAATCCAAATCGCACGCTATCTGCGGCAAACGGGACGATGACAATGATCCCCCGAAGCGGATGTCGTTCGGCTGAAAAGCTACGTACTCCCACTTGAGTCGTGCTGTACCTGCAGCTGGATCCACGCCATTGATTTAATGTTAGGTCCTACGACCTCGCTGGCCGAGCAGCGCTTGTTGCTTCGGCGCGCGGTTGTTGATCTACTTATCTTTCGAACTTGTTCCTGACCCACTCGCACTCGCCTCCGCTAACTGTTTCTAAGGGGGTCCCAAAGCCATCTGACATTGATTTCGCACACATTCTATGGACTTTGCGCTATGAATCATTATCGTGGCGCCCCTCATCCACATCTGACTTCACCCACACTGTATGTAGTGGGCGTGACGAAGAAAATCAAGTGGTACCAAATGCAGGAGGCATTCGAGTCCTGCGGCCCCATCACAAGTGGCGGAAAGCACCCCTCTGCCAATTTCTTCGGCAAGAACTGGCAGATCAACTTTTCGTCCATATATTTTGGTAAGCGGACGCACCTCTCAACCCGCACGAAGCTGAACTGCTATGCAAGCGGAGATGGCTTTGGCTACAATGCACAAAACGATTCTCAGGAACGTCGAGCCCTTCTGGTTGCTGAGGCTCTCAGCCTCGTGGGACGGCAAGGAGACACTTCCGGATGACCCGCTGTTCCCCCAATTCGTGCAGACCTACGAGGAGCATCATCCGCTGCACTACTACAACGCCCAAGAGCTATTCCGATACTTCAGGAACGCTGGACCCTTAGTGTCTGTGGAGAGGGCCGTCGACATTGGCCACGAAACTACAACATGCGTCGTCCAATACTGGAACGAGGAGCACGCAAATTTCGCAAGGCTCAACGCCGGATCGCTGGCACCAGACTCGGATCAGCGCACTTCCCCGCTGCCGTCCTTCACTCTCCGGGCATATAATCCCTACAATCTCTATATCACGGTAGGTGGCGTCTCGTGTCCGTAGATGTCCACCGTTCTGATGTTCCTACAGAAGCTCAGTCCAGCCGTCGACACCCAGGATCTCCGCGAGCGTTTTGGAGAGGTCGGTTCAATAATTAGATCACGCATGGACGCATTGTGTCTGACATTCGGCTTTGAATATTTCAGTGGGGCGATATCGTAGAGTGCGCACTGTTTTTGCCTTCGAGTGAATGTCACAGCTCATCTCCCGTATGCTTTCAGAGCTAAAGTGGTACGACGCGGCACGCGGGCAGCGTATGCTTTTGTGTCATATAGAACCAAAGTCGAAGGTGATTACTTGACATAGCACGACTAAGGTGTGGCTGACTGCGCTGACTTTTAGCTTTACATGCCATGGACGCAATGAGGGGTACACTCATATACGGGCAAGCTATCGAAGTCCGATACCATGTGCCGGCCGTGCAGGGTGTCTTTCGCGAGACTCGGTTCTCTGCCGGAGGTGGCGGCTCTGGGGCAACAAACTTCGCATCGTCGGTGCGTTGACCGTCTCATAGTCTTTCAATTGTTAGGTTATACTGACACCTCATATCTTGTGCAGCACAAACCGCCGGCCTCCGATACCAGGCGTGACCCTACGCCAGACCCCGCAGCTTCGGAGAGAGAAAGACGTGAAGAGGAAGCCTTGCGTAGGCGACGCGAGGCAGAAGCTGCTGCGGCACGGGAGGCGGAGCGACGCGCGCGGCGCAGCGAAGCTCTATCCCGCAGGAGGTCCGCAGAGGCAGGGGCGATACGCGCGCGCAAATCCGCCGCAGACGCAGAAGGAGAGCACGGCGCCGCGCGAACGCGCCTTGGACACGCAAAGGAGCACTACGAGACGGCGCGCAAGGACAGCACCGACGCCGAAGAGGCGCTCGCCGCAGCGGAACGCGCGCTAGAGGCGGCCCAAGACCGCGCGGCTGAGGCTCTCCGCGCCACGGTCGGGGCGGCGGAGGCCATGTTACAGGCGAAGAGGCACGAGCTCGACGCATGGAGCAGCATGAACGAGGCGCTCGAGGACCGGCGCCATGCCGAGGCGGAGCAGGAGCGTGTGTACGGCGAGACGCAGGCGGTCATGGACGAGACGGAGGACCTCGCTGCGGAGGAGCGGAGGCAGGAGGAGCTTGCCGAGGCGGTGCGGAGGATGAAGGAAATGCGGGAGGCGGAGGAGGCGGATCGGCGAGAGCAGGAGGTGCGTAGGAAGGCTGAGGAGGCGGAGCGCGAGAGGAAGGCACGCGAAGAGGCCGAGCGGGTCGCCCGGGAGAAGCAAGAACGCGAGGCTCGCCACAAGGCTTACTTAGCAGCTGCAGCGGCCGAAACGCAGCGTTGCCAGTCGCGCGATGTGAAGAGATGGCTCATCAACAAGCTCTGGAAGTGGAACAGCGACCGTGCGCTGCGACGCTTCGAGTTCGTCAGCCAGGAGTTTGACGATATCAAGTTTTGCGAAAGCCAGCCGCTCACCTTCGACAGTGTGCCTTGGCCTGTGCTTCAAACCCCTCTCGTGCTTACGTTCAACGATATCGACTGGGCCGCGGTAGAGCGTTTCTTTGAGGCGTTGAAGCGGAGCTCAGCGGGAGAGAGCCAGTACAACACGATGGTTGAAAAAGCGCATCGGAGATTCCACCCTGATAAATGGAGATCCCGCGGTCTATTAAACACAGTCCTCGACGAAGACCTGCGAAAAAAGCTGGAGAAAGCCGGGAATATTGTCGCGCAGGCCATCACTCCCATCTGGCGAGCCTCCAGGTCCCAATGATCGCATATGGGTTAGGTGACTCTGGCCATGTTCAATACTTAATACTATTGAGCTGCGCGGAGAGCGTTTTCTGCGTTGCTGGTCTGTACATTTCCTCTCCTTTGCTGCTGCTTGAAATTCAATATATTTCAATGCTTGTTTCCGTGACCATGTCGAACGCCGAGCTGTCTGATAAAGTCGGGCGCTGGCATGTTGGCCACGTTGTAACCGAGGACCGTAACTTTGCACCGTGCTTGCCCTTCTTCTCCTTTGTATACATCCCTGTCGGACGTCGCGCTACGCTCTCCTACAGCTCGCCTTACGACAAAGGTAGCGCGCACCTGAATCACCGATGGCGAAGGATTTCCGCAAAGCGCCGCATCCGTTGCTGAAAGAGGCAGTGTTGTACTTCCCAGAGGTCCCGAAGAATGTGCCCTGGGCATCCGTGATCCAGGTGTTCAGCTCCTGCGGGACCGTGCTCAGCGCAGGGAAGCACAACGCGGTGCCGGACAGCAAAGCGTGGGTAGTACGCTTCCGCGACGTCTTCGAAGGTACGCCGCGCCGTATACACGCCAGCGCCACATAGCTGATAGCGGAGGAATCATGCAGCTGAGATGGCGCTCGCGACATTACAAGGCGCGGTGATTCCGAACACGACGCCGCCAATCGCCCTTGCGCTGTCGCACACGCCAGAGCTCGCCTCGGTCGCGCCCCTGCAACCGCTCCTGCCTCAGTTCGTGCAATCGAACCTCGCGGCTCACCCCTTGCAGAGGGCATCCCCGCAGGATGTGTTCCGCTGGTTTCGAAGCTCGGGGCCGCTCGTCTCTGTCCAGACCGATGTCGATGTCGGGCACGGAAATAGGACGTGCGTCGTCGAGCACTGGGAGGAGGAGCATGCTAGATACGCCAAGACGCAGGGCAAGTCGCTCCATGCGCCGCTGAAGACCATGCCAGCGTTTGGCCTCCGCACGTTTGACCCCTGCAACCTGTACTGTGCTGTCAGTGAAGCGGATGCTACATCTCGAAGCGGGAATGGCTGCTGACGATTTGTTCAGAAATTGGGCTCCGCCTTCAAACAAGAAGACTTTGAAAAGCATTTCGGGAAGGTACGCCTCTCGACTCTCGATTTCTGGGAGATAATATGCTGAGGGTGGTTTAGTTTGGAGACATCGTTGTGTAGGGATACATACCTGTCAGGAGCAGCCCAAATATTGATGGCTGCAATGCAGGGCACGTCTCATGAACGTGGGCACTGTCGAAGCTTACGGGTTTATCTCGTTCCGGACGCAAGATCAAGGTAGGCAGGCTATGCTTATTGCTAGCCAACATGCTGACATGTTCGGATGGCTCCAGCATCAGGGGCCATGCGCGCGCTGAACGGAAAAGTCGTTGGGATATCCCCGTTGCAAGTCAGGTGTCATGAACCGAAGTGGCAGTGGAACTTTCGTATCCCGTCCAACGCGCGAACAAACCCCGAGCAGAAAGCCCAGCCGAAGGCGAAGGATGCAAATGTATGGTTACTGCTGGCATTTGTGTCGCTCAGTGATGATGAACGTGGATTGTAGAGCGCGCAAGCGAGTAGCCACGACCAAGAGAAAAGCCCGGCGAATGACGAAACCCGACGTCTCGAAGAAGAGGAGAATAAGCGAAAGAAAGCGGAGGAGCTCAAGCAGCAGGAGGAGGCTCAGCGTAAGCAAGCAGAACAAGAACAGCAAAAGAAGGTCGAGGAAGAAGCACGGCGGAAGAAACAGGAGGAGGAAGAGAAGCGAAAGCTGGAACAGGAGCAGGAGAGGCTCAAGAGAGAACAGGAGGCAGAAGCAGCGAAAGCGGCAGAGCAACGGGCAAGGGAACGACAAACAAAGCGGGACGCTGCAGAATCGAAATGTCTCGCAGCCGTGGCAGCCCACGCGTCGGCGGAGGCCAGGCTGGTATCGTTCGAGATAGAACATACCGGGGCGAAGGCCCAGCGTACGACGGCAGAAAGCGAGGCGAGCGCAGCCACAACAGCGCTCAAGGACGCGGTCCGTGCGGTTCAGGAGGCCGAACGTCTGCTGGCTGAAGCGAAGCAGAGGCTCATGGACGCGGCACGTCGCGCTGGAGACGCGACCATCGCACGCGTACACGCGCAGGCCGCGGAGCAAGAGACATCCGTACGGGTGCATGCGGCAGTGCAGGATGAGCGTAACGCAAAGGTCGAAATGGAAATGGCGGAGCGCGAAGAGCGGGACGTCCTGGAGGAAACCGCTGCAGCGGAGGAGGAGGAGAGGCGGCAGCAGGAGCTCGCAGAGTCCATCCGGAAGATGCGCGAGCTGCGAGAGGTGGAGGAAGCGGAACAACGGGAGCGCGAGGAGAAGACGCGCCAGCAGGAGGCAGAGAAGCTTCGCAAGCTTGCCGCGGAACGACTCGCACGAGCCGAGCGCGAGCGACAGGCTCGCGAGGAGGCCGAGCGGCTTGAACGACAAGCCCGTGAGGAGGCCGAGCGACTTGAACGACAAGCCCGTGAGGAGGCCGAACGACGTGAGCGAAAGGCTCGCGAGGAGGCCGAGCGACTTGAGCGCGAGAAGAAGGAGCGCGAGGAGCAGGAGGCCAAGCGTCAAAAGGGTTACGAGGAGGCGTCGGCGGAAGAGCTCACTCGTTGCAAGAAGCGAGACTACGAGAAGTGGAACGTTCACAAGTTCACCCTCTGGACGAAGGAGCGCAGCATTGACCGTTTCGTCGCCGTCAGTCTCGAGTTCGACGAGACTCGATTCTGCGAACGACAACCGCTCACCTCTCTAAGCGTACCATGGCCTACTTTGCAGTCGCCTGCCCGTCTCCAGCTCGGAGAGATCGAATGGGGGGCGGTGGAGGAGTTTTTCGGGGCTGCAAAGCTCGCCGTCGGGGCGAACGAGTACAAAGTCATGGTGGAGAAGGCTCACCGGAGGTTCCACCCAGACAAATGGAGAGCTCGCGGTTTACTGAAGACTGTCTTGGACGACGAACTCCGGACGCAGTTAGAGAACGCAGGGAACATCGTTGCCCAAGCGATTACTCCACTGTGGCTTGCTTCAAAGTCGAGATAATGACATTAGAGCATGTTTAGCAAGTCGTTGGGCCCAGATCAGTAAGTATGATATAAAAGTTCTGCAAGCGACCGACCTACGTTTGATTCGAAGTCTGTGACCCAAACGTAAGCTACGACATGCGTGTCGCAGAAGGGAGGGTGCGGGTAATCCTCGGCACTTCGGCGTTTAAGCGCGCATATTTCCCCGCCGTCGCGGCGGTCGAAAACGACTTGTACTCGACCACCTCCAGCTTTCCAAGGCCGGGACGTAAGTATGTCCTAAGCCCAAGTTTCAACCCCAGAGTCTATAAATGCCCACTTGTGTAACCTATCGTGCCAGTCGAACAGCGCAAAGGACTCAACGTCAACGTGCCGTGGAACTCAGGCTCTCCTACACAGATCCGACACTCGCTCGCGGAACATGGACAGCCCACATCCGCTGGTCACGTCCCCAATTCTCTACGTCTCAGATGTGGCGGAGCACTTGAAATGGTCTCATCTAATCGAAGTCTTCAAGCCCTGTGGATTCGTGCGATCTGGTGGCAAGAGCAGAGTGGATGGTCGCACGAAATGGACTGTCGTCTTCGCGGATGTCTTTCACGGTACGCCATCCAATTCTGCTCTCCGCTTTGCGAGTAGGATCGAACGCTATGCTGTTCAGCCGAGATGGCGTTGGCCACGCTCCAGGGCGCCATGGTCCCGGGAATCTCCCCTTCAGTCGCGTTATCGCTCTCACATTCACCTTCCCTCGAGGCATCACTACCTACTGAACGACTACTTCCGCAATTCGTGAAGGGCTCTGGCAGCGGAAATCACGCTTTGTACGGCGCCAGTGCGCAAGACGTCTTCGCGTGGTTCCGAACGGCTGGGCCTCTGGTGTCCGTCCAGACCGACGTCGACGTGGGGCATGCACACTCGACTTGTGTCCTTGAATATTGGGATGAGCACCATGCCCAATATGCCAGGACAAATTGTCGCACAATGCACCCCACGTTGACGGAGATGAGACCCTTCACCCTGCGTACATTCGACTCTCGCGGTCTATACTGTTCAGTGAGTTATGCAGCAAAGGGCTCTTCGGATTTCTGTTCTGATATGCACTATGGTAGAATTTTGGACCAACATGGCGACAGGCTGACCTCAGAGAAGCTTTCACGCCGGTGCGAGACTTGCTAATGGCTAATCGGAGCTACAGTCATTCTGATCCATATTGCAGTACGGTGATATTTTTGAGTACGTCCAGTCATTATGTGTGCTCTTGAATCGCCTGTGAACCGTGTCAATGTAGCACATTGATGAAGAAAGTCGGTAATCCAGACGCATTTGGCTTTGTGTTTTTCAGTCAGCCAAACGAAGGTACCCATCATGATTTCAGTTGTATCAAACTATTCTCACTTCTTAAATAGCCACACGAGCGTTGAAGGCTCTGAGGGGCAAAGTCGTTGGTGGCAAGAATCTGGTCGTGCGCTACCATGAACCATTGCATCAAGACCTATTCCGAGCATCGTTCCCGGCTAGCCCCCCGGGCGGCAGCGCCAATGGAGCGTCCTGGAGGCAGAGGCAATCCGTGAGTATAATTTCACAGGTCGAGTCTCTAACTTATTCTCACATTCTATACAGAATGCCCCAGCAGGTCCAGGCAGTCCAGATGCCGCTTCCGAACCCAGCGCATCCCAAGACCCCCAGCCGGATCCTGCTCTCGATGAAGCAAGACGTAAACGCGAGGATGCAGAAGCCGCTGAGCGCGCAGCAAATGCCGCAAAGGAAGCCGCCGAAGCCGAGGAACGCGCCGCACAGCAGGCAGTCATGGACGCCGCGCAGGCGTACGAGACGACACGCGCGGAGCAGCGTGAGGCGGACGCCGCAGTGGAAGAGGCTGAGCGCATGCTCCGAGTGGCAAAGGAACGACAGCTCGCCGCGGCGCTGGACGCCGTGCACGTGCTCGCCGCGAAGCTCGAGGCGGAAGAACGCGAGCAGGAGGCGACCCGGCGCCATCGCACGGCGGAGCAGGAATTACTCGCACGCCGCACCACCAGAGAGGACGCGCGGCTGGCTGAAGAAGCCGAACACGAGCGGGTCAAGGCGCAGAGCCGCAGCGAACCGGCGGCACCAGCGGATGGGAAGGGGAAGGGGAAGGAGCCTGAGTGGGGAGCGCAGGCGAGGCAGCGCCAGGAAGAGAACGCGCGTACGCGTGACGCGTTCGAGCAGCGGCGTAGGGCGTGGTCCGAGAGTCTGAAGAACCTCGGCTGCAAGGATCAGGCGGTCTCGGGGAGCTCCGACCAGGTTCCCGCCGCCGACGTGGACACTAGCCGAGACGAGCAGTCGGCATCGCAGGCTTCGCGCGACATGGACGATGGCGAACAGTACCGTGCGTCGGGCTCTTCGCCGAACGGGCAGTCGACGAATGGTGGTGGCTACTCGGGCGACACCTCTACCGACGAAGGGAACACCTCGGCGGAGACTGGGCGTACCACACCGGACGACGCCAGGTCGGCTGACTCCGAGTCCGCCAGACACGACGATCGTCACGACGAGAAGGAGAGGGAAGCACGTGAGCAGGCGGAGAGGGAAGAGGCGGAGCGAAGAGAAATAGTGGAGGAGATGGAGGCTCGAGAGCGAGAGGCAAAGCTCCAAGAGGATCTGCTCCGCGCACTAGAGGAGAAAGAGGAGGAGGAGAGGAGGCGCCAAGAAGAAGAACGCATCCAGAAAGAAGCAGAAGAGGAGCGGCGGCGAGACGAAGAACGTATAGCGGAGCTCGAGGAGTCGATCCGGAGAATGAAGATCCTGAACGAGCAAGAGGGCATCGAGCGCCGCGAGAAGGAGAAGCAGGCGAGGCTGCAGAAGGAGCGCGAAGCACAGCTGCGTCGGGAGGCGGAACAACGAGCCCAAGCGGAAGCGGAACGAGCTCGAGAGGAGGCAGAGCGCAATGCTCAGATGGAGCAGTACCTCAAGGAGCTCGAGCAACTGGAGCGGACGGCGGTCGAAGCACAGCGGCTCGAGCAGTACCAAGAGGCGGCAGCGAAAGAGCGCATCCGGTGCCAGAAGCGCGACGCGGTGCAGTGGAACATCCGCCCCGACCCCTTCTCCAAGCGGCTCTGGACTCCTCAGTGGAGTATACGCCGCTTCCAGACCCTCTGCGCTGAGTTCGATGAAATCAAGTTCGGCGACGCGCAGCCTCTCACATTCCAGAGTATCCCCTGGCCCATGCTGCACTACCCCCCGGACCTCACGTTCGACCTGGTCAACTGGAGTGCGGTAGAGCAGTTCTTCCTTGCCGCGAAAGGGAACATGTCGAATGGCGAGTACAAGAATATGGTCGAGAAGGCTCACCGGCGGTTCCATCCCGACAAGTGGCGGTCGCGTGGTCTCCTCAACACTGTGCTCGACGAAGAGCTGCGAAAGCGTCTTGAAGACGCGGGGAATGTAGTGGCTCAGGCGATTACCCCACTGTGGTTGGCGTCCAAAACCTCGCGGTAATACCGCGATGGGTGTCGTGCCAACGTCCTCATTCGATGATTGAGATGAAGCTGGTCCGCCGTGGTTTATTGACTAATTTATAGATGAAGGGGCGAATGCTGCTACACTCGGTGTCTTTACTTGCACTATTCATGGGTTCGGTGCGTCCTTGTATTACGGTTCAGTCACGAAATGGGCATCTCCGACGTCCGTTGCCTTCAAGGAACGCACCGCGTGCGATCCTCGACTCAGCCTGTTCCTGTTTCACGTTGAGCATGTTGAGCATGGGAACCAGCTGCCCTCACTGCGGCGTAGATCCGCCTTCGCCCGTGTACAAGCAGCGTCTTCGCCGGTCGATATCGCCTCTCTCTCATCCTCTCCCTCGCCCTTGCCCCCTATCGACATGTCAATCCCGTCGCAAAGATTCAGACCGCACCCCCTTCTCAGGGAGCCAGTGCTTTATGCCGTTGACATACCCGAAGCAGTTAAATGGGAGCACCTAGACCCCATCCTCAAGGTTTGCGGACAGGTGGTCTGGCTCGTGCAGAGCCGCACTGGGGGTCTTCCTCCAGATGGAACCATCACTTGGAAGCTCCAGTTTCAAAGCCTCTATCACGGTGCGTGCTGCTTCCTGTGGTGATAAACGTGTCTGACGCCTCTTCGCCAGCCGAAATGGCCCTGGCTACTGTGCAGAGCCTCCAGATTCCAGGCATATCTCCGCCGTGTCTCCTGACGATCTCGCCCACGCTTACCCTTGTCGGAATCCTGCCGCCGAAACCTATCGTTGTGTTATACGTGAAGCCTTCCTTCAGCGGGCCCCATACTAGCCTCCAGGCTGCCAGCGCTCAGCAACTCTTCGAGTATTTCCGTCCCGCAGGGCCTCTGGCCCTAGTTCATACCGACATTGACGTCGGCGCTGAGCGGCGGACCTGCGCCGTCGAGTACTGGGATCTTGACGACGCACAGTATGCAGTCAATCAGCGCCATAGCCTCCACAGTGCGCTACAGAGGGTCCCGGGGTACACGCTCTGCCCGGTATATCCCTACGGCGTGCTTTGTACCGTACGTGGCTAGAATCTCTGCCGTCTGCGGGGATCTGCTGAGCGACATTCTTCTAGAACTTGGGTTCGATACGCAAAGCCGATCTTCTCGCTGCACTGGGTCCAATGGTATGCGATATAACAGTCTTCAACCACACTTACCTGACAATGAAGCATCTAGAACGGCGAGGGCTCGGATTTCGTGTCTGTATGTCCATAATGAGAGCGATGCTGAGCTCACACGAGGGTGTAGGATTGACATGCGCCAGGAAGGCACACTCACGACTCACTGTTACATTAGCTTCAAATATCGAACAGTGGGTACGTTTCACCGGACAGTTTATTACGCGCATGATCTGACGAGCATTAACGACTGCGGTTAGCGGCACTCCTCCTTTCGATGATGAACGGAGAAGTCCTTGACGACTCTTCGGGCTTGAGAGCGTCCGTTCGCTACATCGAGATTGGAGACGAGGGAAAGCCGATGCTAGCAGAACCTAACCCCGTGGTCCAAGACATGCGCCTTGTATGTCCGCAACCTCTTAGTCGGCGTGAATATCATTCACATAAATCGTGCAGAAACCGTCGGAGGCGTTGATGCCGAATACGACCCCCGCAGCCGGAGCGAAGTCGTCCAATCCGCCGAATCACACGGAACAAGGGCAGACGGAGTCTCAGAGCAGCGCACGCCAGGCGCCCGCGCAGGATCCCGTCAGACAAGAGGAAATTGACGAAATGACGAGGCGGATGCAGGAGATGAACAGGCAGGAAGAGCAGGACCGGAAAGCGAAGGAGCAAGAGGCCGCAGAAAAGCATCGACAAGACGCCGAGCGCGCCGCGAGGGAGGAGCGGGAGCGCCACGCGCGCCCCGAGCCCGCCCCACGGAAGCCACCAGCCAGCCCAGCGCCGCCGCCCGTCGACCCCGCGCAGCTCGAGGCATATAGAGCCGCGGCCGCGCGGGAGCACGCGCGCTGCACGGCGCGCGACGCCGCGCTGGCGCCATGGTTCGCGGCGTGGACGCCCGCGCGGCTCGTGCGCTGGTTCGCGGCCGTGAGCCCGGAGTTCGACGCGACGCGCTTCGACGCCGCGCAGCCGCTCACGTTCGCGTCCGTCCCGTGGCCGCTGCT
The DNA here is from genome assembly GCA_019973155.2 of Phanerochaete sordida. Lineage (NCBI taxonomy): Eukaryota > Fungi > Basidiomycota > Agaricomycetes > Polyporales > Phanerochaetaceae > Phanerochaete > Phanerochaete sordida. Next base: position 220,359 of record BPQB01000027.1, read on the forward strand.
CGTCCCGCCCGCGCAGCGCGCGCTCGGCGGTGTCGAGTGGCAGGCGGTCGAGGCGTTCTTCGCCGCGGCGCGCGCCGAGCTCGGGGACGAGGAGTATAGGGAGATGCTGGAGAAGGCGCACCGGCGGTTCCACCCCGACAAGTGGAGGGCGCGGGGGTTGCTGAGGACGGTGTTGGATGAGGAGCTGCGCAGGAGTCTGGAGGACGCGGGGAATACTGTCGCTCAGGCTATCACTCCTCTCTGGCTGGCTGCAAAGTCTTCGAACTAGTTTGACTTCAATCTTCGTGACGATAGATGTTCTTGTACAAGTACAAATGAAATCCAACGTCCATGTTTCCGCTCCTCGACCTTCGCAACAACCATGCCAAGATGCGAACGCACACGGTTCTCAATTCCCTCAGAACGGCGTCGCTTGCAGCAACCGCGTGAACAGCGCCATGCCCTCCGCCCTAAAATCGTCCAGCGAGATCGCCAGCGGGACGTCCCCGTCCTGGAACGTGAGCAGCTGCCGCTCCGCTTCGGTGAACGCGGGCCAGTGCAGCAGTCCGGGGCCGTTCGGGTCGAGGTTGTTCACGAAGTTGACGAGGTAGTCCGTCATGTCGCCGGGCCCGTACACGTTCAGCAGGTCCGTGGCGTGTGCCTGGCGGGGTGGTCAGCGCGGGGCGACAGCACTGGGACACGTGGACGTACACTTCCGAGGCCCGGGGTCGCCTTGAGGCGTTTATTCACTGGATGCCTGTCAGGAACGTCGTTCTCACTCCGCGTCGGGGGCCGACTCACAGTAGGAGAAGACACGCTGCTTGCCCGCGCGCTGCGCGAGCAGGAAGCGCCGCTCGGCCTGGAAGATGAGGTCGCCCTGGATCGCCGCGAGCCGCTTGAACTGCGGGGAGAGCGCGTTCGCGGCGCCCGTGCCGAAGGGCGAGCCCTGCGCGGGGTCCTGCGGGTAGAGCCGCAGCACGTCGTCGAGCTCCGCGGGCGTCGCGCCCGGGAGGTAGATCGTCGCGAGGTAGGTGCGCAGTTCGGCCTCGGTCCTGGAGCAGGCGGGTCAGCTGGACGAGGATGAGGGGACGATGGGGCGGCGTACGTGATGTTGAGCAGCTGGATCGTGAACAGCGTGCCCTCGTCGTCGCAGTCCTGGGCACAGTCAAATCATTACCACGTCAAAGTAGCGCATATAGGTGCTTACCCCATTCACGAACGGCACATCAGCGATCTCACCGCGCGCGACGAGGGTCTGCGGGTTATCAGTAATGAAGACTCCATCCGCGCGCGGATTAAACGGAATATTCAACGACTGCCCGGCCCACACTCATCAGCCCAGCCCAAAACAAAGCCAAATCATCCACGCACCTGCGGCGTAAACAGCCCAGGCAGCGCCATCGCCGCGCTCTGGAGCACCTCAAACGGCGCCTCGCGCAGGCACTGCAGCGTGTCGCGCGCACCCGCACATCCTGTGTCGGCGACGACGCTGTCGTAGAACTGCTGCGCGTGCGTGAGGTCGCCCGTCGAGAGCGGCGAGCCCGAGTTCATGAACGCGCCGCGGAAGAGGCCCTGCGCGGCCCCGCGGTTGGCGACCAGGTGCATCGCGACGGAGACCGCGCCGGCGGACTCGCCCCAGCTGTGAAGGGGTGTTAGCGGGAGGGGGAGGGGAGCGGGAGGGCGTACATTGTGACTTTGGTGGGGTCGCCGGCGAAGGCGTGCACGTATTTTTGGACCCAGTGCAGGGCCAGGCGTTCTGTAGTGGTTCAAAGGAAGAGACAAGGCTCGGGTCAGCGCGGCTGGGAGGGCTGGAGTCGGCTTTGGACGTACGGTCCTGCAAACCAAGATTGCCGACGCGCGCGTCCATGACCTCCTTGCTTGCGAGGAACCCGAAGACTGTCGCCGAGGTTCAGCTGTGTCTCGAGGCAGGCGACGAGAGCAGCGTACCTGACAAGCTGTGTTAATGTAAGATTTGTGTGCTAAGCAGTCACGGAGGGCGACACGCACCGGTAATTCATGCTCACATACACGACCGGCGTGCCCATCTCGACCGAACGTGAGACGACGGCGCTCCCATTGAACCTATGTGGATGGTGCAGCTCAGGCCCGGCACTTGGACATAGTAGGGCAGGAGCACGTACGCGCCCGTCGACCCCATTGTGAATCCACCTGGAACAGATGAGACAAAATTAAAGGGTCCCACGGAGTAGCGTACCGCCATAGATCCACTGTAGGCGGTACAGAATCAGTTGTGATAGCATTATTCCTACCACATATCACTCACAACAACGACAGGCAGCTTCGCGCCCGGCGCGACACCAGCAGGTGTCCAGACATTGATCGTCAAGCCTGTGAAATTTTGTCAGTAGGGTTCTCGGTGACATTCTCTTACACTTACAGTCCTCCCCGGACTGCGGCGGCGCCATGCCGTCGAAGAACGCGGTGACGTTCGACGCGATGCTCGCGGGGAAGTCCGGGCCCGAGGGCAGCTGCGTGCACGCGAGCCCGAACGCGGTCGCGTTGTGCGTGCCGGTGTACGGCGGCGGCGCGACGGGCAGGCGCAGGCGGAGGTCGCCGATGCTGCGGGTGCGTCAGGCGTGGACGGCAAAGCGGAGGAGGGAGAGGAGGAGGAGGGAGAAGAGGGGGAGGGAGGGGAGGGGCTCACGGGGGCTGGGCGAAGGGGATCCCGGTGAACCTGTGCGCGAGGCCGTCGACTGTGCCGAGGAAGGTGCCGGCGTCGAGGGTCACTTTTGGAGGGGCCGGTGCGGCTAGCGACGCCGCAAGCGCGGCATGTCTTGCGAACAAGGTCAGGCAGACGGAAACTAAAGAGCGCATGGTTTAGGTGCTCGCGCGAAATTTGGAGCGCGACGGGCTCACTACACAACACTTCGCCTTATATTGATTTTGAAAGGCTCTATGCCGTCATATGCGTGGACATCGCAAGCCGAGTTCGACCAGGAAGCCTACGCAGCGAGAAAGCAGGGCCGGCTTCTGCTGCAGCTGATGCAGATTCTGTTAATGCAAATCATGGAGGGCTGGAGGTCGGGCGGTCAGATGAGCACACCTCAGCGTCCAACTGCACCCTCGCAATGTCCATGGACGACCCATGACTGGGCCTGAGAGAACCTGGTGATCATCTGGTTCCCGCGAAGCTCGGTGAGCTGCGGTTCGACGCATTATTAGTGGTCTAGTGCCAAGGATTGAAGCCTATAGCAATAGCAATGCCATGCAAAAAAGTATGACCATCCAGACTTTCCACGGCAAACAACGTGCTGAAGATTCCTTGTCAGCGGCGTGTGGACAAAAACCCAGAACGTGCACATGCCTCGCATCTGCCGCCTCGCCGCAAGCTTCTCTCCCACGAGCGCGAGATTGGTCAAGCAGATGGATAATCCCCTGCGTTTCGAGCTTAAGCTTGGGCCTGAGCACGGCTCACAAAATGTCTGGAAAAAGCGAGATAAATGGCGGCCCAGATGAACATGGATGAGGGAAGATGTCGAACCCGACCCCGGGACAACCGGGGAATGCTATTGGTGATGGCGCATCAGGCGCATCAGATGCGGCTCTCCCCCTTTCTGGCGCTACCCGCGGTGATACCGCCAGGTTCGTCCGCAACTCTATCAACGTTGGTTCCAGAACGCGTTCGGCCCTCTTGACGATGCCGGTCACAGCGCCCGCGGGTCGTCGGCCGTCGTGCTGCGGACATTCAACGTCGTATCTCGACGCGGTCCGTGCTGCGCTCACTAGTATGACTGGGCCGCAGTGCACCGTGTGGCGGGCGAAGTGGCGGACCATGCTCGAGGGCCGCCAGGGAAGAGGAGGTCGCCCCGAACGAGCTGCGATACGCGGTCAGCGGTGAGTCAGAGAGTCATCTGAAGCCATGTCCCTGACCACTGCTCCATGTGCTTCATAGAGGCTTTTGACCGGACGAGTCTAGCCGGTGCAGACTGCTTGACGCCGACTATGACTCGGCACCAACAAGTACGTGCGGGGCGCCGATCATGCTCGCGTTCAAAGCTTCTACAGCTTTGAAGCTATGCAACTGCAGATGCCAAGACATCGCTGAAACATGCTGTCAGCGAACGTCCAGGTCAGACCAGATGTGGTGCACGATAGATACACCCTATAGAGTTACATGGCTCGAGGCGCAGAGGGACGCCTTCCGGTCGTATTTGCGCGACGCCTCGTGGATCACACCGTGCACCGGATGCTGACGCGTCGTATCGCGACCAGGGCGGGGCGACCGCTGGAATGTAACTTTCTCCAGCAGGTCGCTTGAGCCGTCCGCCTGCAGAGCGTCCTCATGTCCGCCACGGACGAGTACGCAATCCCGGTGATCCATCTGATGTCGGAGCCGCATCGTCCTAGTATGCCCAACCGCTGGATACCAGCGACTGCAGCCCTCGTGTGGCCGTAGACTGCGGGTCTGTGGCAGTTACCCCCGCGTGCCTGCATGTGGGCGCGAAGTCTGCATTGACGCTCCCACTGACTATGGATCACCCGTCCGCAGGTACATACCCGCTCGATATAAAGGTCGTCGGGCCGCACTCGGTGGACGCCAACCACCGACTTCCCTAATTCTACCGTCTCTACCTCCTCACCGCGTTCTTCGACAGCCGGTCGCCTTCACAGCCATGGGCAACAAAGGCTCCACCACTGCACCCCTGCCGCAAAGCACTCCGCCAGCGACAGCATCGCTCGCCGCGCCCACGCCTGCCCCCACACCCGCATCAACACCCGCGCCCTCAAACGCAAGTTCAACGACGCTCGCGAGCACCACCACGGTCGCGACCGCCGGTGGCTCGACCGCGACGCTCGTCCCCAAGGTACGCCTGCCCTGCCCTTCCTACCGCCCGCTACCGCCTCACCTACCCACGCACCACAGACCCAGCCCACGAAAGCCCCAGGCGCACCGGCGGGCCAGGGCGCCGCGAAGGACTGGGACGCGGCGTACGGCGCGCTCGCGAGCCGCTTCGGCTTCGGCGCGACGGCGCCGACGCTGCCACACACGACGCTGAAGGACCGGGAGGCGCGCGGGGGCGCGGGGCGGACGTGAGGGGTATGGGATGCGGGGTGCGAGCGTTGGAAGAAGTGTTGCTGCTCTACGCTGACAGAGATCTTGGTTTGGTTTTAATCTTGTTGTGGTACGTCGCTCTGCGTTTTTTTTGTGGACCGTACGTCGCATTGGTCTGTTGCGTCCTCGCGCAGATATTTATTGGAGACATTTTTATTTGGCCACCAGTTATTTTCTAGCATACTGTGGAGAGGCAGTCGTGGTCGATTCACGCTATGATACATCGTAGAACCGTTTTAATCGGCTGTATGCGGCTCACAACGGTCTCGAAGCACAGGACTGCTTGAGCGGCCATTCCCTCGCCGTACCTCCGCCGCACCTTCGCTAGACCACCACCCAGCCCCACCCCTCCGCATCATAGCGGCTGCGCGAGCGCCAGCTCCGTCACGAAGCGCATCCCGTCCGCGCCGAACGTGTCCTCGCCGAGCGCGCGCGGGACGGGCCCGCCCAGGAACGCAAGCAGGCGCGGGCTCGCGGGGCCACGGCAGCAGCCCGGGCCCGCTCGGGTCGCGCCGCACGGCTACGTTGACGAGGCAGTCCGCCATGTCGCCGCCGGCGTACACGTTCAGGAGGTCCGTGCCGTGTGCCTGCGCGGCGCCGTCAGCGCGCGAACGAGCAGTGGGGAGGGACACGCGCCGCGCCGACGCCGGGCGTCGCCTTGAGCCGTTTGTGCACTGCGCGCGCGTCAGTGACATGCGGGCGGACGAGACGGCGGGGAAGGGCGCACGGAACGCGACCACGCGCTGCGCGCGCGTGCGCCCGCCCGCGAAGGCGCGGCGAGGCGCCTGGGAGGCGCGGTCGCCGAGCAGCGCGGCGAGGCGCTTCTACTGCGGGCTGAGCGCGTCGCGCGCGCGCGTGCCGAAGTGCGCGCCCTGCGCGGGGTCCGCGGGGTAGAGCGCGAGCAGCGTGGCGAGCTGCGCGGCGGACGCGGTCGGGAGGAAGAACTCGGTGAAATACGCGCGCAGCTGCGCGGCGGTGCTGGGGAGGCGTCAGCGGACAGAGGAGAGGGAGAGGGGCGGCGGACGTGATGTTCAGGTTCGGGGGCGCGAAGATCGTGCCATCGTCGCAGTCCTGCGAGAGGTCAGTACGCGTGCGCAAAGGAGTGTCCGTGACGCACGCTGGTCACGAACGGCATATCCGCGACGAGCTCCTGCTGCACCAGCACTTGCGGGTCGTCTGCGAGAAACACCCCGTCCGCGGGGCATCCACGCCAGCGCCAACGCTTGCCCGAGGGCACGATTAGCCCCGTTCACACAATAAACGTTGCACGGCACACCCACCTGCCGCGACGTGATCGACGGCGACTGATCGATCGCCTGGAGCAGCGCGGCGAACGTCACGCCGCGGAGGCACTCCAGCGTGTCGGGCGCGGGCGCGCAGCCGGTGCGCCCGTCGCAGTCCGCCTGGCCGCGCACGACGGGCGGCGAGCCGCTCTGCATTGACGCGCCGCGGAAGAGGTCTCGTGTGTCGCCGCCGTGCGTGAGCGTCTGCAGCGCGACGCTGCTCGCGCCGGCGGACTCGCCCCAGCTGGGCGTGAGTGCCAGTGAAGTGGTGGTGTGTGGTAGGAGAGGGGGAAGGGCGTACATTGTGACTTGGGTGGGGTCGCCACCGAAGGCGGGAATATATTTCTGGACACACCGCAGCGCCTGGCGTTCGTGCAGAATTTGCTGGACTGACAGTCTAACGACCGACTCCGAGGATCACGAAGCCTGACGCAAGTGGAACCGAGGACAGGGCATGTAGCGACAGGGCAGCCGCACAAAGCAGAAGAACGAATAAAAATATGACGTCCTAGACATCGCGCGGTCGTCGTGAGGTCTCTACGTAGAGTCGGACGGGGGCGAAGACGACGACGAAAAAACCTCGAATGAAGCTGTAAATGGAAAGTTTATCAAACCAGAAGCGCATCAGGCGCATCAGAGGCGCTTTGAGGCACCCCGCCGGGCGTCTGCTCGGCAATAAGACCGGCGATCATCCCCAAACCCTATCTGCCGGCCGAGAACGCAGCTGCGGTCCGCCAGGGTCCTGCTCCTGCTCGACGCTGCCCGCAGCGCGCGCCCTCGCTCGCAGCACGCTGCGCACATTCGCCCCCGTAGCGCAAGGTGGCGCACGGTGCGCCCGCCGCGACTGAGCCGCAGCGTGCGCCGCATGCTCGCCCTCGCGCCCGCGCCCGGGAGGTGCTCGAAGGAGGCACGCAGGCAGCGAGTGCGCTGCGCGACGTGCGCGTGAGGCGAGCCAGTGAGTCATTCCCCGGCATCCCTGACTCGCTGGCGGCTGCCCCATGTGCACCGTGGCTTTTGTCCGGGTGTGCGTGCACCGGCAGCTGCACTTGACGCGCTTGACGGCCGTGATGACTCTGCGGGCCGCGCTCTGATGCCGCCTGCTCGACTCATTTTGATGCAACGCTCGTCAGAGCATCCACAGCGAAGAGCGTGCGCACCGTAGAAACGCCAAGCGTGCAGCTGCAGCTGCAGGACCCTCTCTGTGCTTACGAAGCAGAGGCTCCTGCGCTACGCCACCGACGGCTCCGAAGGCGCGAATCGTTCCGGGGACGGTAGCGCCCCACGCATCGCACTGCGCAGGCAGGCGCGTCGCGACACAGACCCCGTCGAAAACGCCGGAACGGTGCCTTGCAGCAGCGCAGTGCATGCACCCGTCTCCAGATAACCGCGACGGACGCATTGCGTCGGAGCCGCAGCCATGACTAAGCCCATGCGCGCCGCACCCTCATTCTGCGAGTGACTGCGGGCCCGTAGCAGGCGCGTCCGCGTGCGTGCGCGCGCGCGCGAGCCTGCGCTGGTCACCAGGCGCAGGAGTGTGCGTCGCGCGCGCGTATATAGCGAGGGGGCAGAGGCACGAGCCCTCAGCCCAAGCCCAGTGCCCAGCGAGCCCAGTGCCCAGCGAGCCCACTGCCCAGCGAGCCCAGTGCCCAGACGAACCCGCAACCCACAACCCAGACGCCTTCAAATACCCGACCGTCCGCGAGACAGCATGACCATGGGCAACAAGGGCTCCTCGAACGCCGCGAGCACGCGTGCGTCCGCGCCGTCGACTGCACCGTCCGCCACGGCCGCCACCACACCCGCAACCTCCGCCACACTCGCGCCTGCGCCGACGACCGCGCCGACGAACGCGCCGACGAACGCGCCGACGAACGCGAGCTCGACGACGCTCGCGAGCACGACCACGACCGCGACGGCCGCGACGAGTAGCTCGAGCGCGACGCTCCTGCCCAAGGTGCGCTGCTCCCCCGTCCCCTCCCCGCTCCCCTGCCTCCCGCCCCTCTCCGGCCTCCCTCTTCCGCTCTCCCTCTCCCTCCCCCTCTCACTCTCCCCACCTCTCCTCCGCTCCCTTCTTCCCACCTCTCTCCTCCCGCCCCTCCCATACTGACTATTCCCTAGACCCGCCCCGCGCACGCGCCGGGCCAAGGCCAAGGCGCGGAGCCGCGCGACTGGGACGCGGCGTACGGCGCGCTCGCGAAGCGCATGGGCTTCGGCGGCGCGGCGCCGACGCTGCCGCACAAGACGCGGAAGGACCGGAAGGGCGGGAGGGATGGGAAGGGCGGTTCTGGGGGTGTGTAGGCGGGCACGGAGGACCGGGGGCGGGGTGAGGATGGGGATGGGGTGAGGGTGGGGTGAGAGGGGTGGGGCTTGTGAGTTGTGTTGTGTTTGCCTGTGGGTGGGCGGGGTGCTGATGGGTGTGCAGGTATTTATCAGGGGTTGCGGCCGCGATGCTCAAGTTTCTTTTTTTTCCGAGATAGCTGCGCTCAAACACAAGAAAACACAAGAAAATGTCGCTCTGTACAGTACAACGGCTATTTAATTGCCTCGCTCATGCTGTTGCGCGATTTGGGGTGAAGTACTACTACGATATCCTGCGCTGCAGGATGAAGAGCCCGAAGACCAAGGTACTGCGTATACGCCTGCTACGCTGCATTCTCAAGACCATCAACGTCTGAGCAGCCATGCCTGAGTTATCGACCCAGCCATGATCGTCTGGTCGTAGCAGTGTCTGAGCTCATTTTGTACGGCAGGGATGCTGCAGATGCCCAGCCCCAAAGAGCCGAGAGCTCCTTCACACTTATGACTTCCACTAAATACATTAGGCCCACGCGGCCGTCCAACCGCTCCAGCAGACGGCGCTCGCGCGCACTGGACCTCAGGGGCGGCGGCGGAGCGCCGCAGGGAGGCGCCATCGCACCTGGCGCGTGCTAGAACCGTGCGCGGGGGCCGCCGGGAGCGCAGACACCGCGACACAGCGGGCCGTGGCGCGTCTGCCAGCGACGCCTGTGCGCGGCAGGGTCGGCTGGCGTGCACCCCGCGCGCTGGCGCATGCCCGTCGATTGCTGAATTTGGCGGATGTCCGCGCAGGAGTGGGCACCGTCCCGGGGGGGGGGGGGGGCGTGCCTTGGCCGCTCTCGACGCCGCCCAACGAGCACGCCGGTCTGCTGCTGGGCCCGCCTGCGCCAGGCTCGCAGCGGCGAAGGGTTCTTCACGATCATGCCAGTGATCCTTCTAGCTTGGTGCATCGCCCGAGCTTCACCGTGTACATCTTCATGAGCTGTATTGAAGATCAGAATACGGGATGTGCCCTCAACGTACGTTTTGAACGGATCACTGGATGGCGGGTAGGGCTCTCAGCGACTACATCTCCTTCCAAAATTGGACGCCCGGGCATTGCCGACTCCGATTATTTCGGGAAACCTGCGACTCCCGACTCTGCGCGCGTCGGCATCTGGCCACTTCTGCACCCGTCCTTCTCGCGATATCGGGGTCCGATTCTACGTGGGTACTCCTGTTTGCTGTGATGCGCACGGTTTCTGACGACCTCGATGCTGCAGATGCCGTTTGAGAAACATGCGGAAGGTCGCTGCCACCAGTAGGATCTACTCGAGCAAGCTCGACATGCGCTGGGCGTATGCTCAGCCGTGCTCTTGAGATATCGGCAGAGGCGAACGCTGCGACAACGGGTTTCATGCGGCCGTCTGTCTGCATGAGACAGTCAGATGCCTCCGCCCGAGTGACGCTACGCGCAGGGCGCTGCCCGAACCGGACTGAAACCCAAACGCTGTGACGCACGCACCTCACGCGGGGATATATCGTGGACAGCCCAACGTCCCTCACCACCTGCAGCACACGTACTGCGCAACCACGCCAGTGCTCGGCGACATGGCCAGCCCGTGTCTGCCTCCCATCGACGGCTCGCTGTGCACCCTCATCGCCCTCCTCGACTTCAACGCCGCACACAACGCGGACTGGCCGTATGTGGTGTTACCCGAACATGAGGACTCGCAGAGCCTCCAGGCTATCTCGTTCGCCGAGATGGCGCGGGCCAGCCACCACATCGCGCACCTGCTGCGGCCGGGCAGGGAAGGGCCCGACGAGGTCGTGGCGATCGTGCTGAACACCGACATGCCCATATACATCCTTGTAGTGCTGGGCTTGCTACGCGCGGGACTGGTGGTGAGTACTATCCAGACTATTTCTGATCCTGTCCTTAGCTGTCGTCCAGGCGTACCCAATGTCTCCACGCAACTCGCCCGAAGCGATCTGTCACATGCTGCAGTCTACATCCTGCACGCGCATCATTTCCCAAGACTCTCTGTCAGCGCTTACCGAAAAAGTGCGTGCTGAAATGGCTCTCAAAGGCGTGGAGATGCGTGTCGCCGACCTCGCGTCCCTTGAGCCCGCCTTCGACGGCTTCACGCGCCGAGACACGAACGACACATCACACGTCGAGCCGTACCCTCCGCCCACAGCCCCCGACGCGCTGCAAAAACCCGCGCTGTACCTACACTCCTCCGGCTCGACAGGCTTCCCCAAATCAATCCTCTCGACCCACGAACGCCTCTTCAACCGCGCCCTCCGCAGTACGTCACCCACCGCCCGCCACCCCTCCTGCTGACCGCCCGCTGACTCCGCAGACGCGACGCTCGGCTCGCGCGCCCGCGGGCTGCGCTACGCCGCGCTCGGGCTCCCGCCGTTCCACACGATGGGGCTCGTGCAGCACGTGCTCTACCCGCTGCTGAGCGCGCGCGCCGCGGCGTGCTTCGCGCTGCGGCACCCCGCGCCGCCCGTCGTGCCGCACGCGCGCAACGTGCTCGATGTCGCGCGCGCGTGCAAGTGCGACGGCGTATTCGCGGTGCCCGCGATGCTCGAGGTGCGTGGTGCTGGTGATCTGGGTGGTGGGGCGTGTGTTGACGGAGTGGTAGGCGTGGGCCCGCGAGCCCGCGAGCGTGGCGTACCTCCGGACGCTGCAGATCGTCGTACGTCCTTCCTCTCCCCTCGCGGCCCCGCGCTCACGCCCGCAGTCCTTCGGCGGCGGCCCGCTCCCGCAGGCGGCCGGCGACGCGCTCGTCGCGGCGGGCGTGCGCGTCGCGGCGGCGTACGGCGGGACGGAGTTCAGCTCGCCGACGGCGACGTGGGACGAGGCGCGCGGCGCGCGCGCGCCGCTCGTGCCCGACGCGGACTGGCAGTGGGTCCGCTGGAGCGCGCGCGCGAGCGTGCGCATGGTGGCGCAGGGCGACGGGACGTTTGAGCTGGTCGTGTGTGTGAGTGGGCTGCGGCGCGGCGGTGGTGGGGAGGGTCGCTCATGTGCGCCTGCAGGAGAATGAGGGGTATCTCATTCCGGTGTATAACGTGCCTGGCGAGAAGGCGTACGCGACGGCCGACCTGTTCGAGCCGCACCCGACGAAGGAAGGCTTGTGGAGGATGTGAGCCCAGGCACGCGTCATGCTGATGGGTCGCTCATGTGTTATGCAGTGTCGGACGGAGGGACGATGTCATCATTCTCAGCAATGGTACGCGCTTTGATATTCGACGAAGTTTGTTGGTATCTCATGATTAAGGAAAGGCGAGAAAATCGTACCTCTCCAGCAGGAAGACTACATCAATGGCAGTCCATTGGTCAGAGACTGCCTGATGTTCGGCCGCGAGCGCGAACAGGCCGGCCTCCTCGTCGAGCCCGCTCCGGAGCATACGATCGACCCGAACGACGAGCGTGCGCTTGCCAGCTTTCGAAACAAGATATGGTTCGTCGGGCTCCCTCCACGGCGTTGCATTCAGGCTCATACTTTCCAGGCCGTTCGTTGAGACTGCAAACGGAATGGCGTCGACGTTCGCGAAGATCTTCAAGGAGATGATCCTCGTGACCGATCCCTCCAAGCCGTTCCCGAGGGCAGCCAAGGGCACCGTGCAGCGCAAGGCGGCGCTTTTGGCATATGCAGAGGAGATTGACCGACTGTTCGTGTTCTTTTCTGAGCTTTAGGCAGTCCTCTGACCGAATCATTAGATACGAAACCGTCGCAGACAGCAGCGATGCGCGAGGGATCTTGCCACCAAAGTCATGGAAAGAGGCGGACCTCGTCGACTGGCTAAGTGAACACGCCATGGCTGTAAACGGCGGCCGTGCGCCTCCGCACACAGCCAATTTGTTCGAGCACGGTTTTGACAGGCAAGCAACCAAAGTGTTGGCATCTACGCGCGTTTTGCTGACGAGCCGCAGCTTGGGTGCGACATTTTTCAGGAACCGCGTCATTGCTGCCCTGCGGGGCAGTGGAGATACGCATCTCGTCAGCATCGCAGCCCAGATCTCGCCGAACTTCGTCTTCGAGCACCCGACTATCCAAGACCTCGCGTCAGTACTCGGCGCCCTCGTGGATCCTTCTTCAGGTTCCCGGGCACGCCTCATGCAGCCGTCTGTGAAGGTCGAGGACATTGTCGCTCTCATAGCGAAGTACACAGCAGAACTACCCACGCCAGAGAACGGCCCCACGAATGTCCTAGCTGTACAGCGCCCCGTCGTGCTCCTGACGGGGTCGACCGGGAATATCGGCTCCCATATCCTCGCGTACCTGCTGGCAGAGAAGAACGTCGCGAAGGTGTATGCACTCAACCGCCCGTCGGCGAACCCTGGGGAGCGGCTCAAGGCTGCGTTCGCGGAAAGACTGCTCCCTGCGGACCTCCTGGACAAGCCGAAGGCTGTGTCGTTGACTGGCGATGTCACTTTGGAGAACTTCGGTCTGGCGGACGAGCAGTACGACGAGGTACGCTGCGCCCTCCGCCCAAGATGCTCGCGGGACCTGACGCTGTCCACACTAGGTGATCAGCTCTGTCACGCACATCATCCACAACGCCTGGACGGTCAACTTCAATCTTTCCCTGCAGTCGTACGAAGACCAGATCGCGGGCGTGCGGATGCTTGTCGAGATCTGCGCCTCCGCACCGCGGCCTGTTCGGCTGCTCGTCACGTCGTCCGTGGGCATGACGAGCCAGTGGGACCCGAACGATGGCCCTGTGCCCGAGCACCCGCTGCCGGACCCGGCGGTCGCGACGAACAACGGGTACAGCGCTTCGAAGTACGTGGTGGAACAGGTACGCTCACTGCTGTACGGCGTATGCTCGCAGCTGACGACAATGTCGCAGATTCTGGATCGCGCGCATGAAATGGGCTTCAAGACGACTGCGGTGCGCATGGGCCAGGCGTGCGGCCCAGAGGCGACTGGCGCGTGGGGCACCACCGAGTGGGTGCCGATCCTGGTGCGCTCGAGCGTCGCGCTCGGGTGCTTCCCGGACATGACTGGGGTGCGCCGCCTGCCCGGCGCAGACAGTCCAGACACTGATGCGGACCCTGTAGCCCGTCAACTGGGTCCCGCTGGACGCCATCGGCGAGATGTACGTCGACTGGGTGAACGCCCGGGACGACCTGCCCGCGCTCGTCAACGTCGTGCATCCGCGGCCGACGTCGTGGGACGTCGTCCTCGCTGGGCTCAGGGCGGAAGTAGGCGGGAACGTCCCCGTCATACCTCTCGACGACTGGGTATCCAAGCTGGAAGCGCTGTCGACGACAGCGACAGCCGAGGACCTCACCCGTGTGGTCAGTGCATATATGCGCATCGAGCTTCGTTCGCTGAACTGCTTTTGCAGCCCGCGCTGAAACTGCTGCGCTTCTTCCGCAGCATTGCGGCGTCGCGTGCAGACAAAATGTCCCGCGCAGCCGACGATCACGACAGCGCTGGCCTCACGTACGCGACAGCCGAGCTGCAGCGCTCGAGCGTAGCGATGCGCCGCTTACAGCCCATGTCCGAGGCGCACGCACACGCGTGGGTGCGCTACTGGAGGGACAAGGGCTGGCTCCCGCAGACCGTCAGGTATCAAGCATAGTGATCGTCGTATTGGGCCAGCCGCATTGACATTCGTTCTGGATGTAGCACGCCCTCAGATGCCTCGCTCGCGGAGACTCTGAAGAGCGTCTTTCGCCGTAGTCCGAAGATCCCGAAACTGCAGCTCTAGCAGCGTCTTCGCCTTCGTCGGGTCTGCGAACGGGCCCGGGAATGCGAACGGCGGTGCGTCGGGGTCGCCGGCCTGGACACCGGGTTCGCCTCGCACAGCGTCGTCTGTAGCAATTAAATCAATATTTGATGAATAGAACGCGAGGACGAATACTTACAGAGGTTCTGGAAGGTGTATGCGCCTTTTCCGAGATAAATGTATACGTCTGAAAGCGAACAAGGTCGAGCGGACTCACCAGCATCCAGAATGAAGCGTTCTCCAGCTGCCTTCTTGGACTTCAGAGAAGCTGAGACCGCGTCTGCGACATCGCGGACGTCGATGTAGTCAGAGCCGTAGTCCATCACCTTGTCTTTCGGCCTGGGCTCCGTCATGTGTTGATAGAACAGCCGGGGCGAGAAGGATAGGTCTTCGAGAGACGAGAACTAGGGGTGCGAAACTGGTGAGTGCCACAAGCACTCTGTGCGGTCTGGGACGCACCTGGCTGATTACGGGCTGAGCGCGGAGAACCGCCCGGTCAGTGAAAGCGCGCGAGACGTGACTGAGAGCTTCCTCACCCCGAAAGTCTGTGAAAGCGGTGTCAGTACCAGCAAGGCCTGCTGTACACTGCATACTCACCCATGCTGGGACAAAACTCACGACGTCCCATCCGAGGCCCTCATGCTCACTAGGATAGCCCAGCACTGCACGCTCAGCCAGGACCTTCCCAGCCTGGTACTTGACTTGGCCGCTGGTACCGACAGGATCTTTCGTGACGGCTTCGACGGCGCCGTCATTCCAATCGTCCTACATTCGCCAGATTAGCATGAGAAGGGTGGACAGGGAGCATGCCCTGACCTCGTGATAGATATGCGTCAGCGGCTTTCCTAGCATTGCCTGCGCTGATGAGATGTACACAAATCGCTTGACGGTCGTGCTGCGGCACATGTGGATGTGATTTACATGGCCGAGCGTAGTGCGCACCTGTGGGTTCTGATGGTATCCAAGAGGTTTTTCGTCGAATCATAAATTGCTTTCTTCCATTCTGCTCGAGATGTGAGTAAGGATACGACGACTGCGATACCTGCAGCGTAGCGTACCGGATTGCTCTTCGGTGGTAAACGTCACAGGCGCAGCCTACAGGGGCATTAAAAAACCGAGACGATGGCCATGACAGATTCGCTCACAGTATGTACAACGGCATCGACGCCCTCGATGCCGTCTCTGCAGCCGTCCACCTGTTCTCTCCAATCAGCTCTACGCCGCTACTCTAGGACACGAGGAAGGCGCACCCCACTGGGATCAACGACAACCACGCACTCAAATTTGTCCCCAAACTCCGCGAACAGCTTCTTCAAGTACTCGGCCTTGGGCGCGGACCTAACACAGCCCCGCACGGCGTAGCCAGCCTCCAGGAGCACCTTGCAGATCCACGATCCGATGAAGCCCGAGGCCCCGGTAACGAGCACCCTTGCGGGAGGGTGCACTGTCGGCATGCTAAGCTGTAGGGGAGATGGGGACGCGGGAGGAGGCACCGTAGAACTGGGGTGGTGGTCAGTGGGCTCAATCCCAGGTTCTTATCTGCCGTATAACATCATCCGCTCGGACGCTGGCGCGAAGAGCGCGCTGATACGCTCAGCGCTGATGTGACGGTTTTGCGCCCTTCGTGCCCACACAAGGACAAGATGCCCCAGCTGACCTGACATGCCCGAGCGGTCTCCAAGCGGCATGCGAGAGATCGGGCGGGCAGCGACCGCCGAGCCGGAGACCGAGTCGGCATGAGGGTCGACGTTTGTTTGGTCTTGTTAGGATCCAAAGCCTCCGCCTTCCATTTGTGGAATCGCGTGCTTGCCTGGGCATGAGCGGCACCAGTTTGAACGTAGGGGAGCGGGGATGACAGCCTTGCCATGGGAGCCTTCAGGAGAACTGGAAAATAATGGTACCTTGGTTTTTCACAACACCGCTCACCATGATAAGGTTCCTTCACCGCCTGGGACCACAAGACTGAGCGCAAGCACGAGCGGCGTTGATATTCGATGGTAGCAGTACAGACACCTCTTCTTTCCTTCGTGCTGGCCCACCTACCGCACCTTGTACGTCTGCACAACAACCTCGCCCGGCTTCTCGCCCTCGCCGGCGCTGACGCGGTAGTGGATCTCGACATCGAGCTCGCGCGTGTTGTCCGCGCTCTTGCGGCACATGAACACGCCCTCGACGGCGGTGCCCTCGTCCGCGACGATCGGCTCGCGCAGCAGGAACAGCGTCTGCTTCCAGTGCGTCGGCTCCGAGCGCGGGCCCGTGCTGAAGCTCGTCACCTTCGGCACGTGCGGCTTCAGGCCCTCGCCCGAGCTCATGCGCCGCGTCATGTGCCGCCGCCCGCCGAGCTGCCACACCTCCGCGAGCACGGGGTCGCCCTCGCGCACGACGTGCACGGCCGCGTCCGCCGGCGCGCGCGCGCCGTCCTCGGTGAAGAACGTGTCGAAGTAGAGCACGAGCGCGTGGATCTTCGTGCGCTGGTCGCACGTCGCGACGAGCCGGAAGGGCGACGTGAAGTCGAGCTGCTTCGCGGTGATCTCGCGCAGGAAGAGGTCCTGCGAGGCGTGTCAGACGGGGAGCAGCGGGCGCGTGCGCAGGCGACTGACCTTGACAGAGACCGGCTCGCTGACGAGCGTCTCTCCACCAACGATGTCGACAATCGCGTCCTCGTACACGTCCGTGGCCATCGCCGACAAGTCGAAGCCTGCACAAAGGTAAGCTTCCGCGCACAAGTCACGCCCGAGTCTACGCACCATAGATGTCACTCCAGAACTCGACGCGCTCCTTGAAGGTCTCACCCGCCTCGCAGAGGCCGAGCATCATGCGCGTCTCGCTCGGCGCCATGACGCCCCCGGGGCGCAGGAAGCGGTCGCGCGCGTGCAGCACCGAGTCGAGCATGCTCTCGTACAGCAGCGCGTAGCCCATCCACTCGGAGACGATGATGTCGACCTGCGTGACGCCGTCGGGGAGCGTGATGTCCTCGACCTTGCCGCGCACGACGCTGCGCGCCGTCAGCCCATACACCTGTCCACCTGAGGAGGGGACAACTCACGTGATGACGTGCTCGAAGCCGTTCGCCTTGACGATCTGCTGGGCCTTGTCCGCGATGTCGCTCGCGTCGACGGCGAAGACGCGCTTCGCGCCGGCGCGCGCGGCGAAGAGCGAGAGGATGCCCGTGCCGCAGCCGACGTCGAGCACGACCGCGTCGCGGAAGACCTCGGGCGTCGTGAGGATGAACGTCGCGTACGTCGCCGTCCGCACCTTGTCCTGGATCATGACCGCGTGGATGTCTGGCGCGCAATCAGCCGGGGGTCTGCGTGGAGGAAGGAGTGGGCGCACCGTTCGAGCCGTAGCTCTGGAAGTAGTGCGAGTCGTCATCGCGCACCGGCTGTGCGCCTGAGGGCGCCCCTGCGGACTCTTGCAAAGCCTCGGCGAGGCTTGCGAGGTTCAGGCGGTCGCCGACGAACGAGCGATAGTCCGAAAGGTCCTGCTGCGCCTTGTGCAGCGCGTTTTCGAGTGCGCGGATCTTGCGCTGGGCTGAGGAGAGGTCTTCAGGTGCCTGCTGGCTGTTCACGACCTCTTCGTCGTCTGACCAGTCGTCGGATTGGAGTTCTGGATGGGTGTCAGCGCTTTGCCTGCGTGTGGTGGCGCATGAGGCGACTCACGCAGCATGGGGTCGTCGCCGATGACTGGTATCAGGTACTTGTCTTCGCGCAGGAACTCCTCTTTGCCTATCAAAGCTTTCACGTCCGCGGGGGAGGGTTTCTGGGAAGCACCATGAGCCGCGAGCTAGGGCTGCAGGGGCTCTCAACTCACCTCCTTGCGAATATAGTTGACGAGGCGTATGCGTTGGTGCGTATCCAGAGCTAGGGGGCGGAGATAAAGCGCATGATAAGAAGCACGGGCAAAGGGACGCACCCAATCTTGAATACACTTCGTTCAGATCAAAGCCGTGCGCCTTCTTGTCATGCTCTAAAGCCTCCGCGACCGACGGTAACGTCGTCTCGTCAAAAAGTGACTTGCAGGGCTGCTTCTCGTCCTCGATCCAGTCCTCCCAGGTGTCATCCTCGTCCTCGGACGAAGACTCTTCGTCTGCGCGGCGAGCGTCATTCGAGACGTCGTCCAATGCCTGAGATGGTATCCGGAACGTCGACATTTTATGTTCTGTTGGCGATGACTATGAGAGAGGTAGATGGCAGGATGGTAGAGGGAACGCACCGGGTGCCGTTGGGGTCTCAAAGTCTCCTGAAATCTAGGCACTTCTCCTTGCGATACAGGAGCTAAGTGCGATGCTATCAGCACATGGTCTGCCGCGCCGAGCATCCCAAAATACAGGTTAATACGCACAGAAATTGCACGAGTTACGACGACGTCCGTGCGAGCAAGTTGAGTGGTGGGACGAGGCGAACAGGAGGGGATATCGAGGATTCACGAAAGTAGCAGAACCAAAAAGTATTGACCTCACTGGGCGCCAATCGGGAGCGATAAACACGTGGGCCTGATACGGCAGATCCACCAAGCGATGTGAATCTCGCGCAGCACCGCGGAGGTCGTCTCAGCCAATCGCGAACTCACCGTCTCCGACGACTACGACCACGAACGGGAACAGACAGCTTGTATATTTTCTGTATCTTTGTCTCACTGCTCTAGTCTGTGAAGATGACGGTCCTGGAGCAGGCGAGCAACCTCACCAACACAGCGTTCAGCCATCTTCCTATCATGTATCTACCAGCACGTACTCGGTATTCGTATGCCTCATTCTGAACTGCACGCGATAGAGACCTCGCAAACATCGACAGCGAGGACCCCGCCGAGCGCGCGGCCCTCGCTCAGGCGGTGCGCGACGCTTGCATGAACGTCGGCTTCTTCTACAGTCAGCCCTTCCTCCCTATCTCATCCTCGGCCAGCCCTAACCCTTCATAGTCAAGAACCACGGCATTCCCGAGCACGTTCTCTACACCGCCTACGCGGCCTCGCAAGAGTTCTTCGCGCTGCCAGACACCGCGAAGGCTGCGCTCGACATCACGTCCAACCCGGGCTTCAAGGGTTACAACGGCGTGCGCGCAAGCAACAACGACCCCTCCGGCGCGGGCGACATGCACGAGGGCTTCGAGTTCGGCTGGGAGGAGCTCGTGCCGCGCGCCCGCGACGAGAAGCGCGCGCACGACGGCCCCATGGCCGGCGCGAACGTCTGGCCACAAGAGCTCCCGACGTTCCGCACGGACGTGCTGACGTACTAGTGAGTCGCGCGACGGTGCGCGTGGGCTGTGCTGAGGACTTGCAGCCACCATGCAGTGAACCTGGGCAAGAAGCTCTTCCCGCTCTTTGCCATGGCCCTCGACCTGCCTCCACACTTCTTCGACGATAAGGCTCGCGTTCCTCGCGTTCTGCCCGTCCACGCCTCCTGACATCCTGCAGACACGTAACTCAGCCGCGATAATGCGCGTCCTGCACTACCCACCACAGACTGGGCCCGTCGACGACCGCGTCATCGGCATCGGCGCACATACCGAGTAGGCTCCAACATTTCTATCTCTAGTCATCGTACTAAATTATCTCTAGCTGGGAGGTACGCCCTTTCCCCGACCCCCGGACACAGTGTTCTCAGAGGTGATGGATCCAGTGCTTCACGATCCTCTGGCAAGAACCCGGCATCCAAGCGCTGCAAGTCCTCAACGCGAAGCAGCAATGGGTCAACGCGCCGCCCGTCCCAGGGACCTTCGTCGTCAACATCGCGGACCAGCTCTCGCGCTGGACCAGTGAGTTCCCGCCCGGCCTCAGCTTGTGAGGGAGCAGATGCTGACAGCACCGGGCCAGACGGCGTGTTCAAGTCGACGGTGCACCGCGCGATCAACCGGAGCGGCGCCGAGCGGTACTCGATCCCGCTCTTCTTCGGCACGGACTACGACGTGCGGCTCGAGGTGCGTCCTCTCTCCTCCCGCGACAGCGCTCCGCTCGCATTCGGGTTTGCTGATTGGGCGACCGCAGCCGATCCCGACGTGCGTCTCGCCGGCGCGCCCGCCGCAGTACGAGGTCGTCACTGCGGGCGAGTACGTCAAGGCGCGGCTGCAGGCGACGTATGGGCATTGATCGCGGCCAAGCATCGCGGGTATTGTACGATGGAGGAACGCAGGGGATGTAGGATAGACAGAAAGCGAAGATTGCACCGATAACTCTTACTGCCCGCGCCTCACACCTGTGTCCGCCTATCAGCCCCGCTCCCCGCGTACAGGCCAGCATTGTTTCAGTCAGGTAACCTTGACAAGCAAGGTAACCCATGCAAAGGGGTATGACCAAATCTGTAGGAGTAGGAGTGGGAGCCGGCGCGCTTTGGGCTGCGTCTTTGTAGGAGTGGCGGCGTGGCCAAAGTGGGAGGCGCCGACTCCCGACGCGGTGGCCCTTTGGCGCTTGTTGGGCGGGATGCCCGACGGCCTATAGAAGCTGCAGGCCTGCCAGTATCAAGCTACATAGTTTAATTCTGCACAGACATGTAGCGGTATAAGCCCAAGTATGTACCAACGGCGTGGTGGCCGTCTAGGTGGCCCCTTCCTGGCGCGCCGGAGACTCGCGCGTACATGTCCGTCGCGGGTAACCTCAGCGCGGGGGGAATACTATGCCGCCCGTATATCGCGTACCGACGGGGTTCAGATGTAGCGATTTCGTAATCCCGCGCGATACACTGTGTGGCGCCGCGCGAGCTGCCAGCGGCGCGGGCGAGGTCAGCTGTGTGACGCGGTTTCGCGATGATGGGAGACGTCCCCGCGCCCAGCCGCCGCCCGCAGGAGCACGGCGGGGTGGCAATGTTGCATTTCCGTAGCTTCGAAACCCGACAGCCGTCGTATGAATAAGTCAGTAATCGGAGCAATGTAGTAAATAACTATTCAAAGTGATGTGACCATGAGATGCCCGGGCCCTCGCGCAAGCCAGGGCGGCGCGGCCAATGCATCTGACGCGGACGGGCCAGGCGCGCGGACGCTCCGCGCTCGGATACTGACATGGACAGCTCCCGACGCGGCGCGCAAGGCGGTATGAAGCGCCAGGCGCGGTGGCCCAGCGGTAGGCGCCGCGGGACTCCTACAAAGGTGCGCGCTTTGGGGACTTCTACAAAGACCCAACCACTCCTACTCCTACTAATCTCGTATATACTCGCATGCAAAGCTGCGTCCATCAGTCGCTTCGCTCTGACGGATTATCCGCGCCTTGGAATGCAGACAAGCCCTCCAAAAGCGGCAGAAGGGGGAAGAAATTTTGTCGGAAGCGGTCCCATGTCACAGATGGTCCGCAGAGATGCCAGGTTGTCGTCGGTCGAACAACCGGGCATCTCTGCGGGCCATTACAGTGAAAAGGCCCTCTGTCGACCGACAACCGGGCATCTCTACGGGCCATTACAGTGAAAAGGCCCTCTGTCGACCGACATCCGGGCATCTCTACGGGCCATTACAGTGAAAAGGCCCTCTGTCGACCGACAACCGGGCATCTCTGCGGACCATCTGTGATGGTCCGAGAGAATGCTGGGCGCTAACCGGTGCCACCAGCAGAAACCCGGGTTGCTGGATGTTACTGTGGCGTCGACTCGTTGCGTCGACTGTCGACCATGGGGCGTGAGCAAACCCGCCAGGCCCGCCAGGCACCGCTCGCCTCGCTCCGACGCAGCCTCGCCCGATGAGGGTCATGTCCAGTAGTATAAATGCCTATAGTCCAGCGCCCCAAAGAGCAGCAGAAGGCGACTTGAAGCCTCCCAGTGCGCCTCTTCCTATCCCCTCATCGACTTCCGCCGCGTTGACCAACAATGGCGCAGGCATGTCATTCCGCGTCTTCTCCTCGCATTTCCACGGCGGACTCATTCGATCCCACCAGCTCAGCCTCATTGACGCAGGGACTCTCCGTGTTGAGTTCGGCCCTGCGGGCGTGGAGCTGCAGCAGGAGGACGGTGCTCCCGCGCTGCCCGCCGCCGTGTCGGGCCCGAACTCCAAAGCGCTTCAAGAGGCAGACGTGAACCATATCCAGCGCGTGGACATCGTCGTCTACGCGAGTACCCGTACGTCGCCAATTGTCCGTTATACCGACGTTCCTGCGCTCATCAGCTGCAGCCCTGCTGGAGGTTCTGCATCGCTTCACCCTCGCATCGTACACGAATATGCGATCCCTGTCGGTCGAGGTCGTGTACGACACCAACGACAGCAGCCACATCGTCGACGTGTGGCGCAACATCCTCCCCGTGCTGCGATCCATCCACGACACCGCTCAGCTCGAGCACTTGACGTTGACAAGCCCCGTGCCGCTGGCGACCCTGCGCTCGGGGTGGTCGGGCTCTACGACCGTCGCCGGGCTGCAGCAACCGCTGTATAGCATCGACCACGCTCTTGTCCGCCTTGTCGATCGCGCGCCCCTCGAACACGTCATCGTCGTCCCGCCCCAGGGAGAGACGTTCCTCTCGACGGATTGGGCTCGCGCCAGGAGCTTCTTCCCCGCCCTCTTCGATTATGACATGCTCCGCTACTGAGTTCTTTGTGGCACACGATGCTATACTTGCTCTGACTACAAGCGTCATTGAGTCTTAGCTGTAGTCCGACCACCGGCTTGTAAAGTACTTGATCTATTGCTAGTTAGTCTTCCTGCTCCCAGCTGTTGCACATGTTGTACATGAAGATTCAATCATATTGTTGCCACCGCTATATAGTGGGACATATTATGCTAAGGCTCCGCTATCGAGGACTACTGCATGCTCTACTCAAGCGTATTTATGTGCGCTCCGCGAAATTTCTGCTGAAATCCCCAGGCTCGATGATGCAGTGCGAGATTTAGTTAAGATCCCCCAGCGCCGCCCAAGGCGAGCTATTGGCGGCTGGAAATTTCAGCTCCTAGTGTTCGGTGAATTTTTCGGATTTGCCACAGCCACATAAATATGCTCTACTGCATGAATCATAAATGTCATCGTCCGCTCAAGGTCTGAATTACGCGCACGAGGGCAGATGAGAGATGTATATATCCTTTCGTTGAGTGCGAGTATGTCACGCAGGGGCCGCAGGCAACGTATGGGCATTGAGCGACGGTGCGAGGCGGAATATAACGGGATATTGTACACCAGAGGAATAGACGGGATGTAGGATAGGTCGAAAGCGAAGAAGCCGTCCAAAGCCCCAGGAGCTAGAAAGAAATCACGACTCGTCCGGCACATACGGGGTAACGAGCAGCGGCAGCGCGCTGCCCTCGTTCTGCCTGCCCGCGACGTACGGCCGCGTCAGAATCCTGCAGTACCGTCAGCCCCATCTCACACACAAGCATGAGCGCACGCACACGTTCGCCTTGCCGATCTTCGACGCCGGGTCCGGCGCGAACCGGAACTTGGTGACAAGCGCGAAGAGGAAGCTCTTGAGCTCAATGACGGACATGCGCACGCCGATGCACGCCTGTCTGAATATCAGCGCGGGGAAAGGAAGGAGGAGCGCGCGGGACGTACGCGTGGGCCGGCAGAGAAGGTTAGTGTGTGTTGGTACAGCCCCGGGAGCGCCTTGATTGTCTCAGGAAGGTCGTTCCAGCGGTCGGGGCTGCACAAGTAGTCAGGACATCACTCTCTTTGACGAGAGAAAGTACCCACTCGAACTTCCACGCGCTCTCACCCCAGAGCCCCTTGTCGAGGTTGAAGCCTTCGATGGGCACATGTACGAACGTGCCCTTCGGCACCGCGATCTGGCTCACACGCTCCTCGACGACGCGGCCGTCCTTGAGCGTGCGCTTCAGGGGCCCGGAGACGGGCACGACGTCGTCGCGCGTCGCCTCGCGGATCGACGAGTGCACGGGCGGGATGAGGCGCAGCGTCTCGCGGAGGACGTTCTCGAGGAGCGGGAGCTCCGCGAGCGCGGCGTAGAGCCGCTGCACCTCGTCGTTTGTCAGCGTGTGCAGGTCCGCGGCGGGCGCGACGGAGAGCAGCTCCGCGCGGAGGCGGTCCTGGATGGACGGGTAGAGCGCGAGCACGTAGAGTGTCCAGGTCAGTGCAAGCGAGGTCGTGTCTGTCCCGGCGAACATGAAGGTGTTGATGTTGTGCAGGAGATCCGCGTCGGAGAGGCGCTGGTCGGGCGGGAGGTCCTTAGCGGCGTTGGACTTCACTGCGATGGGCTAGATGTCGGTATATGCGGGACCATGGGATGAGAGGGGTACGTACACATGAGACTCAGCAGATCTTTGCCTTGGTAGACCTCTCCTTTCTCTTCTGCCTCGGATATCTTGCGCTTCTTCTCCTGGATGAGTTTGCCGGCGACCCGCTCGATGACCTTCTGACACTTTGCTACGAAGCGTGTGGTCTCGTTCGGCTGGAAGAAAGTTAGTCGGGCTTTGCTCTCCGCCTTGTTCCTTTGTTACTCACAAGTATCTTGTCGATAATTGGGATGTACATCGAGAGCATAGCGCGCATCCCGCCCTTCTGTCGCGATACTGCAGTCTCGAACATGTCGACATACGCCCTCAAGAGCTCGTTGTCCTCATTCTGCAGCGCATTGAACTCATAATCGAAGCCCGCGGCGCCCATGACGTCGAAAGTCGCGCGGCTGGCCCAGCTGCAGACGTTGATGACCGTGCCCTTGCCCTCCTCGGCACCACCCTCGCGGATGAGGTCCATCCAGCGCTCCTGCAGCGCAGTGCCGCGACTGAACACGAGCGGGATGAGCGCGCGCATCGCCTGCAGCGAGAACGCGGGTGTTGCGATGCGCCGCTGCCGCTTGTGCATCTGGCCCTCCGCGGAGAGCATGCCACGCCCGATGAGTCCTGAGATCAGGCGACGGCTAGACCAGGGCTTTTCGTAGATGGTTGTGTTCTGCAGAACGTGGTTCATCGTGACCGGGTCCAGGGTGAAGAGGCGTTGGTCCCACTACGCGTGCTCAGCAGCGTACGTGAGTCGAGACGAGAAGACTCACTGGGACCGGACCGCGAATGTACACGTTTCGCCCGTACTTCTCCACAAACTCTGCAGCAGTATGAGGTGACCGCCTAGGGCTACGCACTGTGGTTAGCTCAAGGACATGACGTTGAAGGCGCGACGTACTCCATAGTCATGACTATATGCCGCCATTCGACCAGCCACTTGCTCTGTGGGCCAGGAAGCTGTCTGATGGGGTTGTTGAGGGGATATATGATGCATAGGTACACCACATATCCTGTTAGCAGCAGGAGGCCTGCGACAGCCAGGCTGAAGACGGCGAGAGTGAGCGGACCCATGAGAGACGGGTAGAGAGGCGTTCGACTTCAGTCAAATAGACTGCGGGCGAGTCTGGATATGAGGGCTCGAGTACAGGAGACTCATCGAGCCTGCAGACAATAAGCAAAGGGCATGAGAACCGCGCTGAGCCGCGGACATGGTCGCGGGCTGTCGTGGGCGGGAGACAAAAGCGCGATCCGATTCTGCCAATTCTGCATCCGAGCATGGGCGGCTATCTGTATTCCAGCGTTTCCCCTCCAAAAGCCGTCCCGTAATGGTCACTTTGGGACTATAGTATTTGCCTTGCCCTAAATGATGCTTTACCTTGCTTGAAAGGTTTCTCGGGACCCCCATACAGTGCGTTGCATATGAAACTGCGCACCGCGAATTTCGCGCAGTTATTTGTCCCGTACAAATTCGCCTTATCGGGCGAAGTGGTGGTCACAGATGGAGAATATTCGCCTGGCACATAGCAGGCGTTCATGCAAAGGGTTGACTGGCAGCTGCAGAGCGAATATATCCAGCACTGTGAACTCCCAATGGACCGCCGATTAGGTGGGACTCCTCGCGAGAATACCGTCCAACACATGCTAGCCGCGCATTTCGCAGCGCTAGCGCGCGCAAGTGGTGGTCTGCCGCCCTCCCTCAATTTCACGCAATTCGTTTCGCTGAAAGCTGTACGCCGGCGTGCAGCTATGGTAAACACCCTCGCAATGCTATCGCGCACTGTAGCCAGCAAAAGGGTGAGCTACAATAATCCGTGACGGACGCGCTCTAGGCCTGTGACCGAGGTCGTTGCCTCGAAAGGTATACGTTGTACGGAACAAACATCGCCGCGAAAATCACGGTGTGCAGTTTCATATGCAACGCACTGTAGTGGTAAGTGTAGCCTTGCGGCCGAAACGGTGAGTTCAATCCCGGCTGAAGCCATTTTTTTAATTGCTCACGGCGCTTAAGGGCGTTTGAACCGCACGCGATTGACTATCGCGTCGTTTTAAACCGCCCAACTTCGACTCTTGCATCCTCAGCAACTTCAACCACGAGCGATGGATGATCTACAGCACGAGCCTGGCAGCACAGCGGCGGATAGTCGAGGAGTGTCTGAAGTGGTCGAACCAGCGGATAGTCTTTGGCAAGCCCCTCAACTCGCAGGCGGTCATCCGCGCCAAGCTCGCGAATATGATCGCACGTGTCGAGGCAGCGCAAAATTGGATGGAGATGGTCACACACCAGATGAACAACGTAAGTACTGCGCCCTGTATGGATATCTGATATCCATCTCCGATTCTCTGAACCCTGACCGCGCCCACCAGATGTCTTACAATGAGCAGTCGGACAAGCTTGCAGGGCCCATTGGTCTTCTCAAACAGTATGTGCATTCCTAGGACGCCCAGTTTATTCAGCTGACCATGGACTCCTGCAGATTCGTTACGCGCACGGGACGTGAAACCGCTGAAGATGCCACCCAAATTTTCGGCGGCCGTGGCATCACGGCAACAGGCATGGGCAAGCTTGTCGAGAACGTAAGTGCAGCTCCTGCCTCGTTCTCGCTTATCCGGAGCAAGGCTGACTATTGCAACTCGCGCAGTACCATCGCACTTCGCCGTACGATGCGATCCTGGGTGGAGCCGAGGACGTTCTGGGCGACCTAGGCGTGCGGCAGGCCATGAAGAAGATGCCAAAGAACGCGCGGCTGTAATTTCGCTGTCATTCCAGTTCATTGTGCACTGCTGGATTAATTTCGTATATTATCCTGGAATATGAGTTGTATAAACTTGTGTATAGTAGAACGAGGTGCTTCTGCGAATGACCTGGAAGCTGGCTTGCCAAATTGAGCGCCAGCAACAAAAGTTTGATTATCTGCCCTGTCAAAGACGAGGAGCTAAGTTCTGTTCCAGCCTGTGCAGACACTTCCCTCCTGGGGCTCGTTGCATGGTAAGTAACTACCGAGTGGCGCATTTTTGAAGGTGGCTAAGTGCATGCCGGACTCGTGCAGACCCTTTCCTAGCACCTGAACATCGTCCGCGAACTCTCACACCGTTATGGCTTCGCGTGCAGACGAAAGCGCTGCAGCGCCCACGGATCGCGAGGTCCATATGCAGTGGATGCACAAGGCCCGTTATGGCTTCGCGTGCAGACGAAAGCGCTGCAGCGCCCACGGATCGCGAGGTCCATATGCAGTGGATGCTCAAGGCTCAAGAGATGGCAAGATTTTCTCTGTCCGGTCTATGAGTCATGCCACCGTGCTGATGACTCCTCGATAGGCAGAAGAGGCCTTGGCTGCGGGCGAGGTCCCGGTGGGCTGTGTCTTCGTACGAGTGTGCCTTCGATCCCATGACACTGGCGTCGTCTGTGACGTGACGTGACCTGCCCAAGGCTAAATGTCAAGCGTTCGCCGGGCGCGACACGGCCTCCGAGATCTGAGATCAAGCGACTCTCACTGGCAGTCCGCGGCATGCTCGACGTCGAGCTACATGGAGTCAAGCGTTCGAGCGCGCGACACAGCCTCTGAGATCTGAGATCAGGCCACTCAGGAGCAGACTCTCGCAGTCGTCGCGGATACCACAGCTCAATCATCAATTCTTCTCTGACGCTGGTGCAGGCACGCACCCTGCCAATTTCCATGGTCGTTCCTCATAAATAGCCGCGATGGCAGCCTGCGGAGTGGCAGAACCTGCGGCAGAGCCTGTGTCTACTCCTCCAATCTCCCCATCCACCAAGCGCAGGATTTCCACACAATGGCGCAGGCATGTTCACTTGTCTTGTTCCCTCACGGCTGGGTGTTGAACTCATACGAGCTCGGCAGTCTGTTCTCGTTGACGCTAGGACCCTCCGTGTTGAGTTTCGTTCCGAACTACAGCTAGTAGGCGGTGGTCAGGCGCCGCCCGCCGCCGCCGCCGCCATGAACTCCAAAGCATCTCGAGAGCCCGGGCTCGCCAACATCGAACACTTGAATATTGTCGTCTACACAACCACCTGTACGTCATCGAATTTTTTTCCCTCTTCCTGTGCCACCGCGCGAGTCCTGTACTCATCAGCTGCATGCGTCCCAGCCCTGCTGGAGGCTCTGCGACAGTGCGACCTCGCCCGCTACCCCGCCCTGCGATCCCTGTCAATCGAGATCGTGTACGACACCGTCGACAGCAGCCGCGTCGTCGACGTGTGGCGCAGCATCCTCGCCGTGCTGCGCTCTATCCCCGCCACCACCGCCCTCGAGCACTTGACGTTGACGAGCCCGGTGCCGCTGGCGGCCCTGTGCTCGGGGTGGTCGCGCTCCGCGCTTGTCGCCGTGCTGCAGCAGCCGCTGTACAGCATCGACCACTGTCTTGTCAGGATTGTCGATCGCGCGCCTCTTGAGCATGTCACCGTCGTCCCGCCCCAGGGAGAGACGTTCTTCTCGAGCAACTGGGCGCGTGTCCGGAGCTTCTTCCGCGCCCTCTATGATTACGACATGCTCCGCTACTGAGAAGTGTTATCGTACACTGCACCGTTCCCATTCTACGGTGCAACGGTATTCCTAGCGCTGCTACAGACCAGCTGTCTTCATATCTCCATATTCCAGAATCTCTCCCTCCTCAGTGTCATCAGCAAAATAATGATGACCTTAGAAAGGGTTTAGTAGCCCATACCAGCGTCACATATCCTTTTGGGTGGTACAACAAAATTACACTATCACAGTATCCATGGGCACAAGCGCGCAACGGCGCCACAGCAGCCAAAATTTGTTCCTCGACTACAACAGGTGCATCACCGCAAGCAGCGCACTCAGCACGAGGGCAGCAACCGACGGCGCACCGCGGATCGCGCCGTTCGAGCCCGTCGTCGTCGCGGTCGTGGACGCCGCTTGCGCGAGGAGGTCGGGGCACTGCGGCGCGGTGAGCACGCTGCCGTACTCGCTCGCAAGGATGAGCACGACGCCGTTCGTCCAGCCGAAGCCCGCCTGCACAGTGTACTCGCCGCCGCGCCCGGCGGAGTCGATGTCCGAGATCGAGAACTTCTCGAACATCTGCGCATCTGTCAGTACTCGCCAGAGCATATCGAGACGGAGAAGAACGCACGTTGCCGGTGTTGTTCACGCTCTGCGTCACGTTCAGCTCCTGGTCCGACAGGCGCGGGAGGATGTTCGGGATCGACCCGCCGGTGGCGTGCCAGCTGCAGAAGGCGCTCGCGAAGTAGCGGTTCGCGAGCTCGCGCTGGAGCGTCTGCGCCCAGCCCTCGCCGGCCGTCGCGTTCCCGCCGTTCACGACGGTGCCGTTGAGCGTGTTGAGGTCCGCGCCGGGCCCGCTCTTCGTCGCGTTGCTCGCGCCGATGATGAGCTGCCCGGGGAGCTGGGCCTCGGGGATCACGAGCTGGCCGGAGGGGATGAGGTCAAAGGTTGACTGGTTGCCGCTTGGCTTGGGCAGCGCGGTGGAGGAGACGTTCGCGGGCAAAGCTTTGAGCGCCTCGAGGATGATGTGCTGGTGTGGCGGCCAGGCGTTCGGCGCGTCCCACTGGAGGCCCGACTCGACGAACGTGACAGGGACTGTACCGTTGTAGCGGTTCAGCACCATGTTCACGACGGAGAAGAAGCCGAATGCGTTCTGCGTTGAGCTGAGAAGCTCATCAGGGACGATCCCGTTCCAGAGCGGGTAGAAGGTCGCAGTCGTGAAGATGTCGTTGCGTGCATTCGATGTCTGGTTGAAGTCGTAGAATGCGAGCTTCGTCGGGTCCCAGAAGAGGTCAAGGATACCGGCACGGATGGTAGACGCCGTTGAGCGGTGCGAGCTGGCAGCCGAAGAATTTCCCTGCGAGTCGTACAACTGGGCCAGGAACCCGTGTGAAGCGTCTATCAATGGTCCTCAGCACGGATGTTACGATAAATCGGCGCATGTACTCACAAAGAATGCTGTTCAAGTCAACAGGAATGTTGTTCTTGATGTTGTAGCTCCTCAGCGCCGGGTTCGTGTTGTTCGATCCGCCAGCGAGAGGTTCTTTGACGAACCGGGTCGAGTAATCCCAGCCACTCTCGGCGCCAGAGGCGAGCTCAGAGTACAGTTCTGCGCGTTCGTCGTCCGTAAGAGGAGTCGTGAGCATCGGATCGTTGGCTGTGAGGTAATCTGCGAGATAGATGAGCATATAATTCGCGCAAGAGTAAGCTGATTCGCTGACCAGTGAGATATGATTCGGGACGAGGCGCAGTATTGACCACCGCGTAGCGAGCCATGGGGTAGGTTTGGTTCGTGAATGGGCTCGTGACTGTCACTGTGCGGTTCGTCGTCCACCAAGCCAGCTCCTTCTCAGCAAGCGGAAGTGCCCGAGACAACATGGACGTGTCGTTCGTGGTTGACACGTATTCGAAGAGCATTCGAATGAACAGCGGCGGCTGAGAACGGTTGAGATCTGGAGCAGGCGCGTGAGCTTCCGCGTACATGCAATAATCAGACCGTGTTCCCCACAATAGATGCGTCCGCCATTCGGGATGAAGCCGAAGTGATCTAGCTCGTCCATGAAGTTCTGGAGGGTATCATTTGCCACGGCAAATAGCTCCGACTTGAGGAGGCCGCGGACGATCCAGTACGAGTCCCAGTAGTCTGCACAGATCCAGAGTCAGGAATGGCCGCATATATGCGCGAAAAGTGCTCACATTGCTCCCTGAAGCGACCACCCGGGATGACAAATGTGTGGTTGAGGGGGATGAGCGAAGACTCGCACGACCCGCTCTCCGTACCCTCAGGACACAAGGTTGTATCGTTTGTCGAGCGAGCGAGCTGAGTCCAGTAGCCGTGAACGGTCTGGGACCACGCCTTGAGAAGGGGGTCCGTGACATTGTTCAGGAAGGCAGGGTTCGTGTTGAACTGAGGAAGAGCGACGGCCTCAAGCTCAAGACCTTCGCCCCGGAAGTCGTTGTCCAAGAACGTCACGATCGAGCCCTCTGTCGTGCTGGCGTTGAACAGCGCGTTGAAGTCGGATAGGACTTGCTGCGACGACTTGGACGTTGGCTTGTCCACGATAGTCTTCTGGTCCGAGTATGGCTGCGCCAGGTTCACGGTTTGCAGCAGCTAGCTCAGCAAGTCAGCAACGCGCCTTGTGACAGGGTCCTAATCACGCACCTCGCCCGCGCAGAAGATCTCGCTCGGACACCATGCTTGCTTCGGCGGCAGCGGCACCTGCGAGGGCAGCGTGTTCGTGAGGGGGGCCGTCGGCGCAGGGGTCGCGGTGGACAAGGTTATGGAGGGTACACCGGTAGAGACTTGAGCCTGGGGAACACCGCGCACGCCGTGGGCGAGGCAAAGCGCGACGGCGGCGACCTCTGCGCGCATGGACTTCATCGTCTGGCCTGTGGAGGGGCGATCGAAGGCGACGGATGCCCCACACTCCCCCGCATTCTGGCTTTATAGCCCCCGCATCACGATCAACCCCGTGGGCCGTCGGACGTCGCCTGCAATTCAAGGAAGAGGCCTGCGTCCCTGCCGTGTTCTGATCAACGCTGTCCCAGATCTTCGTGCGACGTTCTCCGGATATGACGTTTATTCGCGGGGCCTCCGTGCAGTACCTGGGCACGAAACCGTAAACGCGGTCGTAAAATTGGAACCGAGCGGCAGGCGCACCGAAGATGGAAGGCCTCCTGACCAACCATCATCGTGCAGGTCATGAGACAAGTCCCTGCGCCCCACATGGCCCACAAAATTTCATCGGCGTCGCGCTGCGCTTGCCTGGAAGAGTGAAAGGCCCGGCGGGTGCACTCATGCTAGAGTTTGCTAGTCTCGTGCCCAGCCGCTTTCTGACTCCGACAGCCTAATGCTGTCGGCCAGTCAATCGGACATCGAAAAAACGATGCCTGCTGGCTCGTCAGAGCGTCTGGTCCAGGGGTCAACAAAAATACCATTATATTGCATTATACTGGCTTATTATCAATAATTTCTAAATAAATATTTGGTCCTCACGCAGACCCTCAGAGCCAGTATACAGAAGTACATTACAATACAGTACCATTACAGTACCAGTACCTGCTCGTAATTATTCATAATGCATTTGTGAGAGGCACTAAAGAGCATCTAAGCTGAGCGTGGTGGATAAGGTTTGTAACTCTTGCCTCTTTCGTCTTCACTCCTCTCACACTGCCTTCAGCACCATGAGATCGCCGTCGACGTCCTCAAGTCGGAGAAGAATCGCGCGAAGTACCGTAAGCTGTGCCGCAACTATGTTCCCAAGGGTGCAAAGCTCCTGGTGCTTGTCCGCAGCATGCCTATTCGCTGGAACACGGTATACGCTGAGCTCAAACGCGGATGGAAGCTGAGGGAGGTGCGTCATGCCGTTCGCCTTGGTGCCCTGGTATCATATTCATGGATACTCTGTGTGTCCATTGCAGGCGACAAAGCATTACGTGAAGGGCCTCTCCTCGGGTCTCACAGGCAAGAAGTTCGATGCCGCTGTGCGGAAAGAGGAGCGGCTCTCGCTCTCAGAGTCGGACTGGGGCCTCATCGAGGTTCTGATTCTCATACTCGAGGTACGCCTTCGTTGGCTGCCCTTCTGATACAAATGCTATTGCTCACACCCTATGCTTTGTAGCCGTTCACCGCCATCACCCTCAGCTTCTCGAGAAAGGGCACCCCGACTTTCTGCATCGTCGTGCTCTACTACAAGAAGATAGAGACCGAGCTCAAGAACGCCGAAATCGCACACAAGAAGTGCAATGCACAGCTCAAGGTTGGCTTCGAGCGCGCTCAGGCTAAGCTCAGCAAGCACCTCGAGATTGCTCTCACAAACAAGTACATTATCCTCGGAGCTGGTACGTACCTCACGGTCATGGCTACAATGGTTGTTTACTCACGCGCACGCTGTAGTGTTACACCCCGCCATCCGCGTCGCGTACTTCGAGCAGGACGACTTATGGGCGCCTGAGGTTGGCGTGCGTGCGCGAAACATCCTCGAGGACGCGTACGTCGAGTACGCGGCCAAGATTCGGCCAACCGCCACAGGCTCTACCGGCAAAGCATCAGGCACTGCCGCTGTCAGCCCAGCGACCAGCTCAACAGCGAGCCTCTTCAGCGCCGCACTCAACATTCGCCGCACAGCTACCATCACTCAACAGGAGTCGGAAGTCGAGACATATCTTAGACCGGACTTCTTCCCTCACGAGTCTGAAGACGGCGTGTTTTAGTGGTGGAAGGTAGCTCAATCCTGCCATATCCCTGCTGATATGCTGACTCCTTGTCAGCTTCGGCAGCCTAGCTCATCGTTCTCGCTGCTGTCACGCGCGACGTCCTCGCCATTCCCGGTGTCAGCGTCTCGATCGAGCGCCTTTTCTCGCAGTGCCAGGGCCCAGCAGACGATTCGGGACCAACGATCGTCCATGTCCGCGCGGACGGCTTCGCAGACCGTGCTTGGCAAGGTCTGGCTCCAACAAGGGCTTGGTGACGATGTCGACTAGTACCTGGAAGGCATAATCCATCTGGCATGCTCGCCGCGAGCAGTAATTCCCAATAGATACCAGTATCTAAGTATTACAATACAATACATTACCAGTATACTGCAATACGACGCGTGACCCCCTCATAATGATTGGTAATCAGTAAATACGAGCATTTCTGGTATTTATTGGTATTTGTCGAGCCCTAGTCTGGTCCACTTGAACCGGCGGGGTGTAGGTCGCTCGCACGTGACCCGGCGCGCGAGCTCATTAAGGTAACTCTCGACGTTCCCGTCCGTGCGCTTCGTCCTCTCGCTCGCGTTCGTCACACCTCCGCTCATTACCCGTATACCCTGTATATGCTAGTCTATACCCTCTCTATAATATGCTCGACGATTCCATGCCAATTTCCCCGCCTGCGGGCTCTCCTCCGCCTCTCTCTCGGCCCCAAACACCTGTCCCGCCGCCATGTCCCTACCCCGGCAACGAAGCGTCGTACACGCTGCTGCAGAACACGCGAAGACAAGCCACGGCTGCCCATGGGTACTCATCCGAGACCACCCGCAACCTCATCATCGACACTCTCAAAGCGAAGTACGGCGTGCCGCCTCACTGCTGGCAGGTCGACGTCTCGGAGGCGTTCCACCTTCGACTTGACGTGTCCTTGATAGCGGGAACCGGCGCGGGCAAGACCTGGACGTTCCTTGGCATGCTTGCCGCCGATACCACGGGTGAAAAGCTGCTCATTGTCGTGTGCCCGCTCAATGAGCTGCAGCGTGACCAGGTACGCATTATCAGTCTATTTACTGACCTCCGGCGCCGTCTCTATCGTTCTTGTGCCACACTGACACGCGACGTGCTGCAGGTCAAGCGCTTTAAGCGAGCGGGCTATCCTGCGGCTGCCGTGAACTCAGACACCTGGTCCAAGGAACTTCGCGAGGTTAGTCTGGGATCATCTCGCTAATTACAAGCGTTCTGACCATAGCATTGTAGGATCTGATAAACCGCAAATTCCGGGCCATCTTTACATCGCCTGAGATGCTCCTCGAGCACCACGGGCTGTCAGCCCTGATCCGCACGCCCAGCTTCACCGAGAACGTCCTGGGCATTGCCGTCGACGAAGCGCATACAATCACGCTTTGGGGCGCAGAATTTCGCAAGCAGTTCGCCGAGCTCGAGCGATTGCGCGCATGCCTTCCACTTCATATCCCCATCCTTGCGACCTCTGCTACCATGACGCCGGCGATTCTCAAGGACGTTCATGAGAAACTTCGCATCCGGCCGGAGAAGAACTTCCACCTCAATCTAGGGAACGATCGCCCTAACATCACGCAGATCGTCGTTCGAATCAATAGCCCAAACGACTTCAGCGCCCTCGATTTCGTCCTGGACGAAGTTCTGGCGTCCGGCGACCCCAAGGATCTTCTTCGTACCCTCGTCTTCGTGAAGACACGCGATCTCGCGCGGAACGTCTGGGAACACCTCAACAGCAAGCTACCGGCGCATCTACGAAGCTGTATCGACTTCCTTCATGCTGGCCGCCATAATCGAGCGAAGCGACGCGTCATGCGACGCTTTCGTGCGGGCGAGATTCGGTTGCTTGTGGCGACTGAAGCCGCCGGCCTAGTGAGTCATCAATTCTCTCAATTGTGTTCGTCTAGCTAACATATTGTAGGGTCTAGACATTGGGGACATTGTTCGTGTGGTGCAATACCTCGTTCCCGGTGACCTCAACGAGTGGATCCAGCACCATGGCCGAGCCGGCCGTGGCGGCCAGCCAGCCATTGCCATCATGCTGGTCGAGGCAACAGCCTTCCAGCTGATCAAGAAGCGCAAGAGGCGGCGCAAGAAAGGCCAGAAGGGCCTGCCGGCGAGTGTTGGAGATGCCGGTGGTGCTAACGAGGCGAGCTCAGACGAAGATGAGGATGGCGGCAACTCTGCGAACGGCGAGGACGACAGCACATCTAATGAACCCAATGGACGACCCACCAGCGACCAACAGGGTGCCGACAAGGGCCACGATGCTGCCAGCGCCCCCGCGTCGCCGGTGACGCCGCGCAAGCGACCTCTCGAGCTTGAAGAGCCTTCAGATGTGCCCTTGCATTCAACACGCAATAATGACAGCGGCTCTGAAGACGAGGGCGACGATGGTGATCCTGATGAAGACGAGGACGATACTGGCGGCGACCACGAGCTACCGGCCGATATTGACGACACAGAGGAGCTTGCAAACGGCGCACTTGCGCCGGTGAATCTCGACGCAGGAGATGACGACGACAAGGAGTTTCGGACGGCCATGCGCGCGCGGCGGTCGGTACCAGTTCTTTAGGATGGTCCCGAGCTCCGGGCTCCACATGAGCGCGGTGCGCGCGTACTGGATCTTCCCGTTCGAGGTGCATTCAGGGACCGTCCACGAGATTGCATGGAGGAACGTCGTGAGGTCAAGATCGTTCTTGTTCATCGCTTCCAGGACATTAAGGCAGCGGTCTCTCATCCATGCGCCGTCCTTGAGCTTATGAAACTCTCGCAGAGACTCGGTCTGTCCAGTTGCAGGAACAGCACCTGTGGGCTGCTGGGGCTGTTCAGGCTGTTCTTCAAG
Organism: Phanerochaete sordida; assembly: GCA_019973155.2. Lineage (NCBI taxonomy): Eukaryota > Fungi > Basidiomycota > Agaricomycetes > Polyporales > Phanerochaetaceae > Phanerochaete > Phanerochaete sordida. The sequence goes on from BPQB01000027.1 coordinate 256,893, forward strand.
TTCGTCCTCTTCGTCGTCATACCGCTCATCGTCTTCGTCCTCCAGGTCGACTTGGAGCGGTGGCATGGCAGGCAGGGGCATGTGCAGAAAGATAGAATATATTTGCCGTGTCTAGAGGTTTCCAGTTGGGCGGGAACCGTCGCGGACGTCGCTCACGGTGCTCACCTAGGTCCTACGCGTGCGTCACGTGCGACCGAGCTACACCCGGCCGGTCGAAGTGGACCAGACATTCTAGCAAGGAGGCTCGACATGAGTTTTACGATGTCCGATAAAGACTCCGACCGGCCTATGCCGGGCGCTTGCTAAGAATGGCTGGGGACGAGACTAAGAGTTTGCGTGCTCCAAAAGCCGTCATCTTGGGATGGCTGAACCACTGAACGTTTACTGAACGGTCGAGTCCCGAGAGTGAGATACAACGTAGGTCATACTGTAGTGGGGAAGCAACTGTCACACAAGCGTATATTCGCACTGAGGTTCTTGCAAAGGGGTGCAGTCGAGGAAGGGTCGGAGTGGTGACGCGACTATCGAGCGTAAGGATGTAGAGGAAATTCAGCAGAAAACAAACAGAAAATGCTGGACAAATGACGACATGACAGCTGTAAGGACCCCATAAACCGCAGAGCGTCTGCTTGTACGAATCTCGGTGTCGTATTTAAATCAAGTCAGAGCACGTGCACCAATATACAGATTGTGTGTGGTTGAGATGAGAGATACAATTCTCCCAACCCGCGAGTACATTGTATACGGGGCAGGAGAACCCGGAGAATAGTGCTTACTTCCTGTTGATGGGGTCAGGGGTCCCGAAGCCATGGATGATGGCACTAGACGCCGACGTGGACTGCTGTCCGAGCGTCGCGCCGTCCTCTCCGTCATACCAAGCGATGTTCACGCTGCTGGTCGCACTCGCGACAGCATTTTATCTCCTTCGCCGTTACGTGCTCGGCATAAGGACGCTCAATAATGCACGCAAGGAGTCCCTCCTGAGAGAGCTTGGCGCGAGCGGAGACAAACGCGTCGTCGGGTTCTTCCACCCGTACTGGTGAGCAGCTCCCGGCCATACCCTGCGCAGGCGTCCGTTCCTGATCTTACGAAGCCTGGCAGTAATGCAGGAGGCGGCGGAGAGCGAGTCCTGTGGACTGCTATTGCGAGCATGCAGCGTACGGAGCCCAACATGATCAGCGTCGTGTATAGCGGAGACATCGACGCCTCGAAGGAGGAGATAATCCAGAAGGTCAAGGTGAGTATATGCACTCCGTCTTCTCTACCATCCCTTGACACTCCACTCTGCAGACTCGGTTTGATATCGAGCTCTCCCCTAATACCCTTCATTTCGTCTGGCTGCGGAAGCGACATCTCGTGGAAGACGCAGCATGGCCGCGCTTCACTCTGCTGGGACAGAGTCTTGGGTCTATGGTGCTAGCCTGGGAGGCCATGAATGCGTTGATCCCGGACCTATTCATTGGTGAGTTACCATCCTTGAACGGCAACCGAAGGCAGTTCGTCCTCATACCCCGCGTGCTTCAGACACAATGGGCTACGCCTTCACCTTCCACATCGCAATCCTCCTCGGCGGCATCCCCGTTGGCGCATACGTGCACTACCCTACGATCAGCACAGACATGCTCGCGCGCGTCAAGTCGCGCAAGGCATGGCACACGAACTCGGACGCGATCTCGTCGTCGAGCGTCCTGAGCCAGGGCAAGCTGCTCTACTACCGCCTCTTCATGTACTACTATGCGCAGTCGCTCCGGTGCGCGTCCTTCCTCATGGCGAACTCTTCCTGGACGAAGAACCACGTCGACGCCATTCTTTGCCACGAGGACAAGCTTCTGGACGTCCTCCACACGTTCACGCCGCTCGTACTCCTGCGTCTGCTGCAGTTCGGCCATGTGTCCCCGAAGGAAGCGAAGATCGTGTACCCGCCCTGCGACACCCGCGAGATGGCGACGTTTGGACTCGAGAAGAGGGGGCCCATCATCCTCAGCGTGGCACAGTTCAGGCCTGAGAAGGACCACAAGGCGCAGCTGCGTGCGTTCGAGACGTTTGTGCGCAAGTATCCTCAGTTTAAGGAGAAGGGCGTCAAGCTGGTGCTTATTGGCGGCAGCCGCAACGCCGAGGATGCGGCTCGCGTTGACAGGCTGCGAGGGCTCGCGAAGGAGCTTGGTATTGAGGTACGCCTGCTACGTCAGTGGACCTTGATGTATACTCACCTCGTGTCCGCTCTAGGCGTACGTGGAGTTCATCGTGAATGCGCCCTATCCAGAGATGTTACAATACCTGTCTCGCTCCAGCATCGGCCTGAGCACGATGGTCGACGAACACTTCGGGATCAACATCGTTGAGTATATGGCTGCAGGGGTCATCCCTGTGACCCATGCCTCCGGCGGACCGCTCAACGACATCGTTGTACCCTTCAACGGCAAGCCTACCGGTATGCCACCTGTCCATGAAGCTCTCTGCCATCTTGCTGATCTTGCATAGGATTCCATGCCATCTCTGCTGACGAGTATGCGGACCACTTCCACACCGTCCTCAGCATGAGTTCCGAAGAAGAGCTGGAGCTGCGCTCACGTGCGCGTACCTGGGCTGTGCAGCGTTTCTCAAACGAGGAGTTCGAGAAAGGGTGGAATGAGAGCGGCTGGAAGAAGTGGGTAGCTGTCGGCGCATAGATACAGTATTATGTCTCAGCAGGCGTTGGTCCGACTGTCTTGTATGCCTTTGCACAGAACTTTGAACACTTCCTGGGGCCTATTTTTTCTTTGCCACCCCAAGCTCCGTTTCCCGACCATAGAGCGCGGGACACATCTGCCGATAAACATCGTACTCAAGGGAGCAGGCTGAGGCTTGCAGGCCTGCATGACTTTACTAGCTCTCAGACTCCAGTTCGCGTCGAACGCGGTGCACGCGCCGGCTCGGATATTGGAAGCCCGGGCGTCTGCGAACTGGGGCTTTCTTCCGCAACTTCCACGACCTCCGAGGGCTGCCACAGGTGGACAGACTCCTCTACGAACAAACACAGCTCCAGACTAGCGTCCGTGTGCCTGCCATGGCTATCTCCCCATCCACGAAACGAGCCATCGTCGACGGTAAGCTACTCCACACTCTGGTCCAGGCGCGAACGGAGATGCTGAACCGAACACTCGTAGTTGCTCTTTTTGTCGCCTCACAAGTGCGTCACTCGTGTTCACCTTGTTGTACTACGCTGACTCACATGCAAGGCAGCCCTGTACTACACGGTACGAGTAAGTGCTTGTCGTGCTGTGTTTCCGCAGAAGTGCACGCGTCTTACCGGCCGTTCCGCAGTGGGTGATGCAGAGCATGAACCCCGTGGAGAAGAAGGACGTCAAGCAGAAGAGCCTGAAGGCACTCGAGAAGCTTGGACACAAGAGTCTGGAGCTGGACGACTACGAGAGTGCGCTCTCCGTTTGCTGTGTTCGAGACCCGAGCTGATCGTGTCGGTGTACCCAGGACAAATAGCGTCAGAAATCATACATCCAGATGACATCGACGTGCATTTCTCAGGTGCGTAGCCGTATAGGTCGCGCCCGTGCCTCATGCTGACATATGTGGTAGATATTGGCGGCTTGGAGCCCATAATATCTTCACTGCAAGAGTCTGTCATCTACCCTCTGCGCTTCCCCGAGCTCTTCGCGTCATCGACACTTCTCGGAGCGCCGAAAGGTGTCCTATTATTCGGCCCACCAGGGTGCGGCAAGACGATGCTTGCGAAGGCTCTGGCGAAGGAGTCCGGCGCGACCTTCATCAACATCGCAGCGTCTGTCCTCACGAACAAGTGGTATGGCGAGTCGAACAAGCTCGTCGCCGGCTTGTTCTCGCTCGCGCGCAAGGCGCAGCCGAGTATCGTCTTCATTGACGAGATTGACTCCTTCCTGCGCGAGCGGACAAAGGGCGACCACGAAGTGACGGGGATGATGAAGGCGGAGTTCATGACGTGCGTCCACCTAGCGCACACTGCATAGCGCGATGTTCATATTTTGTGTAGACTATGGGACGGCCTCACGTCAAGTACAGACCGCATTGTCGTGCTCGGCGCCACGAACCGCCCAAACGACATCGACTCCGCAATCCTGCGGCGGATGCCCAAGCGCTTCTCGATCGGGCTTCCCAGCATAGAGCAGCGGCTGAAGATCCTGTCCTTGGTGCGCACATATCCCGTGCTATCAGCCCGCGTACTCGTGTTGACACCGCCCGCAGATCCTGCGGGACACAAAGCTCGCGCCGGGCTTCCAGCTGACGGCCTTAGCGGAGCGCACGCAGGGCTACTCGGGCTCGGATCTGAAGGAGCTGTGCCGGAACGCCGCGATGATTCCCATGCGCGAGCTCATGCGCTCCGCCGGCGCAGACAGCGCGGAGCTCGCGCGGATACAGGCAGAGGGCGTCGAGCTGCGGCCGTTGAAGCTCGAGGACTTCTTCCAGGCCGACGGGACGAGTGCGCTGCCGCCACCGGAGAACACGATAGAGGTGATCATGGAGAAGCTTGCTGCGTGACGATCGCGATGCTGTTAATGCTCTTAGTATACTATGAACCCTAGACGACTACGCCGGTGTCCTACGGCCGGTCCTAATGCATTATGGATTAGTTATACATTTCCTGATGGACAGCAGTCCTGTGCTCCGCCGCCGACGGATGGATGTAAGCAAAGCATGGATATATTACACAGATGGGAGTAGTGTGAGATGCCGACAAGGTTACATGAAGTCGTCTTCGAGTTCCCAGACAGACTTCTTGGCCTTCGGCTGCTCCTCTTCCTCAAAGTCATCGCCCCCGGAAAACAGGGCGTCGTACGAGCGCGCGGCCTTCTCCGCCTCTCTTTGCTTTGCGAGCTCTGAGTCCGCCTTTTTCTGCGTATCCGTAGCCAGTCAGCACATGTGCAGAGCACACGCGAGTGTATCTGGCGCACCTTGAGCAGCGCAGCGGCGCGCTTCTGGGCGTTCTCCTTCTTTATTCGCTCGACGCGCTCCTGCTCGTGGTCGACCTCGCGCTCGACCTTCGTCTTGTTGAGCCGGTTCACGATGACATTTTCGCGCTTTGGCACATGCACTGTGGGGGCCGTTCACTGTCTGGCTTTGAAAGACGGTCAAAGCTACGCACCTCGCTTCACCTAGGGAAAAGCCAATGAGGGTCGCCACAGCAAAGAAGGCATATTAGCACGCACCTGCCTGTCGTTGTGGAAGGACACTTGGCCGACGGCCATGTCGCCCGTTTTCTGGTGCCTGTTCTAGCACATCGCAGCGAGATGGATAGCAGCGGGACACACCTTCAGGTTATCTCCCGGCGTGTATATGATCGAGATGTTATCCTTCTTGTTGCCTGCACTCTGCCGCTGTGAGCTCAACCTTTCTTCGCCATCTACGGAAACACCGCGCACATACCTTCGATGGAATTCGCCTTCACGAGCTGCGCACAGTCGGTGAGGAGCGCCTCGGGGATGGCGTCCCAGGTCATGCCGTTGGGCATGCGCAGGTAGACGTGCGCGGACGAGAGCTTGTCGACGTGGAACCACACGTCCTGCGGCCATGCATACTTGATGAGGTCCTCATCTGTGCAGGACTGTGGTTGAGTTCGACATGTGAGGGGACTGCGTGAGGGGGAGACGCACTCTCGAACTTGTCCTTGCCCATGTAGATGAAGGCTGGCGGGCTGATTGCTGCGGAAAGGGCTCAGCTAGCGTCGGACTACATCCAGGAAACCATCGCACCTGTCGATGTAAAGAAAAGCACCATACTGCAGGCTCTAGAGTGTGGATAGGAAGAAGGACTTGTTGGACGGAGGTAGAGATGATCGCAGGGCGCTTCGTGCAGAACGCGGCACACACGCCGGACAGTTGTGTGCGGCAGCGCACGCGAGCAGCACGCTGAGAACCACTGATTACTGTGACAAGCGAGCGGGCAGGTAGAAAGGGGGATTTTTAGAAATTGTATGCATTATGCCGAGGACAACGGGACGTAGGGTATAGATGCGAGAGATACAGAGGTATATACAAGGATGTCATGAGCTCGAGGTCGCCTCCAACGCTCAAGAATACGTGTGACAGCAGCTACAGCAGGGTGGGAGGGATGACAGATATGCAAGTAATTCTACGACAACAACAAGAGGGTAGTGCAAGAGAGTTCAGCGACGAAGGGTGTACAAAGTGTTCCGGGTCGTTTCAGTCGTTAACAATGTCCAATGAGTCTAAGCAGTCGCCGACGCGCAGCGACTACGGGAGAGAGGCTGAGTAGTACGTCGGCGGCCGCGACGTTGACGTCGGAGCAGATGCCTGGGGGCTCGCAGCGGGCTGCGGCGCCACTAGGACATCTATCGACACTGCGGACGTGCTATGCCGCAATGCGGGGCCCGACGCTTCAGGCGCGAGTATCGTCAAGGGCACAGCCTCAGCAGGAGGTCTGCAGGCAGGCTCGCGTCATTGCGCAGCACGGCAAGCAGGGACGGACGACGCACCCGCTGACACCAGCTCCGCTGTCCACGGCCCACACGCCCAGCATCTCCATGTTGGCCCATATCCACCACTGCACGAAGGTCAGCGGCTCGTCGCGCTTCGGGGCGTAGAGTGTCATGTGGACGAGTGTGCCGAACAGTACGATGCCTGGCGCACGCGAGGTCAGGGTGGTCGAGCGAGCGACTGGGCGCGACGCACCTGCAATGAGCATGCAGATGACGAGGACCGTCTGCGCGACATCCGATATGGGCGGAGGGTCGATCGCGTTGTTCGGATCGGCGGAGAGGACGCTAACGGCGGAGACAGATTTTGCTGTCCCAACTGCCTTGGAGATGTTGAGGGAGGGGGTTGGGTACGCGCCGGGCGCAGCAGGGGATGGAATGACCGTCATTGCCCTCTGCGAGGGGATGGTGGCGAGAGTCAAGGAAGAGAACAAGGGAGGGCGTCTGGGCTGGGGTCGCCCGCCGGTGTATGGCCTGTGCACGCCTCTCGCTCGACGGCGAGGGGATCGAGTCGCATTGCCATGAACAAACGCCTTACAATCTCGGAGCCGCCAGAACAAGCCACTCGGCTGTACCTGCGTTGCGAGCAGGCACCCGCGCGAGCATCGACGATACGGTCATGGGAAGCCAAGAATAGCACGGCGAACGGGCGAGGACGTGCAGAACCGCGGCGACGAGGTCGGAGGAGCGAAGTTAGCGGAGGACTTCGTGAACCGTAACAGAGACCATCTGCGCGCCAGATGGGCCGGCCACGCAACCCGCAGCTCACGCGCCAAGCCATACCAATGAGTGCACCCTGCCGTGCGGCGGTGGTGAGAGCGGACAAGCGAGATGTACACAGAACACTGTAGAAATTGAGCTCGACAGAGTGCAGTAATCCGTAGATATATGAAGCCAAAGCGACTACTTAATCCAACTGCACTAGGAAGGACAAGCACTGGCAAGTTGCATCAAGTGAATGATCTAGCAAGGAAAGACAGCCACGAATATCTGGAGGGCGTAGGCAAGAATTACGAGGGGTATACGTAGTGTAAGTGGGATCGGGTACCACAGACATCCGTGGCGTACAAGGGCGTCTAACGGGATGCGACATACACGGGTGGAGGTGGCTGGGGGTGAACGACAGGGCAGTCGGTAGGAAAGTGCACGAGGGTTGAGCCGGACAGTGATTCGGAGGACGAGGTTCGATGTGGCGCATAAGAGTTCATCGCGAGGGTGTCGCGAGGAGGAGTCGGTGAGGAGGAGCGAGAGCTTAGCCAGCTGCGTAGGCTCTTGCTCCGGGCGACGGAAGTCATGAATGTATGGCGAGGAGAGATGAGGGAGGGTTGCGGTCGGCGTTGACGCTTCTTGCCCACAAGGCATACGCTGAGGACGACGGCGATGAAGATTACTGCGACATACGCGGACAAGAGGCATGAGTACGACGCGATACACGCGTCGGGATGGTGGCGCGCAGGCAGAATCTCCCACCTAGTAGGATACCCATCGCGACTTTGATGCTCGTGAGGACCCCGCCCGCAGGCTCAGCGTCGGGTACGGCGGCAGCCAACGCTAGGCACGACGAGCTGCACGGCGAGGTGGGGTAGAGAGAAGGGGACATCGTGGACGTCGTGGACGCGAGCGTGTCGATGGGGGCCATGTTGGGAGTCGAGTGGGAGGACGTTTGGCCCGCGCCGTGAGGATGGGGAGATGGGATGCAGAAGAGGGCCTTTATACCACTGGCACGCAGGACGAAATTGGCATTGTGAGGATGTAGAGAAGCTGTCAATGTCAGTACGCTGCGGCGGCGAGGCGCCCTAGGACGGTCGGGCGAACACGCTTGGCAGCCGTGACGGTACGCTCATGCTGGTATGTGCGTGCCGAGCTCCACATTCTAGGTGCCGTGAAAGCGCTAGCGAAGCCGGGGCGTATCATGGCCAAGCTGAGGGCGGTCGGACGAGCGGGAGGGGGATGGCCAATGGACTCGGGGCGGAAACGCCTCAAGCCGTCGGAGCGCACGGTTACTAGACCAGAACCAGAGAAAAGCATCCAATGCACCGGGCATTTCGTCAGAAGCGGGCTGACACCAAGACCTGCAGAGAGGCAAACGGCACGAGAGGTTCGTCGTAGAAGATTGGCACAGACTTGCGCACAGCCCCGTTGGTTGCGCCCGTCAGCATGCACGGATGACACTCCGAGAGAGCAGCTCTGAGGGTCGAGACGCGACGCAATTAGCCAGGAATGACGCAAGGAGCCGGAATCGCGGAAGGTAGGGGAGGCTCCGTCGAGAGGGTGCGTAGAGGAATGCGCGTCGCGCACGCCTCACAGCAAAGCGAGACGTTCAGACTCCGATTGATTGCGTTGCTCTCCGCCCGCGCAAATAATTCGATCTCAGACGACTCCGCTTGAGGTCCGGCGACATCGCCGTGGGCGTTTCATCCCGTCGTCGCCGTTACAGACGTCCTGAACGTCCTGCACACTCTTTCCCTCGCTCCTTGATTCACAAGGCTGCCTCTATGGACCACGACCGCAAGTCCGTCGTGTCCTCCTTCTACGGCGGCCGGAGGGCCTCCACCGACGTCCTTCAGCAGGACTTCCCCTCACCATCCCACTACGCCGACTTCGCCTCTCACGCTCGGCAAGACTCTCGCTCCTCGTTCTTCAACCCAAATGCCCCGGCGCGGGGTAGTGTCGAGCTCCTCAATCAACACTCTGCCGGCTACAACTCTACCACCTTCTTCGACGGCGGCCGGCAAGAACCCGTCAAGGGCGCGTACGACGAGGAGGCGGCCGCATTCCGGGACGAGCCTTTCGACATCTACGCCGACTTCAACAATGAAGGCCCGCGGTACTCGCGCGCGACGTTTGGTGCGGATGACGGGTACATGCTCTTGACTTTGCGCTGAAGGCCGACACATTGACCGGGCTGCTATCGCAGGTACCGCCGTGTGAACTCGCCGAGTCTATCCAAGGTAGACGCACCAAGTGAGGCGACGACGATGCCCGTGGAGATGGTCACAGTCCCCGCACTAGGCCCAGAGTGGCAAAAGTCAGAAATGGGAACTGTGGCCAAGAAAGCCCGGCGGGAGGATCGCGCAGACCGGCGAAAGCAGAAGTGGAAGGAGTGGAAGCGCGGCGAGCGCGGCATGTGCGGGAGGTACTTCACGCGCAAGTTCACCGTGTGGTTCATGTTCTTCCTCATCGTGGCGTACGTGCCCAGTCCGCTTGTTTGGCGTCGTGCACCAGTCTCATCCCGGGTTATAGTGTCGGCATCGTCTTGGTATTCGTGATACCCAGGGTACCCGACTTCCAGATCAACCAGCAGGATCCACTACAGACTGCAACGGGCAGCTTTAACAAGACAATACCAGCCGAATTCAGTCGGGCTCCAGCGAACTTCAGCTTCCCCGCTTCCACAGACTTGCAAATCGATACGCACTCCAACTTCCTCCCACTTAAGTTCGAGAGCCTTCACGCGGACGTTTACGATCTCACTACGGATCGTCAAGTGGGAACTGGCGACCTTGGCTCCATGACATTCCCCGCTAAGGCGTTCACGCCTCTCAGCCTCCCCCTCAACTTCAGCTACGTTGCGAGTAACGACTCAGATCAGACTTGTGCGCCTTCATTCACATTATCTTCACTCGTCATTAATGATTTGCACAGGGAACAACTGGTACAACGCCTGCAAGAACAAAGCGATCTTCGTTGACGGCAAGCGGCCGCGTGAGTGTCTTGTCATCGGCGCTATGTGCAGCGTATTGACACCAGTTTGGCTGCAGCTGTGCAATTCCGCCTCCTTCTCGCGTTCAAGATTGCTGGCTTGATTGGCACGAAGCATACGGCCACCGATGTCACAAGTGCGAATTGCCCTATTGAGCTGCCTCAAAATGCCGCGTAGGGGCAGCTCGTGGACCCTCTACACATGCCCTCCATCTGCGACTCTCATCTCATTCTTGCATCATATTGGACTTTTGGTATTGGACCTCAATAGGACATCATATATATGATACGTTCATCGTTCCCAGAGACATAAGATACAGTACTCTCACTTCTTAACCCCTTGCCACCATCGTAGTCTGCATTCGTTTCTCACTCGCCTGGACATGTACTTTTTCTGCACCGAACAATATGACAGATTTCGTCCACTGCGTCTGACGCCATCCCAATTTCGACCAGTCAGAGACATGGTGCGTGCGTCGGGATCCGGACTGCATGCGCTGACCAGCTGTTTATAGATTGTCGTAGCCCAGTGGTGAGGCTGACGTGCCTAGTGGTCTGGACGACAACACGATGTTGCTCTTGCACGGCCATCTTCGACTTCTACATGGCCTATCCACAGCCACCGTCGATATCGTCTGCCCGCTCTTCGATCCGTCAACGCTCAGGTGCCATCAGCCAAGGGCTGGGATTAACACAACAAGGACCGCAGACTTCGAACCATCGGGCTCCTGCCGCGAACGAAGATGTCGACTTCGATCATGCGAGACCGACGGTCACACTAGTGCAGAAGAGGTCCCATCCTCGCATTCCCAGTCTGCCGATCTTGCAGCCCGCGCCGGGATATCCCCAGTCAGCAGCGAACGCGTTACTCTTGCAGCTCCCACCTAGCGACTCCAGGCCATTTGATTCATTTAATCGCCATCAAGTACCCGTAAACCGCAATCCTGCACCATCCGGTCCTGCAAGTGAGGTGCAGCCCCCATCTTCGCGCTCACTCGGGTCTATCCCCGCCTCGGCGTCCGACATCCCACTTCTTGCTCAGCCGAGCCAGCCTGATTATGAAGCTGCTCACGACTCTCTGCCACACCTGCACCATGCCCTCGACCCAGATCCAGGGCGGCTCGCACGCATGCCATCGTCCTCGTCCACGGCGACGTTCCCCATGCGCCCGAAGCCCCCGCCCAAGGCGCCCAAGGGCTGGACGACATTCGCTTCGCTGAGCGCTGGGGACCGCCTCACGCAGAAGTTTCCGATCTCGAAGACTATCCGTGGATTAGCACTCGAAGGATCGCAGACCTGCGATGCAACGAGATCTGTGATGGCGACGCCCGAGTCGATTGGCTCGTCCCTCGAGCGCAGCCGCGGCCTGGGCATGGACAGGCCGAACCGCTGGACGCCGCACAAGTGGTGGCTGTTCCTGTCTGTGTGCACCGTCTTTGCGAGTGGCGCGCTGGGCCTGGTGTATGCGCTGCTGACGTGGTTCAAAGGTGAGTGTCTTGGAGCGCATGTAGCCAGCTAGTTTCGCCGATAGCTGATGTTGAGTCATTGGCAGCCTGGGAACACGCCGACGTGTTCTTCGTCGCAGACTATGATGTCCTAGTGCTCATTACCCTCGCGTCGTCCCTGCTTCTCTTCACTTTCATCGTCGGCATGACCGGCACGATCCTCAACTCACGTCCAATCCTCGCCATGTACGCACTGCTCCTCTGGCCCGCGTTCATCGCAATCCTCGCCGTCGGCTACACGTCGTACAAGCGCTCCGCGTTCGCACTCGACCGCAAGCTGAACCTCGCGTGGAGCAAGTACTACTCGGCGCCGGGGCGGCTCATCGTGCAGGACTCGCTCTGGTGCTGCGGGTACAACAGCCCGCTGCACGAGGCCGCCGCGAGCGGGCGGTGCTTCGCGCGCGCCGCGCTGCCCGGGTGCAAGGGCAAGCTCCTCCGCTTCGAGCGCGCGGTGCTCCAGACGGTGTACACCGCCGCGTTCGGCGCCGTGCCGCTGCACATCGCGAACATCGTCGCGGCGCTCCTCTGCGCGAACCATGTCACGCGGACGTTTGGGAAGGGGATCACCCCGCGGCAGTACAGGCTTTGCGGCGCGGACGTGCAGTCGGACGCGGAGAAGATTCTCGGGACGATGCAGACCCTGGGGCCAGTCAGGCCGCCCGCGGCGTCTCGACCTTTGTCGTTCGTGAGCTACAGGGAAGACAGGGAGGATCCGCCGCCGCCACCATTGGGTATTCCTGCTGCCCTGAGGCCGGGCATACCGAGCGGCCTGTGGAGGCGCCACAAGCATGGATGACGCATTATGCGCAACTGCGAAGCCGTCGTGATACAAAATGCAGACATCTTTCCGAAGTCTGAATTCCGGTCGCGTGCGACACGGACAGCAAGGTTCCGATACGGGGGGTTTGGCAGCGTAATCAAAGATTGCGAAGATCTTGTACTTATTTGCACTCCGGTTACTTGCACCTTCTGGCTATGCGCCATCTTCTATATGTACGTTGCATGCTGGATCACACGTCTGATCAACGCGAAGATGACATCCTTGACTGTCTTGTTATGCATTACATTCGAAGCTCACGGACCAATGGGCGCGTCGCAGTATTCTGAAAGCTCGGCTCCCGTGAGTGCGTCTATGCCTTGGAGACATTGCTGAACAGATACGGGATGTGTATACTTGCCGTAGTACCAGCTATATGTGAACGTTCCGAGTTGTAGCAGCCCATGGCTACGAAGGGCGATGCGCCAAATAAGGTAACGGCTGTACGAAGGCGTAGCGGCGCCGTCGTGCGACTCAGCGCTCATGAACCTGTTGTCTTTACGAATTGCTACGCAAAGATAGCCAACGAGGGCCCTCAGGATTGTAGCCCATGATGTTTAATCAGCGATAGCAGGTAGACGTGACCTCGGAGGGCACAACCTCGCGCCTGTTTCTGCAAAACGTCAGCGTGCCATTCGCCGTGGATTGTGTATGTAACATCGCCTCCTGCTCGAAGATTCCCGCAGGTGTCGTGGGCAGCTGGGCGGGTCCAACCCCCGGTAAGCAATTCCTCGCCGCTGCCTAAGTTGTGCCCGGAGCGAATGAAATTATGGCGATAGCAGTCACGTGACAAGATCTTTACTAAGTTTGGCGGGCAGTGGACGTGACCAGCGACCTTCATCTCGAGGCCGTATAAATCCCCAAGCTGTTCGCCCCTCGACGATTCCCATCGTTCTTCAAGCTCCTCACACGCATCCTTTCCACGGCCGCTCTCGTCTACGAGCCCCCAATCGTCCCAATGGCCCCCGTCAACACCGTCCCAAAGAGCACCAAGATGCACTCGAAAGTCGTACGTAGATTGTGCGCGGGAGTGGTGAAAAACAGCAGCTTACTCTCCGCTCGACGTAGGTCATCATCGGCTCCGGCCCCGCCGGACACACCGCCGCCATCTACCTCGGCCGTGCCAACCTGAACCCCGTCCTGTTCGAGGGCTTCATGGCGAACGGCTTCGCCGCTGGCGGACAGCTCACTACTACCACCGACAGTAAGTCTTGTTCCCGCGCAATCCACGCTCTAGGCCTGACTGCGATGGTCCCCCACAGTCGAGAACTTCCCCGGCTTCCCGTCAGGCATCCTCGGCCCTGAGCTCATGGACAAATTCCGCGCCCAGTCGCTCCGCTTTGGCACGAAGATCATCACCGAGACTGTCTCCAAGGTCGACCTTTCTGCGCGTCCGTTCCGCTACTGGCGCGAGTTCCAGGAGGACCAGGAGCCCGAGACCGCGGACACGCTCATCATCGCGACCGGTGCGTCGGCGAAGCGCCTCGGCCTCAAGGGTGAGGAGACCTACTGGCAGAGCGGTATCTCTGCTTGCGCCGTCTGCGATGGTGCCGTCCCCATTTTCCGCAACAAGCCTTTGGCCGTCATTGGCGGTGGTGACTCTGCTGCTGAGGAGGCGACCTGTGAGTACTTCCCGCCAATTTCAGCCGTTGCACACGAGTTCTCAATTGTTGCTTCACAGACCTCACAAAATACGGCTCCCACATCTACGTGCTCGTTCGCCGTGGGGAGCTCCGTGCCTCGAAGATTATGCAGAAGCGTCTCATGAACCACCCGAAGGTCACTATCCTCTGGAACACCGTCGCTGTTGAGTGCCAGGGTGATGGCGACCTCCTCAACAACCTCCGCATCAAGAATGTCCAGACCGGCGAGGAGAAGGATCTCCCTGTCAATGGCCTCTTCTACGCTATCGGTCACGAGCCGGCAACCTCGCTCGTTCGGGGCCAGCTTCAGACTGACCCTGATGGTTACATCGTCACCGTCCCTGGCACGACTCAAACCAGTGTCAAGGGCGTCTTCGCTGCGGGCGATGTCCAGGACAAGCGTTACCGCCAGGCCATCACCTCCGCAGGCAGCGGCTGTATGGCTGCGCTCGAGGCCGAGCGGTTGATTGCTGAGGAGGAGGAGGGTGTCGAGGAATGAGAGTCTCGCCTTCGTTTCTTTCTTCCTCTCCTGGGACACATTTAATCTAACGCATAGAATACACTGTACGACCAGCATTATACCTCTACAGCATGTCCTCATGAGCTTGTCCCATCTTATATATGAATTTGGCGTGAATTATCGCGGATTTTATGACGTAGCGCCAAATTCAAGCGGAGCCCAATCGGAGTGATGCCGATCGGAGTGTGCCGGCATTGACGCATACGCTCACCAGCGGGCGTCGTCGACGACATCCAACATCGCAGCCAGCACCGCCGCCGTTGTACAACACCTCTCTTCGTCGCGACTATCCACGAAATGTCTGACCTCTGCCCCGTCTACGCTCCCTTCTTCGGTGCCATGGTACGTGCTCTGCCTCACGCTGCGGTGGTACTCGGGCTCAACGCGACGTTCACGTACAGGGCTGCACCAGTGCCATCGTCTTCACGTGTAAGTGTCCCGTGGATCGTGTAGAAGTGTTGATGCGAGTGTTTTGGGTGCTCTTGTGGACGTGCAGGCATCGGCGCGAGGTGAGCAACCTTCCTGTGCGCGCCGAGACACCCCGCTGACGGTGCTGCGCTAGTTATGGAACTGCGAAGTCTGGTGTCGGCATTTCCGCCATGTCGGTCCTCCGGCCTGACCTGATGATGAAGTGTGTTGTCCCCGTTATCATGGCTGGTATCATTGCTGTGAGTCCCGAGTCGAACATGGTTTGCTCAGCCCGACTCAAGGCGCTGTTCACAGATCTACGGTCTCGTCGTCTCGGTCCTGATCTCTGGTGGACGTAAGTGCGAAATAGCAGCCTGATGATCCAGACTCTGACGACGCCATGTAGTCTCGCTGCAAATGCCCTTGTTCCAGGGCTTCATTCAGCTCGGCGCTGGTCTTTCCGTCGGCCTTGCTGGTCTTGCTGCGGGCTTCGCCATTGGTATCGTCGGTGACGCTGGTGTCCGCGGCACTGCGCAGCAGCCTCGTCTCTTCGTCGGCATGGTGTGTCTTGCTGCGCTTGGAACTTGACGCCAAACTGACTCGCGTCCTAGATCCTGATCCTCATTTTCGCTGAGGTTCTGGGTCTGTACGGCCTCATCGTCGCCCTGATCATGAACTCTCGTGCCAGCGGTCTTGGCGCTGACATCGTATGTGTCCTGTTGTATCACGCGTCCTGCGCGTACTGACTTCATCCTAGTGCAACTGAGGTCCCTTTCCGACGCGCATGAAGCGGGAAAACTATATGCAGCGAAGGACGGCAGAACACATGACGTAGTGTTCGCTGCAGTGCATACAAATGGACCATTTCAGACAGCAACGAGCTGTCGACACATGTTATGACCGCTTTGGAATTTCAGCTTTCGCTCAGTTCAGTTCTGCTGTGACCAGTATTACAACATTGTTCATAGCGTCGATCCGCTTCTCTACCTAAATGTACACACATTCACATACCCCGCAACTTATGACCATTTCTCCGAGCGTCCATGCTGCGTGCGTGTCCGTTCATGCGTGTCTGACGTGGCGCGCGCCGTATGCGGTCATTCTGAGCGAGGCTCGCGTCGGTCACCTCCACACCTTGCCACCTGCCACCACCACGCTTTGCTAGCTCAAGCGTTGGTCACGCGAACACGGCGTAGGCATCTCTGCCTCTCCACGGCCAGTTCCTATGAGATCCTTTCGCCTTCTGCCAGTTCCGCTGCTAGCCCTGCTCTTCGCACTTCCTGTCCTTTCAGAACCGACCACACCCAATGACCCGTTCCACCACATCTCAGCTCTAGCGAGGAAGGAACCAGAGCTGCCAATATGCTGCCTCCGACCGCTAAGCCCTCTCGAGGACACGGAAGAAGAGGTCGTCCTCTCGTTCGAGGAGTGGAAAGCGAAACAGGCTGCCGGGTCAGACAAAAGTCGACCACCTGTGCTTGGCCCTCAGGGACCTAACCCCGCTTCCCAAGACAGCACCGCAGACGTGGTCTCCGAGACGTATCCCGCCGTCGATGCCAGCGTGGGCGCAGGGCCGACCCCCGCGCCGTTCGACCCGGCGGAGGTGGACGCCCCGCTGTTCAAGATCCCCATAACGGACCGCTTCAACTACGCGTCGTCGGACTGCTCTGCGCGCGTGCATGCGGCGCACAAGACCGCGAAGTCCGCGTCGTCCATTCTCTCGTCGAAGAAGGACCGGTACATGCTCAGCCCGTGTGCGGCGAACAACCAGTTCGTCGCGGTCGAGCTCTGCGACGACATCCGCATCGACACCGTCCAGCTCGCGAACTACGAGTTCTTCAGCGGCGTGTTCAAGGACTTCTCGGTCTACGTCTCAAAGCGGTACACGTCCGACCCCAGTGCGTGGACGTTTGCTGGGACATACAGGGCGGAGAACGTTCGTGGTGTGCAGGTGCGTCCAGATTCTTCTACGGGAGAGCTATGATTCAAGATGTCTTTATGTAGTCCTTCCATCCCCCGAGAACGCTGTCGGACTTCTACCGGTTCATTCGGATCGAATTCCATTCACACTACGGCAACGAGTACTACTGCCCAGTGTCCCTCCTTCGCGTGTACGGGTTGACACACCTCGAACACTGGAAGTGGGAGCAGTGGGAAGCCGAAAGTCAAGCCCGTCGCGCTTTAGAGATTGTCCCGGTTTCGCACCCAGAGATTGTTGTCGAATCAACAACTACCTCCCTGTCCTGGGAGGACCTGCCAGAACCTCCAAAACGCGGCGACCATTTCGCGCCGAGCGAGGTTGTCTCCAACGAGGAGCACTCGACTACATCTACCCCTGCACAGACATTGAGCGACAGTTCGGTACACGAATCGATGCAAGAGATTACGGCTCCCTCTACATCGGATTCCATGTCATCCATTCTGTCCACCGAGCGTACCGTCGCTGAACCGGCGACACCTCCATCATTATCTACCCAAAACACGCTATCCACTAGCACCTCCCCGGACATAGGCACGGATGCCAATAACGACGCTTCACGACAGCTTAATACGGATTCATCACTGTACACTACCACTTCGTCCTCGGAGTCTCGTACCACGAGGACTGTATCATTATCTGACTCGGTTCCTTCATCCTCAATTTCCTCGTCGTCATCATCCTCTCACCTACAATCTGGGTCTCCACAGTCGATCTCTTCTGTCTCTACGTCTAACCAGTCCTCGCAAGCCACTCGCTCTGTCTCAACCCCCGTCGCTACAGTCATTCAGTCCGTCACCGTCCTTCCTCCTGCGTCAGCTCCTGCCTCTGGGGGCGAGTCCATCTACCGCACCATCATGAACCGCCTCACTGCCCTCGAGAGCAACAGCTCGCTGTACGCGAGATTTGTCGAAGATCATGCTGCTAGCGTCCGCGAAATGCTGAGGCGACTCAGTGAGGACGTAGGACGTCTCGAAGGCATCGTGAGTCATTGTCACCACTCAGGTGGAGAATATTGATAATGACGTCGGGATAGGGAAGGGCGCAAGCGCAGATGTACCAGCGCTCCGTCGGCCAGTTTGAGCGACAGCAGCGAAGGCTCGAGGTCGAGCACAGCGAGTTGATCTCTCAAGTTAGTCGTCTGACGGACGAGGTACGACTTTCGCTTTCCTACTCCGTACAACCTCTCTCTAAGTGTCTTTCGTCTAGGTTATCCTCGAGAAACGACTAGGCATTGCCCAGTTGTGTCTCCTGCTCGCGGTACTCGTCTTCATGGCGTTCACTAGGGGATCAAGAAGCGAGCCACTCCCTGGTCGGCAGGGTTCCGAACGCGTGCATTCACGAACGCCATCTTTTGTCGGCTGGGGTCAACGGACCCTGAACATTAGTGGCGACTGGGTCAACAAGCTGAGGCAACGAAGCTTGAGCCCTTCCTCTTCTACTGCACCCACAGAGACACCAGCCAAAGCGAGCGTTGACCCGGCCAGTGAGCATCCTGGCTTTGCGCGCATCTGGATCTTTCGCTGACATCTTCGCAGCCTTGGCAGTCAAAGTCGACTTCCCGTCTCAAGACGTGCAGTCCGGCGATGCTTTCCCTCGTAGCAAGCGTCCACACCCCATCACGGGTGGGCACCGAAAAGTCGGATCGACGACGCGCCCACGCACCCCACAATCCGCACGCGCACACCCTTTCCGGCATAGCAGCCCCTCGCACCCCGCAACACCAACCTCGTCAGCCTCGGCCGCTGCCGTGCTCACAACGCGCGCAGGGCCTCCCGCCCGCCCGCCGATCCAGCGCGCGCACTCCAGCCTGATCGCGCAGAGCTTCAGTACAGGCGGGATCGGGCCCGTGCCGAAGAGCGCGCGACGGTGGGCACGGACAGCGCACCTGCACGAGGTGAAGAGCGCTGCGCCGACGCTCGGCGCGAGCAGGAGCGAGGGCGCGCGCTCGCGCCAGCCGTCGACGTCGGACGACGATCATGCGGACACGGGCCCCACCCTGGCCAGGCACGCAGACGTGTTCAGTCCGCGGCCCGAGTCGCCTCCTGCCCAGCCTGCGCCGTCGCCGGGTGTGCGCGGAGGACTAGGCTTGGTTGACCTCGATGTGGCGAACGAGGCGGATGGGTGGGTCGATACGGATGCCGAATCCGATTCAGAGCATATCAGGAGCTAGCGAGGTTTACCTAATGCATTTGGCTTGGGCTATTCGTCGTATTGTTGAGCAAGGGGTGTCTCCTGAATCTACGTGGTATACATAATTTATTTTGATGCGTAGGAGGCGGAGCTACACAGTTTTCCCGCTGTTGAGCACTGTGAGCGCAAGGGCGATGATTCGAAACTGTGATAGCCTCTAAAAAAGCTTTGACAATAGCTGGGCGGGGTCGTACATGCCGTCCTGATAGGCACAATCATTTTGTCCATCGGAATGCGCTGCCGATGAGGAAGCCTGGCGCAGGTGCACGACGGCGGTGAGCCCCGCGCGGGTCCTCCAAGAGACCAAGGAGCACTTACAGACGCCAACGCCTGCCATGATGCGTTTGCCGATGACGGACCCTGGCTGGTGCGCCCGCGACTGGTTTAGCGCATAGAAGCCTGTTGCAGCGAGTGCACCTGAGCCGATGATGCGGCAGGTGAGGCACTCTTGAGGTGCCTCTTGGCCTGCGGCAGGCGAGGCCCCGGAATTTGCCTGGATAGCTGGGGCGCTCGCAGACATCTGAGCTCACGGTTACCTATAGAGGTTTATAGTGGTTTATTGTCAACGCCTTTCTATATGATCATGTAGCTCGACAGACTTACAAAACGATGTGCTCGTGGGCGTTCGGAGGCAACATACTGCGAGCGCCTAATATAATCCTCTCTTCTGCAGCCGGCGCTGTGCCGGGAGCGTGCGTGGCTCTCGTTTATTTGCGACGACATCTGGTGTGTGTATTCTCCCTCGTATACGAGACGACGTCTTCGTCATATATGCGACCATTATATCCCGTATCGCCGACGATGTGTTTACCTTAAAGGAAGGCCGCCAGGTCGGACGGTGCGAGGCCATAATATCCACTCAGTACCTTCACTGATCCCTCTTGGGTGTTGTCAGATTGCCGAGCGCTGAATAGAATACTTACCGGTAACACCGACTGCGAAGGATGCCGCGGAGGCAGCGAAACCAGCTTTAGCTCTGACGCAAGCTACATTTGGCACCTGCGTTTCACGGATCCTTTTCTCGCGATGCTGACTTCTTGCAGAAAGAACGCGGAGGGAGCGCTGTGCTATTCATCGTCCCAGCGTTGCGCCCAGGTGAATTCCAGGATGTGTGCGGCTAGGCCGGTGCCCGGTTCGCCGTTGCGTAATTCAGCGCGTTGGCCCTGAAAGTGCGTTCGATGGTCAGGGGGTCCACAGATCGACCATGTCTTATCACCCGGGAGCTCTCAAGCGTGGTGACACACGCCTTGTTGTTGCCGACACGTCCGTATAAAAGCAGCATCGTTGCATCATCGTTTCGTGCGCCCTTTCCTGCCCCTCTTCCCCCAGAGCAGCCGACAGGACTATCCTCGACGATGACGGACGCGAAGAAATCCTGGTCGTCGTACATGCTCGACATCTACCTCGAGCGCAAGCCGCTCGCGCTCCCGAGCTTCTACTTCGACGACATTGAGCGCGAGGCCCGCGAGAAGCTCAAGGACCGCCAAGGTACGCAGCGAGGCTGTCCAGTGCCGAGTCTAATCTGACATCCTCTTGACATATCCGCAACACCTGGCACGTCCTGGCAATGCTGCAACCTTCTTTCGCTCCGCTGCATCCTTTCGCGTCCCCTGGACAGACGCGTTCCTGTACGTGTTCGGGAGTGCGGGCAACGGCTCGGCCGAGCGCTGGAACCGGCGCGCGCTGGACAGCTGGCGAATCATCCCACGCATGCTGCGCGACGCTACCGAGCGCAATCTCGAGGTGCGTCGAGCCCGTGCCTGGCCCGCGCCGCGGGCCCCGTGATGCGCCTGCTAACACGCGCGTGACCCGCTGCAGACGACGCTCTTCGGCGTGCGCCATCGCAGCCCGCTGCTCGTCGCGCCCGTCGGCGTGCAGGGCATCGTGCACCCCGACGGCGAGATCGCGTCCGCCAAGGCGGCAGCCGCCGTCGGCGTGCCGTACATCATGAGCACCGCCGCGACGCGCACGATCGAGGCCGTCGCGCAGGCGAACGGCGACGGTCACCGCTGGTTCCAGCTCTACTGGTGCGTCCCTCTGCGTCCCTCCTCCTGTGTGTCGCACTGACGCCGCGCAGGCCTGTCTCAGACGAGTGCACGATCTCGCTTCTGAAGCGCGCAAAGGCAAACGGCTTCACCGCGCTCGTCGTCACGCTCGACACGATGCTGCTCGGCTGGCGCCCGCACGACCTCCAGACGTCGTACCTGCCATTCCTGCACGGCGTGGGCGCACAGGTCGGCCTCTCGGACCCCGTCTTCATGGCGACGCTCGACGAGCCGCCGATCCTCGACGTCCCCGCGTTCCCGTACGACCCCAAAAAGACCGAAAAGCTCCTCCAGGCCGGCGACGAGAAGACGGAGAGCACGTGCAACGCCGCCATCGCGTGGATGCGCCAGACGAACTCCGGCACGTTCCACACCTGGGACCAGCTCAAGGTCCTCCGCGACAACTGGGACGGCCCGCTCATCATCAAGGGCATCCTGTCCGTCCAGGTCCGCCGCCCGCGCCGCGCCGCGTGCACTCCGCTGACACCTCTCGCCGCAGGACGCAGAGCTCGCCATGGCGCACGGCGTCGACGGCATCATCGTCTCGTCCCACGGTGCGTCCCTACGCCGTGCTCCGAGCCCACGCTGACACTCCCCGCAGGCGGCCGCCAGGTCGAGGCGGCGGTGCCCGCGGTCTGGGCGCTTGAGCAGATCTGCGGCGCGCCGCGCATCCGCGACGCGCAGAAGAGCGGGAAGCTCACCGTGCTCTTCGACTCGGGCGTGCGCACCGGCGGCGACATGCTCAAGGCGCTCGCGCTCGGCGCGCAGGCCGTCCTCGGTGCGTATTCCCACCTCCATGTACAGATCTGCGCTGAGATGTTGATGTGCGTGCAGTCGCGCGCCCGTACATGTACGGCCTCGCCGTCGCGGGCCAGGCGGGCGTCGAGCAGGTGCTGCGTGCGCTCCTCGCAGATGCCGAGATCTCGCTCGGCCTCGCAGGCTACAAGAGCGTCGACGAGATATGGCACAACCGCGAGGAGGTGCTTGTCAAGCTCGGCGACGCGAAGCTCTAGAACCGCGCGACGCAGGGCTGGTGGGATGCGGGGAATATCTTGGTTGGGATGTAGCTTGAAAATATGGAATGTTTCATTTATTTGCTTCCAACGATTGTTCGCGTTGGATGAAAGCTCGAAATTCGAAGGACGAGACTCCGGGACAAGCGGGAAAGTCTGTTAGCGATGGCGCATCAGGCGCATCAGATGCGCATCAGCTCCCTTCTTGGCGCTATCTACGGTGATAAGGCCAGGTTCGTCCGCAACTCTATCAACGCTGGTTCCAGAACGCGTTCGGCCCTCTCGACGATGCCGCTCACAGCGCGCTCAGGCCGTCGGCCAGCGTGCTGCGGACATTCAACGTCGTCTCGACGCCATCTGTGCTGCGCTCACTGGTATGACTGAGCCGCAGTGCACCGTATTGGCGGATCATGCTCGAGGGGAAGAGGAGGTCGCTCCAAAGGAGCTGCGATACGCGAGTCGCGGTGAGTCAGAGAGTTATCTGAAGCTTTGTCCCTGACCACTGCTTCATGTGCTTCATAGAGGCTTTTGACCGGACGTCCCTAGCTGGTGTAGGATTGGCGCCTGCTATGACTCGGTATCAACAAGTACGTGCGGGACGCCGATTATCCTCGCGTTCAAAGCTTATACAGCCCTGGCGCCGCTCAGCGTGAATTGACTGGGGCGGTGTTGGCGCAGATGCCAAGACGTGCTTAAAATGAGCCGTCAGGGAAAGACGAGGACCCGCTGGATGTGAACAGAACGGCGTACGATACAGCGTACCAGGTGAGACGTCGAAGGACCACCAGCGGCTGCTTGTGTGTAGTCGCAATTGTGCAACGCCTCGTGTATCACATCGTGGACCGGGAAAACACGCGTCGCATCACGACCAGGGCGGTGTGACCGCTGAAATGTAACTTTCTCCAGCAGGTCGCCTGAGCCCTCTGTCCGCAGATCCTCCTCATGTCTGCCGCGGACGAGTACGAAAACCCGGCCATCTATCTGATATCGGACCCGCAGCTTCCCAGTCAGCCTCCTAGCTGGTGGTAGCAAGACGATTGCAGCCATCGCGTGGCCGTGGACTGCGGGTCCGTAGCAGGCACCGCCGCGGGCGTGCATGCGGGCGCGAAGTGTGCGTTGACGCTCTTGACGACTGTAGATGACGCGTCTGCGGGTATATATCGACGGGGTACAAAGCACGTCGTCTCACCGCCTCCAATTCAAAGCCAACGACTTCTATCAACTCATCGGCCCAGTCTCCAACCTCTTCACCGCGCCCCTCGAAAGCCAGTCGCGTCTTCAACCATGGGTAACAAAGGCTCCTCCACCACCTCCACGTCGCACAGCACCACGTCCGCGCCGACACCCGCTACCGCGCCTTCCGCCGCACCCACGCCCGCACCCACGCCTGCCCCCACACCCGCGCCCACACCCGCGCCGTCGATCGCAAGCTCGACGGCGCTCGCGGGCACCACCACGCTCACGACCACCGCGGGCGGCTCTACCGCGACACTCATCCCCAAGGTACGCCCTCTGCTTCCTCATACTCTCGATACTCTCACACCCTCCCGCCCTCTCCCACCACCCCACCACCCGCTGCCGTCGCGCGTACTGACCCATCTTAGACGCAGGCAGGCACGAAGGCCCCCGGCGCACCGACGGCCCAGGGCGTCACAAGGGACTGGGACGCCGCGTACGGCGAGCTTGCGAGCCGCATGGGCTTTGGCGCGACGGCGCCGACGCTGCCGCACAAGACGAAGAAGGATAGGAAAGCTGGCGGGAGCGCGGTGCGGGTGTGAGGGGTTGTGAGGCTTGGGGGAGTTTGGTAATGTTGTCGCTGCTTTGTGCCGACGTGAAGCTTGGTTTGGTTCTGAGACTGCCGTGGCGCGTGGCTCGGAGGTTTTTGCTCTCTGGTCTGTGCAACGGCTGATTAGTTTGGTGTGTGCTCTAGATATTATTGGAGGAATATTTATTGAAGCTCCAGGTGATGATGATGGATCCACGTTGTTTTATGCTATCGAACCGCATTAATTTCATGTATGCTGTCACGCACACGAATCTCGATACTTACGCTATGGCTCGCGGAGAGGGCGGCCACATTGGATTTGCGAGCGCGAGCGAGACGAGCCCGTCGATGGGCATCAGCGGCCGCTGCAGGTGCGCGGCGCTGTATGCCGGCCATAGCAGCAGACCGTGGCCGTTCGTGTCTAGCGCGACGACGAAGTGCATAGTCGTGCTTCAATCTTGAGACTCGGCGTGTCCCGTACCTTTTCCTGGGTGTCCATGAAAAGTGTCCTTGACCTGTCACGCTTTCCGCTCGGTATTTGTTGATGACTTGGGAATCAGCCATTGTTCACGCAGCCCTCACAGGAAGCTGGTGAGTCCGTGGAACTACTGGCTGATCGATCTCGAATACCATGTACACCTTGGATATACCGTACATCCAATTAATATACTACTCTAGATTTTTGCATGCGGCTACATACCTGCGAGGCATTTCCAAGGCCTATCTTCGCCACGACTAAGCGAATGAATAGACCTTTTCCCTTAAGCATCTCTGAGCAAAGCGATAACTGACTGGGAGACGCTCAGAGAGCAGATGGCAATTCAGGGCTCACTCTTGTCCTCGATGGCGGTGCGGCAACGCTCGACGATGTTGAGATGGGATATGCTCAGGCTGCAGACAGCCACTTCGAATGGATATGGCTACGATTGTCTCGATATCTTGATCATCGGACCAATCATGGTCACAGCCACAGTAGTACAATCCTGTGCAGTTTCCACTGAAAGCCCTGCCAGTCCTGGGAAAGTCCTGCTGAGTAACCCATATACCCCATGCCTAGCGCAGAGAACACGCGCTGTGACGCAGCCGCAAAATCCGTCCCACGCCCAAATCGTGACTTCTCCCCTGAACATCCTCGCCGTCAGCTATGTCGCGACGCTACAAGCCTCACCCTTATGTGACTGGATCTATCTTGTATGCATACGTTGTACCGGATCATCTCGGTTCTTCAGAACTACAGGGTATTTTCAGGCCATGCGGTAAGACAGTTTGCACCAAAGTAGACAGGCCGTCGGATTCTAGCCTCTGGAGAATTTGCTTCTCGTCGGTTTTCAACGGTATGCGCCACATGAGCAATTGAACTTGACGGCATCTGTTTAGTATCTTTGCTTTAGCCGAAATGGCGTTAGCCACTATGCAGGAGCCGGCCATGATACCAGACTTCCCACGGGAAGGAAAGACACCTTGGACCCCAATCCTTTGGCCATCCCCAGTCCTACGACCATCAAGTGCTGGGTTTCCCACAGCTCCCACTGTGGCATATTTTGTGTCACAGTCATCACCCCTCGAGCATCCTCTGCAGTCGGCTACGACACAGCAGCTGTTCAAATACTTCCGCCCTGCGGGCCCTCTTCTACGGGTCACTCTGCAAGAGTTTCACGTTGCAAACCAAAACCTGCAGCCTCTTCCCTTTGTCGAGTATTGGTATCCGGAGGATGGGGAGTATGCGGCACAAATTTGCCCGCATGGCCTCCACCCTAAGTTGCCGTCCATGCCGCCATTTTCCTTGCGCGAGTTCACACCGTATGGAATAACTCTCTTGGTGAGTATGCATGAAAGGGGCGGAGCTGCGGGCACGCGTCACATTGTCGCCCATCTGACGCGTCTTCCAGAACACGGGCAGTTCGCCTGACACAATGCGCCGAGCGCGTGCGGTAGGCATTTTATCAGAGCACGTTGAATGTCCTGTCTCACATGGATCAAGTCGATCATGCCAATGGTTCCCAAAGGCGCTGTCTTCCGGTGAATCGCGCATATTCAGACCGCCAGATGCTACGTCTCGATGTTGATGTCATACTTAATTTTCAGTATGTTTTTGAGCGGAGCAAAGAATTTAGATTGTACACTTGTGAGCGACTCAAGAAGCCTTCGTGAGTATCATTCTGCTGTGCTCTTGCTAGCTGCATTAATAATGGATCGGAACAACGTCCTCAGTGATGCTCGCCGTCATCAACATCGCCAAAACGATAGGCATACCCCATGGGCCAGATCACAAATTTCTCAAATGGAGGTACATGGATTTTCCGGCAACGAGAGATCTACTCAAAGCCAAATCACGAACTACGGCTGATAATTTTAAGGTCTTCGTCGAGGTAAACACAGTGCATGATGTATATTTTTTGTCTTGACAATTACTGTTACAGGACGTCAAAATGAGCGAAGCTGTAGCAATCGAAGGCAAAGAAGCTATGCGACCGATTGAAATGCAAAGGACACTCAAGTTCTTGCGCGCACGGGCAGCCGAAGAGAGGGAATACGCAGTCCATTTTTTCGTGCCGGCAGATACCCAGAGAACTCGGAGGGAGACGCTCAAGAAGGCAGCTGAAGAGCGCACCAAACAAGCAGCCGCGGAGAAGAAGCGCAAGGAAGCCGCGGAGCATGCAGCTAGAGTAGGCGCAGAGAAGAAGCGGCGCCGCGCCGAGCAGACGCGCAGAGACGCGGAGGTCGAGGGGATGCGGAGGCGCATGGAGGAGATGCGCGTCCAGGAGGCCGCGGACCGGGCTGCGCGCGCGAAAAAGCAGCGCGCGGCGCCCGAGCCGCCGCAGATGACAGGCGAGGAGCAGACGCGGCGCCGCCACGCCCACGCCGCTGCTGCGAGCGAGCGCAGACGGTACGCCGAGCGCAATCGCGGGTGGGCGCCCTGGACGGACGAGCAGCACGTCGCGTGGTTCATCGCGATGGGCGCGGAGTTTGACAGCGCGAAGTTCGACGCGGCGCGGCCGTTGGTCGTCGAGGCTGTCCCGTGGCCGCTGCTCCTGCCTCCCGACCAGCACACGCTTGACACAGTTGAGTGGGACGCCGTCGAGAGGTTCTTTGCTGCAGCGAAGGGCGTCCTCGATGGCGAGGTATATCAACGGATGGTGGTGAGCGCCCACCGACGGTTCCATCCTGACAGGTGGAAATCGCGCGGGCTTCTCAACACTGTGCTTGATGAGGATCTCAAACAACGTTTGGAGGAAGCTGGCAACGTAGTGTGTCAGGCCATCACACCAATCTGGCGTGCAGTCAAATCTGCATAGTGAGCAGCTTATTTAATTGTCGTCGCCGGATTACTGACGAACGGACAGGCACTAGTTCTCCAAGCTTGTAATTCCTGTTGGGCAGAAGGGGGTAAAGACATGCGAACGCGATCTTGTATTCGTATCCAGACCTCGACTCGTCGCACCTCCGCGATACCTATATACGCTATCAGCGGCCCACGGCCATCACAACGGATCCGCAAGCGACAGCTCCGTCACGAAGCTCATCCCCTCCGCGCGGAACGTGTCCTCGCTGAGTGCGAGCGGGACGGGCCCGTCGAGGAACGTCAGCAGCTGCGGGCGCGCGGCGCTGTACGCCGGCCACGACAGCAGCCCGGGCCCGTTCGGGTCGAGCGCGACGACGAAGTGGATCAGGTAGTCCGCCATGTCGCCGCCGCCGTACACGTTCAGGAGGTCCGTGCCGTGCGCCTGCGCCGCAGGACGTTAGACGGTGAACGGGCGACGAGAGGAGGGCGCACCGAGCCGACGCCGGGCGTCGCCTTGAGCCGTTTGTTCACTACGCGCGTCAGCGGGGTGCCTTCGGAGTGCACGACGACAGACGACACGCACAGAACGCGAACACGCGCTGCGCGCCCGCGCGCTCCCCCGCGAAGAAGCGGCGCGGCGCCTGGAAGACGAGGTCGCCGAGCAGCGCCGCGAGGCGCTTGTACTGCGGGCTGAGCGCGTCGAGCGCGCCCGTGCCGAAGGGCGCGCCCTGCGCGGGGTCCGCGGGGTAGAGCGCGAGCAGCGTGTCGAGCTGCGCGGCGGACGCGTGCGGGAGGAAGAACTCGGCGAGGTACGCGCGGAGCTGCGTGTCCGTGCTGGGAAGGTGTAAGCGGGGGAGGGTGGGAGAGGGTGGGGAGCGACGGACGTGATGTTCAGGTTGGAGAGCGCGAAGATCGTGCCCTCGTCGTCGCAGTCCTGCGCGGCGTAAGCACACACGTCCGTGGCACGACACACCGTCTGGCGCGCACCCCGGTCACGAACGGCACATCCGCGACGCGCCCCTGCTGCACGAGCACCTGCGGGTCATCCGCGAGGAACACCCCGTCCGCGCGCGGCATCCACGCGAGCGCCAGCGACTACGCATACAACCCACTATAAATCTTGCCGACGGGTACTTATACCTCGCACGCACCTGCCGCGACGTGATCGACGGCGACGCGTCGACCGCCGCGAGGAGCGCGGCGAAGGGCACGCCGCGGAGGCACTGCAGCGTGTCGCGCGCGGGCGCGCAGCCCGTGCGCGCGACGAGCGCGTCGTAGTCCGCCTGGCCGCGCGCGACGTCGCCGACGGGCGTCGGCGAGCCGCTCTGCATGAACGCGCCGCGGAAGAGGCCCTCCGCGGCGCCGTTGTGCGCGAGCAGCTGCAGCGCGACGCTGATCGCGCCTGCGGACTCGCCCCAGCTGGGTGCGTGTCAGGGGTGGGGGCGGGCGGGGAGGGGGAGGGGGCGTACATGGTTACTTTGGTGGGGTCGCCGCCGAAGGCGGGGATGTACTGCTGGACCCAGCGGAGCGCCTGGCGTTCTGCGCAGAAATGTGAGATGGTGTCGTGAGCGCAAGTCAGGCACGTACGGTCCTGCAGCCCCAGGTTGCCTACGCCGGCGTCTTTAACCTCTTGTCCTGCGAGAAAGCCGAAGGCTGCGCGCGCGGCCATGAAATTGAGGGCTGCATCAAGGATAGCAGCGCGCAGACGTACCGGATAGCCTGTCTCTCGTGAGCATGGACAGTGGAGTATATGCGGGTTGAACCTCACCGATAGTTCATGCTGACGTAGACGACAGGCGTGCCCATCTCGACAGAGCGCGAGACGATGACGCCGCCGTCGTACCTGCTAGACTGTCAGTGAACGAGAACGGTCCTGGACGACGAAGGCGTACATGCTTGTGCCTCCGAATTCAAAGCCGCCTGTATGCGTGCTTTAAAGACGGGAATTCCGCTTGCAAGCAGGGAGCATCTCACCGCCAAATATCCACTGACGAAGCAGGCTTTAGCTTGACGGCAGCTCTAAGGAAAACAATGACTTACGACGACGACCGGCAGCTTCGCACCAGCCGGCACATCCGCAGGCGTCCACACATTCACCGTCAAACCTACAAACACACATCAGTTCCCGCCCCACCACACCCCACGCCACGAAAACCACACCCACAGTCCTCGCTAAACGGGGTCACGACCGCCGTGACCGTCTCGACGATGAACTGCGTGACGTTCGACACGATGCCGGGCGGGACGGGCAGCTGCGCGGCCTGCTGGGGGCACGCGGGCCCGAACGAGCCCGCGTCGTGCGCGCCGGTGTACGGTGCGTTCGGCACGGGGAGGTTGAAGCGGAGGTTGCCGGTGCTAGTGCCAACCTATGTCAGTGGTGGCGGAATGGGAAGAGGTGGGGGTGCGGCGTACGGAGGCTGCGCAAAGGGGATCCCGAGGAACTTGTTCGCGAGGCCGGCGGGCGCGCCGGTAAACGTGCCCTGGTCGAGTGTTACGGAGGGCAGGCCCCGCGGCGCGGGGGACGCGGACGCCAGGACGGCGGAGCCTGCGCTGAGCGCGAGGAGCGTCGGGACGTGCATTGTGCAGTGCGGGGCGGCGGGTGCGCTGCAGCCGCGCAGCATGCACTCTCCCCGCCTATATAGCTGGCCGTTTGCGTTGCATCCAGAGAGATCATCGGTCGAAAATGGCTTGGGGGCCTGCGCTGGGAACGCGCGTGCTGCCCGCGCGCACGCTGGCACGCGGTCACAAGACTCCGCGGGCGACATTGAAAGCAGCCGTGCGATTGAGCTCACGTTGCACGCCTGCGTGGCTCGCGAGGGGCCACCTCTGTGGTAGCGGGGTCTGATGACGACGGGTGAGTGCCCCGGGGCGTGTGACGAGGCGGGGCACCTGGTGTGCTCCCGCGTGTACTCTTGCATATGCGGGTTCGGCCTGAAAGCCAAGAACCGTGCGCGAGTGGCCATCTGACTTTCATTTCAATGGGAAGCAGACAAAATATCTGCAAAAGTCCACATTTATTAGAGACTCCCCGTGCAGTCCGGTATCCTTCCCTGAGAAAGCGGCCGGAATCATATGCACTCACCATGGAGCAGCTGTCAATCTTGGCGGATTCTTAACCACAAAGAGCCTGCTACGGAATCTGCGAGAGGCCAACAAATACAACCCGAGCCTCGTGTTGGTGTAGGGCTGGGCTGATCGTCTCACGAACGACTCCGAGAATGTCATGAAGCCTGACGCAAGTCAAGCCGAGGCCAGGTCAGCAAACAGGAGAGCAGATAGATAGGACGGTATAATGTGCAATTATTTAATGTTTTTAAGTCCCGCGCTTGCGCACAATTTCGACAATAAGCTGAGAGGGGATTACGAGGAAGACGAACAAACTCGGAACGCCGCTGCAAATGGAAAGTCTATCAGGCCAGGGGCGCATCACGCGCATCAGATGCGCCTCGAGGCTCCCGCCGCGCGTCTACCGGCAACAAAACCGGCCATCAAGCACAAACTGCCCGCCAAGTTGGACGGAGGTGTAGTTGGCTCCATCCACCACCCAGTCTTGCTGACTACGTTCACTGGAGGCTCTTCGCATGCGGAGCCTCAGGTTACGCGCAGACAATCCAGCGGTGCCATATGACGACGTCGTGGTACTTATAGCAGAATATTTTCAACACAGCCGTACAAGTTCCCAAGAGTCGGATTTGTGAGCGTAGTCCGTTGTCTCCATCTCAATCCCTTTGGCGGATGATCGCCCGCTCTGCTCGCCATGAGGCCCTCCAATGTGCGTTACTGTTTGCTCCTGGAAGCTAGCCATAGTGGGGTAATGGCCTGGGCCACAATATTGCCTGCCTTCTCCACTCTCTCGCGCAGCTCGACGTCCAAGACTGTGTTCAACAGCCCACGAGAGCGCCACTTGTCAGGATGGAACCTCCGATGGGCTTTCTCCACGATGGTCCTATACTCAGCCTCACCGACCGCACGCTTCGCCGCCGCGAAGAACGCCTCGACGTTGCCCCACTCGAGGAGGTCAAACGTGTGCTCGTCGGGCGGCGTCAGAAGCGGCCACGGCACGCTCCTGAGCGTGAGCGGCCGCGCCGCCGCGAACTTCGCGTCGTCGAACTCGGCGCTGACGAGCTTGAACCAGCTCACATAGCGCGCGTCGGTCCACCGGACGCCGCGCAGGCACCACTTGTGGTCGCGCTGCACACAACGCTCGTGCTCGCGCGCGGCTGCCTCGTGGTACTCCTGCGCCTGCCGCGCCTCGCGCTCGCGCTCCTCTCGTTCCGTGCGTTCGCGTGCTTCCCGTGCAAGCCGGGCTGCCTCTTCTCGGCGCCGCGCCGCTTCTTCGCGCTCTTCGCGTTGTTTGCGTTCGCGCTCTTCTTTGGCGAGCCGGTCCGCCTCCTCGCGCTCCTCGCGTTGCTTGCGTTCGCATTCTTCCTGTGCGAGACGGGCCGCCTCCGCTTGGTGTCGCGCCGCCTCCTCTCGCTCCTGCTTCTCTCTGCGCTCCCGCGCCTCAACTTCCCGCAGCGCCTTCATGCGCCGTATCATCTCCTTAAGTTCCTCTTCGCGGCGCGCAGCCTCGTCGACAGGCGGCTCCTTCTCCCGCAGCTCCGTCTCCCGCCTCTCCGCCTCTTTGCGGGCAAGCTCCGCTTCCGCGAGCATGCTCTCCGCATGCATCTTCTCCGTACCCACCGCGCGCAACGCCCGGTCCGCGTCGCTCTCGGCCGCGCTCGCACGCTCGACGCGCGCGAGCACCGCCTTCTGGCGTGCCTTGGCGGCCGCGAGGGCCTGCTCGGCGGTGCGCACCTCTGCAGAGGCCGCGGAGAGCGCCGCCGTCGCGCCCGTCCGCTCGCGCGTCGCCGCCGCGTGCGCGGCGTGCGTGCTGCGGTACCGCGCCGTGAGCGACTGGGCGTGCGCGCGTGCGGCGGATTCCGCGGCGTGCGCGAGCTCGCGGGCCGCGGTGGCGGCGTGGAGCTTGCGCTCGTACTCGGCGCGTGCGGCAGCGGTGGCTTCGCGGCGAGCTTCTGCTTCTGTGGTGCTGCTGTCATTGGGCGCGTCGTCTGCTTGTGGAGCTGCCTCGGCCTTGTCGGGCTTGCCTGTTGGACTCTGGGCGATGGGTCAGCGAGGTGATTCTGTGTCGTGTATTGACTTACTGAAGGGGGCTCCTCGTGGTGCACGGGTAGCCTGCGAATATCGCGCTGAATTTCCAGTAGAAAGTCGGACTGCTTCCCGGGCTCAAAATAGCGAACGTGACGAGTGGTCCCCGCAACTTCTGTTTCGTTTAGCGCGGATATGGCGGCGGCTGCGGCCTCGCGGGTGGAGAACGAGATGGTACAGTGACAATCTGTGCTTCCTACTTTGACTATATGCGAGCTGTGGCACACATAGTGAAGACATGCACCCGCCAGTACGGTGACCTGATTACGTACTGCAGGATGCTCCCAAACTATTTCAGAAGGGAAGGATGAGATCTAGCGAGCACTGATGTTTGAGGGCTATCGTACCTGACCAAATGTCTTCTGCACGTCTGACGCTTTGAACGACGGTCCCAGATTCTGTTGACCATCTCAGAACACGCGGTCCCGTTGTCCACTCGGATTAAACTCACACTCGCAAGCACACAGTGCGGCGCAAACGTCCGCAGGCTGAACGGCTCCATTCCACGAAGCATAGAATGCAACTCGCCACGCCAGCGCCGCGCATAGTCCGCGCCTTTGACGTCCCAGTACTCGAGCACGCACGTCCGCTGCGGGTACCCGACGTCGACGCCCGTGCGCACGACGACGAGCGGGCCCGCGACGCGGAACCAGCGAAACACCTGCTGCGCGCTCGCGAGGTGCAGCGCGTGGATGCCGCCTGCCTCGCCGCCCTGGACGAACTGCGCGCAGGGCGCGTCTGCGGGCGCGGGCGCCGCGCGCGCGAGGCCCGGCGCGTGCGAGAGCGCGAGGGCCCACGCGGGGCTCGCGGCCACGGGCGCGCCCTGCAGCGTCGCGAGCGCCATCTCGGCTGGAGGCTCGGGGGTGAGAGGGGGCTGGGGCGGGGCGCGTGGAGCGTACCGTCGAGCAGTGTCTCGAAGTGGATCGTCCATCGCTTGCGCCCGGTCTCGGTCGTGCTGCGCTTGCCTGAGCGGACGTCGCCGCAGGGGCTCAGGCAGGCCTTGAGGTGCGCCCACTTGACACGGTCTGGGATGTCGACTGCATAGAGGGTCGGTTCTGTCAGTAGCGGATGAGGCCGTTGGCAGGCTTCGGCGAGTCCCATGCTGCAGTCTCGTTGGTTTATGCGACGGCAGTGAGGAGTATGAGCATACTTGCCTAGTCGTTTGGGATAGTGTCGCTGTTGAAGCTTTGAAAACCTGGTAGAATGAAGTCTGGAGGTTGGAAAAATCGCGGCATAGGATACGGTAATGCGAACCCTAATACCAGATAGCGCTGGCATGTTGATGATGGCAGTGATACCAGACAGCGTTCGCGTACCTCGACAACGAGCTCGAGCTCTGCTTCATGCATACCTTCACGACGACATCGGCGCAGGTAGCGTATCTGACCAGACCAACCTATTCCATGTCGGCGGCGCGATAGACTCGGATCCCAACTCCGGGGCACAGTATCACAGCGAGCGAGATGACGGCCAGCGCGATGACATAGATGATGGCGTTCTCTGGTAATTTAGGTACCACAGTCTGCTCCGTCGTCCAGAACGTCGCGGTTATACGAAACCTCGGTAAGGTGACGCCTTGAGGAAAGCGTACATAGTAATATCAAAATCAATATCTGGAGTCTCATCAGGATCGCTTTCGCTAGGCACGTTTACTGCTGATGAGTGGCTTCCGAGCTCACCTCTCGTTAGCGTGTGTGGCTTCTTGGGACAATCGGCAAGCGCGCCTTAAATGGTTGCGCGGTGAGAGTAGGAGAGCGAGAGGCGGGCTACGGCTTAGTCGTCGTGGGCGCGTCCCGCGCTGTCTCGTGCTATGAGTCTGAGGAGGGTGTGCAGTGCGTGGCGCCGAAGACCCTGGCGGGCCGCTGCTGCGTTCTGGTCGGGGTCCGGGGAGAAAGAGCTACGAGCTGCGGATAAATTTCCTCCGGAGCGCAGCAGGCGCATCTGATGCGCCTTTCTCCTGATTCGTCTAATGTCGGGGCGCTAAGCAAGGGCTTCGTGGCGCGAACCCTAACCATACCACGCTGGGGAAAATCGGATCCCACGACGCCGACGACCACCTTCACCCGAACGTCGATGAATCCCGCTGCCTTGCTCGCTACCTTACATCATCCTCACGTCGCGCAACCGCCAGCTCTACAATCAAATACGTACGGGGCAAGCTGACCGACGTTCAGGACAACACACATATATATATTGAATACCCGCCTTCACGATGTCCGATACGGACGAAGCACTGTGCTTCCCCCTCTTGCGACCGAGTCAGCTCTAACCAGACACCTTGGCTGCAGAGGTCATCTTCGCAGCCTCCCTCGCCGTCGCATCACCACCCCTGCCCGACTCCAGGATTTCTGACGCGAACATCCCCGCGCCCCTGCGTTGAATGCAAATCGCCGTGGAGCCGCGAACTTTTGCGCATCGGAGACGCAGCATGAATAACATGTCTGCGCTCGTGCTCGCGTGGCCGAAGTTCTCTGCCGAAGCCCGAACGCCGTTCTCCCAGCGACTTTCCCGCTGATGCCGCACTTGCCCGCCTTCCGCATGCAGAGCCTCATGTGCGTCGCTGTGCTTTTTTACTGGACTACACGGGAACTTTTAAGCTGATCTCGACGGGAACGACAGTTGATGAGGACTTCATCCGAGTCTTCGTGGATCATCAACACGGGGAACCCGCGGCCATCCGTGAGCTCGGTCACTTCATCGGCAGTTCTGCGGGGTTCGTGTTCCTCTGGTTCGTGGTCCCGTCCGAAAAGAAAATCTCTGTCCGCGGGGATGCTGAGGTGAGTGTCAGCGCCCTGGGAGTAGTTGAACATCCGCCGTTGTTTTGGCGCTTACTGGCAGCTTCGTGGCGCCAACCCTAACCATAGCGGCGGAGGGCGAAATCCGTCCACGTCAGCCGTCGCCTCTTGCCTTCTGCCTCTTTCAGCCCAAGCTCGACCGCTACTGGAACCTCGCAGGAAAGGATATAGATGGTCTGACCGAATGCAGGAGTTATAGCAGTACAGATGCCCAGTAATTCTCCAAAAAATTAGGTGTGTGCGTGTTTCGAGCAAGAGCGTCGCGGGGAGGTCACCTGGGTTTGTCTCTAGTCGCCACTTATTTGACAAAGCGGTTCTCCGACCGCTGGGAATACGGTAAGCATATTTACCTTATGCCAGTGTCCGTCTGACATGACATCCTTGACCACCCGAGCCAGAGCTCAGCACACCTGGCACTAGGCCTGCGGTCTTTTCCGTAACCTCGCTTATGATAGGCGTTCCGAACGCAAGCAATTTGTTGTCATGTAAGCACCTCTATCCATCAGCAACCGTTCTTTGGCATCTCCATTCTCAGTGCACCTGAACCGATGTCATTTCTTAAGTTTCATGTGCTTCAGCGCCATCTCCCCAGGCCAACGAATGCTAGGTTGTCGCAATATACTGCCCTCCGGCGCGCTATGGACGCGTAAACAAGCCGATGCTGAGCGGAATCAGCTGTGCGAAGCGCAGAGGAATGTCGTAACCTCGGCACCGCCATGTTCTTCGGCGAGTTCATCTCACTGATCGTCTTCCATGTTGGTAAGGCGCAGTGGCTGGAAGCATGCGCTGCCTCGCTTACTTTAAGCTTTCTCAAGTCCAGCCGAAGCTATTATTCACTCCATTTTCTGGCCCGCCGCGTCTTGATATTCTCGTACAGCCCCGTAGCGGCGGTAACGTGCACTCACTTCCTCCGCAGGTGGATGTACACAGAATGGACATCTGAGAGGCAGAGGGTCTGCCGTACAGCGCCTCTCGCTCTCCCGCCTTCGTCCTGCGCACATCACGAGGTTTCTGATGCAGATGATCGCGCAGCCCTGTACCGCCCAGAGCGCACCGTGGGGCCACAACGTCCGAACAGTGCACGTCTTTTGTCCGGGCTGGGGTTTTCAGCGGCGAGCGCCTCCACCACGCTTCGCGAAGCTCGCGCTCATGCAGTCGTCCCTGGCGCCGGAAGGCAGCAGCCCGGCCCATGTGCGCTCCCCGCATGAAACCGTCCCTGACGTTCGTGCGAACGCTCGTAGCCTGCCGCCCGCGGCGCCCTCGCCCGCCTTCCACTTCCAGAGCCTCGTGTGCTCCGCCGCGCCTCGGCGATGCCCAGCACGCTTCCCCGGCCGCTCCACAGTCCACACCTTGCCTTCCGGGGAATGCTACCACCTATGACTGAGCAACATTCAACTAACGAACGCAACATCTGCGCTACCGACAAGTCGCATTCGACTCGCGCCTTTGGATATCCGAATGGATTGCGGCGGTGTCATCCTGCGTCTACTAGGTAAGTTCTCATGACTTTTCTTGTCGTAATGGTGCCGACGTACGAACGCCTGGAACGCCTGCAGCGTCCATCATCGCAGCCGTCGCCCTGAGACCGCCCTCAGCCCAGCGCCGTGCCCACAGCGACCGCTGCGAGCTGTCCCTTTCGGCGACGAATTGACGCGTAGCACCACCAGTATAAATGCCAGCAGCGCAGTGAGTGTCCTGCAGTGCAATCGCATTATCTCGCCTGCTCACACATGCTCCCCTCTCTCGCTCTCCTCTCGCTTCTCCTAGGCCCCGCGGTGCCCAGCAGCGCCGCGCCCGCCGCCAGCGCGCCCTCGGTCACGCTCGACCACGGCACCTTCGCCGGCAGCGTCGACGGCCTCGCGAACCGCTTCCTCGGGATCCCCTTCGCCGAGCCTCCGTGCGTACCCCGCGCACGCGCCCGCCGCGCTGACTGACCCTCGGGCTGCGGTCCACCACAGCGTCGGCGACCTGCGCCTGCGCCTGCCCGTGCCGAACGCGGCGTACACCGGCGCGCACGACGCGAGCGCGTTCGGGCCCGCGTGCCCCCAGCAGGCCACGGTCCCGCAGTTCCCGCCGGGCATCGAGTCGAACGTTACTGAGTTCTTCGACAGCATCGCTATTTCCGATTTCGCGGAGGACTGTGAGCGCCTCGGTAGCACCTTTCGAGTCGGAGCTGAAGGAGTGCAGGCCTGACGCTGAATGTCTGGACCCCGGCGGATGTGCCGAAGGGCACGAAGCTGCCTGTCGTCGTCGTAAGTTCTCTCGCAGAGTTGCTCTGTCCGGAGACGGCTGACGAGATCTGGGGTCTAGTGGATTTACGGTGGTACGCCCCTCGTGCACTGGTCCACCACAATGTCGCGCTCACATTCCCGCTCGCTAGGCGGATTTGAATTCGGCGGCACTAGCACGTGCGTAGACAGCTCTCTGCCTGTAGCTGACCTGATGTGAACTGATAAGCTGTGTGTAATAGGTACAACGGCAGCGCGATTGTCTCGCGCTCCGTCGAGATGAACACGCCCGTGGTGTACGTCAGCATGAACTATCGGTAGGTGTATCGCGTTCTCCGCTCAAATCACACAATTCTGATTTCGTGCAGGCTCACAGGTACGATGTCGTGGATATCAGCACGGAAAGATGCTGAGCTCACGTTGTGCTAGTGTTCGGGTTCCTGGCCGGTCAAGAAGTTAAAGAGGCTGGGATCGGCAACCTTGGCATGCAGGACCGTAAGTCAGATTTGCACACCGATATACTGTGGCTGAATTCCTCGCCCTTGTAGAACGCCTAGCACTGCGCTGGATCCAGAAATACATCTCTGCCTTCAACGGCGACCCAAGCAAGGTCACCATGTACGTCCCATCACGTTCCCACTGCCCCCGCTCATCCCGATTTCTCCCTAGCTTCGGCGAGTCCGCCGGCTCGATCTCCGTCGCGCTGCACATGCTCGCCAACGGTGGCAACCCCGGTGGCCTCTTCCGCGCGGCATTCATGGAGTCGGGCTCTCCCGTGACCACGAACACCATCACGCACGGCCAGCCAACGTACGACACAGTCGTCTCACAGGTCGGGTGCTCTGGCGCGGCGGACACCCTCGAGTGCCTCCGCCAGGCGCCCTACCAGGCCCTGCTGGACGCCGCGAACGCGTCGCCGGGTTTCTTCTCGCCGTTGGTGCGTGCGGGAGTCTGCGATGGTGTCGCGTGCTGATGCGTGCACGGGTAGGCGTTGAACCTAGTGTGGGAGCCGCTCATCGATGGGGTGTTTTTGACGGATGACCCGCAGAAGCTGGTGGCGCGCGGGGCTATTGCTGACGTGCCGTTCGTGAACGGGGTGCGTGTCGGTGCTGCAAGTGACCATCCATGTTCTAACATAGCTCTACTTGCAGGATTGCGACGACGAGGGGACGCTGTTCACCATCCAATCACTCAACATCACGTAAGACTCCGCATACACTCATGGTCATTCATAACTGACCCCAAGAATATGCAGAACCGACGCAGAAGTTCGCGATTACCTCACCGAGATCTACATTCCAAACACGACCCCGGCTCAGCTCGACACTCTCCTCGAGATTTATCCTCAAGACCCGGCACAGGGCTCGCCCTTTGGGACAGGCGACGACAACGCGCTGTCGCCCCAATTCAAGCGGCTCGCCGCTATCCAAGGCGACCTCTTCTTCCAGGGCCCGAGGCGCTTCTTGCTGAACAACCGCGCGAGCAAGCAGCCCACATACTCGTACAGTAAGTCGACTCGCCGCTCCTCGTTAGAATCGGTCTTAACATTATGCCAGTAAACAAGAGGCTTAAGTCGACCCCTGGGCTCGGCAGTGTACGTGCCACCGCCTCAACTATTTCTCTGCTAGCTCACACGATGCACTAGGCTCATGCCACGGACATTCTGAACATGTACGGCCCGGGCGACATGACGGACTACCTCATCAACTTCGCGAGCACGCTCAACCCGAACGGCGCGGGCCTGCTGAACTGGCCCGCGTACACCACCGCCGGCAAGCAGCTGCTGACGTTCCTCGACGGCACGGTACCCCTCGCGATCACGAAGGACGACTTCAGGACGAACGGGACGGACCTGCTCACGCAGCTCTTGCAGGTGAACCCGTTGGGAGGGGGCGTCTCGTCGTGAAGCCACGTAGTAACTGTGGAATTCTAGGAATTCTGAGAAGGTAGTTCACCTGTAGAGACATGTGGAAATCGGATATGTACAGATTTTCCCGGATCAATATCTCAGCCTGGCCCTTACTGCGACCGCCCGCGCCCCGTGCGGTGTTTCGGCGCTAGCGAAAGGCTTCGTGGCGCGAACCCTAACCATAAGCTCGAAGGCCAAAAACGGTCCACGTCAGCCGTCGTCTTTTGCATCTCGCCTCTTCCAACAACATAATCTTGCACTCTTCCAAAAACATTACAAAGGGATGAATATAGTGCAGATCGCTGGTGAATGCAAGAGCTAGTATCATTCGGCAGAACACAAGTGAAATATGGGAGGTTCAGACGAACTTGTACGTGCTCACTGCCGGCAAGCGCGATGCACGGATATTGACGAAGGCTCGCAGACTGTCTTTGCAGCGCGTATTCGTTTGGGCCAAACATCAAGGCGCAATTGAAGCTGTGCCTGCTATCACGAAGCGATTCAATACTCTGTGCTTCTGTTTCTCTGTTTGCGTCACCCGCGACCGTAGCGCCGTCGTCTCTTTGCAGTGCAATATTTGATTGCCCTGTAGGTCAATTCTGCCCGTCTGTTAGTTTTGTGCTGTATAACTCCTTCCAATGTGCCTGACAAGGCACCACATACGCTCTCTACGAGCTTCATACGATTTATCAGCAGGGATACGCAAATATACGCTCAATTTGCGCTATATTCCTCCTTTCTGGTGCGTCGGGCAAGCAGAAGACCCGAGGCTTCCCGTGTTAAGCTGACTGATGTGCAGGGCATCCGGAGTGTCGTGAAACTGGCGCCGGCAACCTTTCGACGGGCTCGCTGCATTAGTCATCCCCCTAGTAAGTCTGTGTGACTGAACGCATGTGCTTCCTCGCTTACTTGCTGGCTCTCAGGTTTCAGGCCCTGCCAAGGCCATCGTATAGCAGGCTGCTTGGTTCGCTGTCTCCTTGCTCGTTGCAGAGGTGGAGAGACGAAGTTCAGGACGTCTGAGCTCCCAAGCGAGTTTCTCCTGGGCGACCCCCGCCCGATGGCCTAGTTCAAAAGGCTATGATCTCACTTTCCTACGTCGCGTTGAGCTGGTCGTGGCGCCACAATGGTCCAGCAATCGCCGCTACTGCGCAAGCCTTTCCTGGCGCCCTGCGTATCTTCGTGAGCGCTGTTCTCGCGCTTTACAAAACGTGCGCTCATACATTGGTTTCTAGCTCCGGACGGCAGTCGCGCGACGAATGGGAGCCCGCTCCAGTGCAACAGCCCGCATTTACGTAAAGACGCGGAAGGACATTTCCCGCAACGCTCTCGCTCGCATGTTTCGCATTCGACATCGTTGTGCACCTCGCTGCTAATGTGTGGGTTCAAGCGCATCTCCTGCACGCTGAAGCAACCTTTGCTTTCTTTTAGAAGACTGCGCTGGGTTGGCTGAGAGCTGGAGAGTCAACCGGGGTCAGAAATGCGAAGCGAGATGTGTCCTATTCGACCGACAGTCTACTAGCCATTTCGCTGATCCAGGCTCCCCGCGATCACTCCGCTTACGAACGTCTGGTATGTCGCCGGCTTTCACCATAGCGGCCGCTGCCTTGAAGTCGCCTTTCAACCCAGCGCGACTATCCGTTTTTGCACCCGCTTGGCGCGTGGAAGGACAGGTATAAATGCCAGGCGACGCAGCGAGTGTCCTCCAGTGCAGCGGCACTAACTCTTGCGTCGCATCCTCAACCATGCTCCCATCTCTCGTTCTCCTCTCGCTCGCCTTGGGGCGTGCCATGCCTAGCAGCGCGGCGCCCGCCGCCGCGCCCTCCGTCACGCTCGACCACGGTACCTTCGTGGGCAGCGTCGACGGGCTCGCGAACCGCTTCCTGGGCATCCCCTTCGCCAAGCCTCCGTGCGTCCTCTGCGCTCCTCTGTGCTTCCCTTACTGACACCGCGCTCGCTTGGCAGCGTCGGCGACCTGCGCTTCCGCCTGCCCGTGCCCAACGCGGCGTACAGCGGCACGCACACCGCGACCGCGTTCGGGCACGCGTGCCCGCAGCAGACCGCGCCGCCGCAGTTCCCGGCGAGCGTCCAGTCGGACGTCACCGCATTCGTCGACAGTACGACCATTACGGACATTGCTGAGGACTGTGAGTGTCTGCGCCGCGTGTCGGGCGGATGAAAGGAGCTGACGGCTACCAGGTCTGACGTTGAATGTCTGGACCCCTGCGAACGTCGCGAAGGGCGCGAAGTTGCCTGTGGTTGTTGTAGGTCCTCTCGTCTGTCAATCAGCTTGGCCGTTACTCACGACGATATTTTCGCGGCGACAGTGGATATATGGTGGTACGTATATCGTATTCCATAAACGCAAAGCGCGATTCTGACAGCTTTCGCTCCGTAGGCGGATTCGAGACCGGCGGAACCAGCACGTAAGTTGGCCATGTCATGCCGGTGGCTTGGTCTCCGGTGAGCTGACAAACATCGTCGTCCAGATTCAACGGCAGCGCGATCGTCTCGCGCTCTGTCGAAATGAATACGCCTGTGGTGTACGTCAGCATGAATTATCGGTGAGGGCGTCACTTATTTCGCTATTTGTACACGACCCTGACTCCGTGCAGACTCACAGGTATGATAGACAGGCGATGGCCGCCAGGAATATGCTAAGGACGGCATATAACAGTTTTTGGGTTCCTCGCTAGCCAGGAGGTCAAAAATGCCGGAGTAGGTAACCTTGGTATGCAGGACCGTAAGTACGCCCTCGATCCCTGCCAGCCTGGTATATTTGAGCTGAATCGTGCATCATCACAGAGCGCCAGGCAATGCGCTGGGTACAGCAATACATTTCTGCCTTCAACGGCGACCCGACCAAGGTCACAATGTACGCCCAACCCCCTTCTCCACTCTCCCCCCACATCTCAATCGCACCACAGCTTCGGCGAGTCTGCGGGCTCGATCTCCGTCTCGCTGCACCTGCTCACCAGCAACGGCAACCCCGGCGGCCTCTTCCGTGCCGCATTCATGGAGTCGGGGTCGCCCTTCGCCATGAACGACATCACGCACGGGCAGCAGACGTACGACGGAATCGTCGAGCAGGTCGGGTGTGCCGGCGCGAAGGACACCCTAGAGTGCCTCCGCCAGGCGTCGTTCCAGGCCTTGATGGACGTGGTGAATGCGTCGCCGGGGCTGACCTCGCCGTTGGTACGTGCGTGCTGCTGTTGTATCGGAGGTTGCTGATCCGTGTGCGTGCAGGCATTGAATTTGCCGTGGGCGCCGCTCGTCGATGGGGTCTTCTTGACAGATGACCCGCAGAAGCTGGTCGCGCGGGGAGCTATTGCTAATATACCGTTCGTGAACGGGGTACGTGCTCAGATCTTCTGGCTACTGCCACAGCCCTTTTAATTGCTCTGTTTATAGGACTGTGACGACGAAGGAACGCTCTTCTCTATTGGAACGCTTAATCTCACGTACGCTTCCACGCATGTGTGGAGCAGCTGGAAGCTAATACGCCCCCCATCACAGCACCGATGCAGAAGTGCGCGCGTACCTCTCCGCGAACTACTTCCCGAATGCTACTCCATCCCAGCTGGACACTCTCCTGGAAATCTACCCTCAAGACCCAGCGCAGGGTTCGCCCTTTGGCACGGGAGACGCGAACGCAATATCCCCTCAGTTCAAGCGGCTGGCTGCCATACAGGGCGACCTAGTCTTCCAAGGTCCGAGGCGTTTCCTCCTAAATAGTCGCTCGAGCAAGCAGGCCACGTTCTCGTACCGTGAGTACCCGTGTCATTCCGACTGCGCAGACATTTAATGGCGTCGTAGTGAACAAGAGGCTCAAGGCGACCCCTGGCCTCGGCAGCGTAAGTCTCGCTCGCTCTTGCAGTATCGTAGAAGCTCACACGAGAGCCCAGGCCCACGGCACGGACCTCCTGAACATGTACGGCCCGGGCGACATGACGGAGTACCTCATCAACTTCGCGAGCACGCTCAACCCGAACGGCCCCGGGCTTTTGAACTGGCCCGCGTACACCATCTCCGGCAAGCAGCTGCTCACGTTCCTGGACGGGGCGGTACCCCTCGCGATCACGCAGGACAATTTCAGGACGAACGGGACGGACTTGCTCACGCAGCTCTTGCAGGCGAACCCGCTCGGAGGAGGAACATCGGAGTGAATCGGCACGTAAAGGGCAAGATATTGGGACTCGAAATTCTGAGGTCTTCGCGCTTTGGAGAGATGTGAAGCTTCTTGAATAAATACTCGCCTGGATCTCAACACATGCTGATTGCGCCGATTCGACCAACGAAGCGGTATGGAGCATGGAGGATGTCTGAACTATTGTATCGTGCAATTCCCAAAGACTTAATGAAGATCTCCAGCGCACCCAGCAGTTCGATGTGCATGCAGTATAATATTGCAAGTCGCGCAAACACTGCGGTACACATGCATAACACCTAACCAATCGTCCCGAGCGCAAGTCACACAGTGTCCGCCCGAGCCAGCTCAAAGAGTCAAAACACACACACAGGCCTCCTCTCCTCGACAAAGTCCAACACCCAGCCAACAACACCACCAAACAAACCTACGCCCTACTCAAGCGGGTGCGCCTGCTGCAGCTCGGTGAGCAGCTGCATCCCCTCGACGCGGAAGTCGTCCGCGGTGATGTTGAGCGGGACGGGCCCGTCGAGGAACGTCATGAGGCGCGGCGCCGCGGTGCTGTACGCGGGCCAGCCGAGCAGGCCCGGCCCGTTCGGGTTCAGGCCCACGACGAAGTTCACGAGGTACTCCGTCATGTCCGTCCCGCCGAACACGCTGATGATGTCCGTGATGTGCGCCTATCGGGCCATGTCAGACACGGCCAGGGACAGAGGAGGGAGGGGCGCACGCTGCCGATGCCCGGCGTGGCCTTGAAGCGCTTGTGGATGTACGCGAACGCCGGCTGCTTGTGCGCGCGCTCCTGCAGGAAGAAGCGGCGCGAGGACTGGAAGACGAGGTCGCCCTGGATCGCCGCGAGCCGCTTGAACTGCGGCGAGAGCGTGTTGTTCGTGCCCGTGCCGAAGGGCGAGCCCTGTGCCGGGTCCTGCGGGTACAGCTCGAGGATCTTGTCGAGCTGCGAGGACGACGCTTCAGGGAGGTAGTTCGACTGGAGGTAGGCCTTGACTTCGGCGTCCGTGCTGGGAAGCCGAAGGTCAGCGTGGTCAGGTCACTCAATTGGTGGTGGACGTACGTGATGTTCAGAGTGGCGAGGGAAAAGAGCGTGCCCTCGTCGTCACAGTTCTACGGAAGAGGGGTCAGCCGAATGGTACGGTGGAAGTGGCCATGCACATACACCATTGACGAACGGGACATCCGCGACGCTACCC
Source organism: Phanerochaete sordida (assembly GCA_019973155.2). Classification (NCBI taxonomy): domain Eukaryota; kingdom Fungi; phylum Basidiomycota; class Agaricomycetes; order Polyporales; family Phanerochaetaceae; genus Phanerochaete; species Phanerochaete sordida. Next base: position 301,660 of record BPQB01000027.1, read on the forward strand.
TGCTTGACAAGGGTCTGCGGGACATCCGTAACAAACACGCCGTCCACCCGCGGCTGCCACGAGAGGTTCAACGCCTAGACAATCTCCATCAGCGGGCTGCCAAAAATCACAATGCGTGCATCGCTGCGCACCGACGGCCCAAACAGCGCCGGCGACCCGTTCGCCGCCTGCAGCAGCGTCTCGAACGGCGCCTCGCGCAGGCACTGCAGCGTGTCGCGCGCGGCGGCACACCCGGCGTCCGCGACGATCCGGTCGTAGTCGGCCTGCCCGCCGCTGATGTCGCCGACGGCGAGCGGCGCGCCGGACTGCATGAACGCGCCGCGGAAGAGGCCCTCGGCGTCGCCGCCGTTCGTCGTCATGTGCAGTGCGACGGAGAGCGCGCCGGCGGATTCGCCCCAGCTATGGGAGGGTTGAGAGGGAGGGAGAGATGGAAGAGGAATGTGACGTACAGGGTGACCTTGGCCGGGTCGCCGCCGAAGGCGCTGATGTACTCCTGGACCCAGTGGAGAGCGAGGCGTTCTATGGATCACTACATGTCAGCGAGTACTCTGAGCGGGATATACGCAGTTTGACGTACGATCCTGCAGGCCGAGATTACCGACGCCGGCTTCCTTGACCTCTTTGCTCGCGAGGAACCCGAACACTGCGTGAAATGTTGTGAGTGTACCAGACCGGCTAGCGACGAAGAAATACTCACGAGACAGCCTAGAAAGCGAGTTCAGCCTGAGTTCGAGTGCACTCAACGACCTTGGAAGAACTTACCGATAATTCATACTGACGAAGATCACGGGCGTGCCCATCTTGACAGAGGTTGCGACGACCGCGGTGCCATCGTACCTACGTAACAAAATAATCAGTATACCTGCGGCTGCGCTGAGGGCAATGTGATAGACGTACGAGGACGTGCCGCCGAACTCAAAGCCGCCTGTATGCGTAGAAAATCAATTGCACGGCCATAAAATAAACCGGGAGGCTACGAACCGCCGAAAATCCACTGCAAGGAAGGGGAAATCAATGCCAGGCGCGGCCATCAGAAAGACAACCCGACGCACCACGACGACCGGGAGCTTCGCGCCCCTCGTCACATTCGCCGGCGTGTACACGTTCAGCGTCAGACCTGCGCGCGGGTCAGCCCCCACGCCCCCTCCCATCCTTCAAATACGCACAGTCCTCGCCCGACGGCGCAATGACACCTCCTCCGAGAAACTGCGTGACGTTCGACACGATGGCGGGCGGTACACGCAGGGTATCGTTCTGCTGGGCACAGGCGAGCCCGAACGCGCTCGCGTTGTACGTCCCGGCGTACGGCGCCGCGGGCACGGGCAGGCGGAAGCGCAAGTCACCGACGCTGCCAGCCGCCCCAGAATCAGCGTATGGTAGTCGATAGGGTGCGGGCGCACGTACGGAGGCTGCGCGAACGGGATCCCGAGGAACTTGTTGGCGGGGCCTTCGGACGCGCCGACGAATATGCCCGCGTCGAGCCGCACGGTCGGCGCGGTGGGCGGGGCGGCGGCGGATGGCGCGCTGAGGCTGGCGGGCACGGTGCTCGTCGGCACTGCTCTCGAGAGCGCGGCGAGCTCGGCGAGGGCGAGGGGGATGTAGGAGAAGTGCATGAGTGGTGCGGTCGTTGCTGCTCTGATCTCTCTGCGCTGCGTCCCAGGTTTTATACGCGCGAGGGCGCCGCGCCCGTCCCCGAGCGCGTGAAGCGCATGCCGGGACTGGGCCGTCTCGGGGAGCGGGTGCAGGGCGGTGCGTCGCCTGGCAGGCGTGCTGCGGGCCAATATGGCGTATGATGCACGATCGTACGACGCCAGGCGCGGGAGGCGGTGTGTACGTAGTCGAGGGGCTGCACGCTTGCGGCGTTGTGCTGAGATCGCGCTGGAGATGTGGCCGGCGGAGATGTCTTCTCGCGGCTGGACGCTCGGGGAGACCTATCACACGCTAGCACTGGTGTCTACCTGGTCTAATTGGGGCGACTACACCTGCGCGGGCGAACCTTGAGGGATGGCCACTCGGGCACGGAGCGCCTGCTTTGGGTTCGTGGTTGTTAGCGCCTCGTGAACGAACGACGACGACGCCTGCCGTGCAATTTATCCGCACTCGTCCAGCTCCTTAGCACTGCTTCAGCGCAGTCTCCGCGTAAAATAAGGGGCTGAAATACCGTCTCGCGCGATGTTGGGACAGTGGCGGTCGTTCACGCATGGACGACGCAGCGGCGAAAGCGTGGCACGACTTCCGCGAAGCCAGACACAGCCACTCCGCGGCTATCAGAATCTAACGTTCAAGGTTTGCAACACCGCAGTCAAGGGGGTTGCAAGATTAAAAAATGCGACCTGATGCCGCATTTTTTCGTTAAGGTCCTCACGGACCCCCCCTCCCCCCCTACCCCTTACTTATAAGCATAGTAGATAAGTAACCTGTATAGATATGGCAACAAGACCTATAGGAAGTAATTAAGTACATGATTTCAGCCTGTGCCTGCGCTTTGCCACCTGCCGTGCGCCGTGCCTGTTAGCACGCGTGCCGCAGCGCAGCTGCCCTTCGAGGCGGACGAGCGCGTGGCGGACGACACGGTCGCTGTGCTCGCGGACATCGCGCTCATGAGCCCGCTCGTCTACGTCCCGGACGTCTCGCCCATCGTGCGCGTCGATATCACGCACGCGGCTGGCAGCGCGTGCTCGCCGACCAGTTGTACACCGACGCGGGGCAGAGCGCGTGGCCGGCAACCCTGTGGCCTTCGACCAGCGACGCAAGTGTGGCGACAGGTGTCTCTGACACCACGGGTGCGCCATCGTCTTGCGCGGGCAGTCTGAGCGCCGTCCCGAGCGATGAGTCATTGGAACCGCGGCAGGGCGGCGGACCGTGTCTCAGGGGCCTGTTTCGCGGCCTGAGCTCCCTTGTACGGCACCCAGAAGCACGTCGGCTCGAGGTGGTACGCAGGGAGGTCCGTGAGGCGCGCGCCGAGCGCGAGGGCCGCCGCGCCAGTCGACCGTGAGCTTGCCGGGCCGCACGCGCACCGCGAGAGCCGAGAATGCCCGTCTAGTTCCGCTCCGCCATGAGCTACGCGCGGCCCGGCACTAAGCGCAGTGCGTCCTCGAGCGTAGGCACGTCCGCAACATTGAGCGCGGTGGACTCCTTCAAACTAGTCTCGCGTCAGTAACGCGCACCCGCGGCCCGCACAGCAGGCAAAGGACGCACCTGTGCCTGGCTACAGCGTCCGGCTGCACGCTCCACACGCGCCAGAGCTGCGCAAGCGACGCAGTAACCGAGGAGGCTCCGGCGTGCCCGAGGTTCTCCTTCGCGGACGTGACGAAGAGTGGGGCCGCGGGCGGGCGCGGTGCGAGCACGGCGCGAAGTGCGACGAGCTCGACGGGGTCGTCCGTGTCCGCGCGCATGTCTGTGTGCGTGTCAGCCGGGGTGTGTGCGCGATGCGTGAGGAAACGGTCTCGCGCGCACTTTCTGCTAGCACCCACTCGTATGGTCAATCCTGTGTGCCTCCGTTCCTGCTCACTGCGTGCTGAGCAGCGTGCGGCTTCCCTCAGCGGGAGGCTGGCGCATCCAGTAGTACTGCTTGTTGCGTAGCGCTGAGCTCCTGGCAGGACGAGTGCGGGACAGGCGAGGGTGGCGCCAACGCGCAGGGCGCGGCCGGTGCGCGAGAACTGCACGGACGCGCGAAAAGGCGCAAACGGCGGTACGGGTTCATCGGTCACGGCGTGTGCGCCGCTGGGACGACAAGCCCGTCGCCATTAACGAGACCCAGCGCGGGGTGAGGCGAGTAGGCAGCACGACGGCGCGCGAAACCGCGGCGTGGCGGAGCATGTTGAACATGTTGAACGTTGAACAGCTGAGCGGCCCCCGACGTGTCCGTGTGTCAGCGGGTGTGTGCGCGGTGTTAGGAGCACGCACCGGTGCCGTGCGCCTCCACAACGCTGAGTTTCTGGGCCTCGTCTGCTGCAGACTGTTAGCGTGTGCCGACCGTCGCAAGAGTGCAAAGGAGTTGGGATGATGTAGGTTTCCTGCGGCATCGCGGAGGGCGGACCGTCGCCCATTTTGGGCAATCCGGATCAATCTCCACGCTCGGAAGGCTCCCAGGGCCGTAGAGCGAAGGCTTTCATCGTGGGTGGTTCGGACTGGTGTACTGGATATATCAGCACGGTTATTTGCAACGGAATCCATGTTTTGTCAAAAATATTTTAAGCCCTCCTCAACCCACCCCCCCCTCCCCGCATACGGTCGGGCGCTTAGATCCTGCAACCCCCTTGACCGCAGTGCTTACGCAGTCGCGTTCACGTACACCGTACGAGGCAGTAGTGCACTCTTCGGCCATGCGTGGGTCTGCTCCATGATTTCAATACAGCGGTGGTTCGTAGCTTCCTACGAGCACACACCTTTGCGCGCGCGCAGGACGCCAGCCGTCCGTCCTTGATGCGAACAGTCAAGCTTTAAGGCAAGGGACGTGACTGCGTACCGCCACATCGCTTTGATCGCTAGCATTGTGGGAGCCCCGGTGAGGTGTTTTGAACTGTATGTGCCGAACGTGTCCTGCCTGGCATCCAATGAGACAACCCTTCCTAAAAACGTGAGCCGTCCCTAGTGTGTGCCAGGGGTCCAGATCCGCGCGAAGCGATGTCATCCATGGACACCGTCGGCTGGCGACTTGTCCTCGAGGTCCGCCATCACACCTCCTCGAGACAGCAGACACCGAGCAAATTGGACAGCCAGCTTACGGCATCTCGAGATCGCCCGGGCGTTTGGCTGCAGTTTGGCCGCGGCGGTGCACGCGTATGTGCCGCAGCGTCTGGCGCGGCTGGGGACGATCCCCGCTGTGTGCCCGTCCCGCGCGCAAAGTGCGGGGCGAGCGCGTGTGGCGACAGCAACGCGCAGGCCCGCCGTCGCGTATGGAGCGGCGGTGATGCGACGGCGCGCGGCTGAGGCGCTTTCAATGTCTGTGGCGGCGCGGCGGCGCACGAGTCGTGCAGGCGACGGACTCACGCGGAGTCGGGGTTGCGCATGGGCGTGCCTGAGGCTTGAGGCCTGACCCGCGATGGTGCGCTGCATGGCGCAAACAGCAGCTTTCCGAGCGGCTGGTGTAAGTGCGCGGGGACCGCATCGGGGGATCGACTGGAACGGCTGCGGGGGGGCTGGAGAGCGTATGAGCGGCGGTGTTCTCGGACAGGCAGGGCGTACGTGCGCTACTCGCCGCCTCTGTTGCTGTTACTGGTCTGCACCATCGCTCGCTGCGATGGCACGACGGAGTTCTGTAGACGAGTGGGTGCGCAGCCTGGTGTTCGAGCGTATGGCGGAGGCAGGCGGCCCATTCGGAAGGAGAACGTTCGTGGAATGAACATGCCTTGAAGAGTTCTTGTCTAATCTTGCCCGGTCTCGTCTCGTCTAGTCTGGCAGGGTGAAGGTCAGCGTCCCAAAACCCGATTCGATCATGCTCGAACAGGACATGGACAGGTGCTCCGAATTGCAGTCCGAGTGTGCTGGCAGTGAAGCGACGGCTGGTTGACGCCGGCGTCTGAGGCAGGCACGCTGCTCCGCCAGCCTACGCCCAAGGGCCTGACGCGCGCCGTCTGTCTGACGTTCGCAGTCGCGTCCACAGGCCCCACCGCTTGCCAACCACCTGGCAGCGTGTCCTCAACCACCGCTGCGATCCACCACGGAGCGTCCGCGCACAATGCCTACCCACGCAAGGGCTATCCGACGGGGCGTGCGGCGACTCCGAGTCTCCCGGCCGGTTGGTGGACGGAGGACGAGGAAGCGTGCAGACCATGCGCGGATGCGGACAAGTTTGTTGCGGGGCGCTTAAGGTTGGCTTCGTGGCGCGGACCCTAACCCCAGACCGCGGACATAACGCGGCCAAACAAGCATCCCACCTGTCCCCTGCCGTCTTCAGCAGATGTTGCACAGCAGCCTCAAATGCACTCGACGGAAATGCCAGATCATCGACGTCCGCGCGCTGGCCCCGCAGGCTCGCGGCCGGCAGCGGCGTGATGACGTCCGTGGGTTGACCGCCATCACCTTCGGACGGACGCCATCACTGCGGAGGTGATGCTCGCCGCTGCTCGGATGCGGGCATGCCATGCCTTGCGCCTGCTCAGGCAAATGCGACCCTTCGCTTGCCCGCCGCTGACTCAAACAGCGCTCCGGTTGCCTCAGCGAGCGACCCCTCGCGCCTCGACGCAGATCAGCATATATAACGCGGCCCTCGCCAGCGAGCTGCCTCGCGCGACGTTCGCAACCATGCACCCCCTCCCCGCCCTGCTCGCCGCCCTCGCGGCCCACGCCTCGCTCTCCACCGCCTCCGCCTCTCCGAGCGCGCCGACGGTAACGCTCGACCGCGGCACCTTCACCGGCGGCGTCGACGGCCCCACGCACCACTTCCTCGGCATCCCCTACGCCCAGCCGCCGTGCGTCCCGCTCTCTCCTCTCCACGACGCTCCGCTGATTGTGACACGCGCGCAGCGTCGGCGACCTCCGCTTCCGCCTCCCGCGCGCGCCAGAGCCGTACATCGGCGCGCACGACGCGACCGCGTTCGGGCGCGCGTGCACGCAGCAGGACACGCGCCCGCAGTTCCCCGCGAGCATCAACTCGAGCGTCACGCAGACGCTCACGATGAACGCGCTCGCGGAGCCGTCTGGCGAGGACTGTGCGTGTGGGCCGCGTGCGCGTCGCGTGGTCGCTCATTGCGCTTTGCAGGCTTGACGCTGGATGTCTGGATGCCGGCGGACGTCGAGGAGGGCGCGAAGTTGCCTGTGGTTGTCGTACGTCGCGTCGCTTCATTCGCTGCGCGTTGGCTGACACATACTCTGGCGCAGTGGATGTTCGGCGGTAGGCAGCACATCCGCTCGCTCCGGGGCGCGCTCATGACTGTCGTTCGCAGGTGGGTTCGAGGTGGGCGGCACGAGCCTGTACAACGCCAGCACCGTCGTCTCGCGCTCGATCGAGATGAACCAGCCGATCGTGTACGTCGGCATGAACTACAGGTGAGCGCGCTCCTTCCCCGAACGCGCGTCGCAAGCTCACGCTTCGCAGGCTATCACGTACGTCACAGCCTCCGCGTCCGCTCTCCACCGCTGAACGCTCGACGCAGTCTTCGGCTTCCTCGGCGGCAAAGAAGTCAAAGAATCCGGCGTCGCCAATCTCGGTCTACAAGACCGTAAGCACCCAACTCCACGCGCCTCGCGCCACCTCTGACAGCGCGCGCCCCAACACAGAACGCGAGGCCCTGCGCTGGGTCCAGAGATACATCGCCGCCTTCCACGGCGACCCGTCCAAAGTCACCCTGTACGCCCACCCTACCCCCCTCCCCCCCTCCCCTCCCCTCCTCTACTCACCTACGCCCCGCGCGACAGCTGGGGCCAGTCCGCGGGCGCGATCTCCGCGGGCCTGCACCTCCTCGCGCACGACGGCGACGCGCGGGGCCTGTTCCGCGGCGCGTTCATGCAGAGCGGCTCGCCGCTGCCCGTGCGCGACGTCGCGTCGCCCGCAGACCAGGCGCGCTACGACGCTGTCGTCGGTAAGGTCGGGTGTGCGGGCGCCGAGGATACGCTGGCGTGTCTCCGCGGCGCGAGCTTCGAGGAGTTGAAGAGTGCCGCGGATAAGTCGCCGGGGCTGTATGGCTTCGAGGTGCGTTGTGGGGTGAAGAGGGATTGGGCGGAAGTGCTGACTGGGGGCAGAGCCTGAACATCGCGTGGCAGCCGCGCGTCGACGGCGTCTTCCTCACGGCCGACCCCTGGGCGCTGATACAAGACGGCGCGGTCGCGGACGTGCCGTTCGTCTCTGGGGTGCGTGTGCGCCGCGAGCGTTCTGTGCGTGGTGCTCACCGGGCGGCAGGACTGCGACGACGAGGGCACCGTGTTCGCGATGCCGAGCCTGAACCTCACGTGCGCCCTCCCCTCCCTCCCTCCCCCACCCACTCCTAACACCCCATCCCTAGCACCGACGCCCAAACCGCCGCATACATCCACAGCACCTACCTGCCCGCCTCCACCCCCTCCCAACTGCGCGCCCTGCTCGCGCTCTACCCCTCCGCGCCGGGCGCAGGCTCGCCCTTCGGCGTGGGGCTCAATGATAGCCTGACGCCGCAGTACAAGCGCCTCGCGGCGCTGCAGGGCGACCTCGCCTTCCACGCGCCGCGGCGCGTCCTGCTCGGCGCGCGCGCTGCGAGGCAGCCGGCGTGGACGTACCGTGCGTTTCTATGCGGGTTTGGTTTTGTGGTGGGCAGGGCTGATGATGTGGTAGTGAGCAAGCGGGAGAAGGACACGCCGGGGCTCGGCAGCGTGCGTGTGCCATTTTTCTTGGGGCGGGAAGGAGGCTGACGGGGCGGCAGGCGCACACGACGGATTTGTTTAATTCGTTCGGCGGGGGTGACTTGACGGACGTCGTTGTGAACTTTGTCAACCACCTCGACCCGAACGGCGCGCCCTCGACCAACGCAAGCGCAACCGCGAGCGGCACACTGCCGTACTGGCCGCGCTATGATACGGAGCGGAGGGAGGTGTTGGTGTTGTTGGATGGAGACGTGACGGCGGCGGTGCAGCGCGATGACTTTAGGGAGGCGGGGATTGCGCTTGCGGGGGAGCTTGTGGCTGGGAATCCGTTCTGAGGGGCGGTGCATGCGAGCATGGCTGGGAGTTTTGGGAGGTGCTGAGAGACGTTTATTAGATGTTCTAGGCGGTTGGGGACCGTTGTTGTACGTGGTTTCCTGCGAATGTCTGCGCTGAGGCGCTGGATATCTGCCGCTAGTAGCTGCTCGTCGACGTCGGTCTGGCTGTTCGTATCGCGGACCGCGCGCGGTCAACGGGTGTTCATCTGTCCGCGGGCCACGTTCATGTATCCGGGGATGCATCACCTCTGCAGCGATGAGATGCGTCCGAAGGCGATGGCAGTTAACCCACGGACGTCATCACGCCGGGGCCGGCCGCGAGCCAGAGAGCACAGAGCACGAATGTCGAAGAGCAGAAGATCGTCTGGAATTGTTGTCGAGTGCGCATTTTGAGGCTGCTGTGCAACATGAGCCGAAGACGGGATGTTTGCTGGCCGTGTTACATAAGTCCGCATGTTGGGGTTAGGGTCCGCGCCACGAAGCCGTTCGTAAGCGCCCTAGCAACTGCTCTTCGCCTCTAACTTCGAGACGCCGCTCTGGCCGTTCGGGATCTTCCTTACTCGAGTCTGATCCGTCGTGTCAGCACGAGCTGGCTGGGGCGAGCATACCGCGGAGGTAGGTATGGCCATGGACGCGCCCTAGACGCGCGGAGTCTCGCACGAACTCAGTGCTCCTCTGAGTCCTTTCTTTCCGCGCGCTGTCACCACGCTCACGTGCTCGACAGAGTTCCTCCGACAGAAACGCTTTGCTGGGCTCCACGTGCGCCTGCCTAGCCCCTCCACGAACACAGCACGCGTCGCCGCGTCACCACCGTGCATATCTCTGCGACGGGCCTCCCCCAACACGGACGTCGTTCCACACGCGCGCGGCGGTCTCACCCGGGGATCGTCCCTGCGCAGACGCAGGCGCTGCGTACTCGGTCGCAGCCCGCGATCTGGACGATCTAGAGATGCCGCAAGCGTGCTGTCCGATTCGCTTGGTCGTCGTCTCACGGTTCTAGCAGAATTTAGAACGAACGGACTCTGAGATCTGAGGGGCGATCCACGGGAACCTCATCAACTCCGCAAATGCAGTCTCCTCGCGCGGATCTGACAGGCACAAGTGGGGAGCCCATCCGCGGGGACCCTCGGGCGCCTCGCGTCTCTGGGTCAGGCCCCTTGGACACCTCGTACGACACGTTCTATGCGCGTCATTTGATGCACCTTGTTTCGTCGTCGCCAACGAGGGCACACAGATCTGGCGATCTACACTAGGGTACTTGTCTCCCTCGTTCTGATCGTTCGCATCACGCGCCCGCTAACTACACTCCAGCCACCCGTAAGAAGAGCCAAACCCCGGTCGAGCTGAAGTCACAGCAAAACGTACGGCGGAAGAATGCTTCGCCGCCTCGTACGGCGTACGTGCGCGCGCCTGCGTAAGCACTGCGGGCTCGCGTGCGCCGCAAACTCTAAAGCCCGATAGCCGCGCTGTGGCTGTATTTGGCGCCGCGGGAGTGAGCGCGTCGCGCCTTCGCCGACCTGCGCGCAGCGTGCGATGACAGCAAGCTCTCGGAAGCTCCGTGAGGATTACACACGGAGTGCTGCTGGGCCCGTCCAATTACAGGGACGAAGCCCGTTAGCCGCGTTCCGCGGCAAGGACTTCGAACTCACTACTAGGCGCTTCGTTCCCGAATGGCCAGTTCCTCACGCTTCAGAGCTCCCGCACAAGCACGGTTATCTCAATTCACCGCCGATTGGCCCACCGACATGTCATTGAGCTATCTACTCCATTTCCCGCCGGGAGAAATCATTAACTCCGGCCCAGCATCCACTCCGACCGCAGGCCAGCGCTGCACCCTCGCAGCTCCCCAACTACATGCCCGCCGCTGCTCACACGCTTGGAAGAGAGATATTGAGCATCAAGGGCCGTGCGCTTCCTCAGCGCCGCCCGCCAGGCGACGCACGGCTGCGCAATCTATCCCCGAAGCGGGCAAGTCGCAACGCTCGCCTCGTCACGGTCTCGGGGACGTCTGCACCGCGGTACCACGCGCATAAAATCTGGGATTCGGTGGGATGGGTCTACACCACCGACAGCGCCTTCCGGCGCTGTCCCATACCGTGTTCTCACCTCTCGCTCTCTCTACCCCCGCTTCATTCGCCCTATGCCAGCAACACACTCCCAACGACTCGGAGCACGCCCGACAACACCCTCGCCGTCCCGTCCACCAGCCCAGCCCGCGCACTCGACAGCCACCTCGTTCTCGACGGCGCAAGCCACTAATCCCGGCCTACCCGCCACTCCGATCGCAGGCCAGCGCTGCAGCATTTCGGCTTCCCGAGTACGTTCCCGCCGCCTCCCACACGCGTCCACCACAGGCACCGTGCATCAGGGGTCATTTGGCTACTGAGCGCCGCCCGTCAGGCGACGCCTCGCCGCGCAATTTATCCCCGAAGCGGACAACTCCTGGTGGTACAGGCTGTCGTAGAGGTCTCAGGGACACCTGCTCGGTACCATCACGCGCAGGCATGCTGGGAGCTGGTGGGAGAGGTATACAGTATCAGCAGCGCCTTCCGTCTCTCCCTCAGGCTCCGCACTTCCCCATCGCCTTCTCCGCCCCCGCGCCTTTCACCCCCTCCGACGCCAGCATCACGCCTCCACCAGCACGCCCGCCAGCACTCGCCCCGTCCCATCCACCATCCTAAGCCTTCCAGCGGCTCACTCGACGCCCAGCGCACCAGCCGTCACTACTCGCCCAGAGCACGCTTGCCGGCACGCCCTCACGCCCTCCCACCAAGTCCCCCAACACCCCGCTCTAACAGGCCCCGCCCGCCCCCACCCACAGTACGTCCCCCACGGCGACGCCGCACAGACGCCTGCGTCCGTAGCAGCATCGTCGCCGTCCGCGTTAGCCTTTCCACTGCCCTCCCACCGTCCGCAGTGCCGTCCGCCGCCCGCCCCCTCTCGGCGCGCCCACACACGCAGTAGCACAGTGCGCCGTATGCGCCGCCAGCCGTCGCGGCGGGTGTTGCACGATTCTTCGCGGGCGATGTCCGGCAGACGGCAGCGAGGCTTTGCTATGCGCTGTGGAGGGCGGCGGGGGTCGCTGCGTGGCTGGCGGCCCGCGCGCGCGCGGCTCTGGGCGTAGGCCCAAGGTGTGTAGGGCGCGGAGAGGCTGTCGGACGTTGTGGTGCGTGGGCGTTGCGTTGCCCGGTGGCGTCAGCTGACGATGCGTATGCGCAGTGAATTTGCGGCGGCGGGCGCCCTGCATACGTGCTTCTGTGCGGTGAATTTGGGCATTTCGTTTGCGGCTGCAGGCAGGTTCGAGGGCGGCGGCACAGCGTCGTACGGACGCCACGGCAGTCTCGGTCGCAGTTCCTTTCTGCAGGTACGGCGGCATCCCGATGCGCACGAGGACACTCGCACACGGCAGGACACACCCCGGACACATCACGATGTGCGTACCGGACCCACCAGACCTGAAGCAGCGCTCCGGCTCCCTTCGTCGCCGGCATCGACGGCACGCTCTCGACGCATTCCTAGCATCTTGGTTCTAGCTTGACATCATCCTCCTGTCCTCTCGCGACTTCTTTTTGGCGGCGCGTTCGAGCAAGCCGCCGACGATCGCGTACGTACGTTCACAAGCGCTTGACGGTCACGTACGCTTCGCATCGGCAGCGTGCACATCGTCTCCTTCGATCCCTGCCCTCGTCTAGCACCGTACTCTTGCAGGCACGCATCACGGACATCCTCGGTGCGTTGGACGCGGGGTGGTGCCCTGCCTAGTCCTCGCGCAGTTCGAGCAGAATACCCGAAATTCCGAGGTGCTCAAGGTAACAGGAAACTTTGTAAGACCACCATACCTTCATAGGCCCTCTCAATCTGACCCCGGCTCGCAGGTTCTGTCGATGCACGCTCGATATCTGTTCAGACTCTGATGAGGTTATCGCAGAGATAGATGTGCAGGAGCACTTCGGTGACCTTATTCAAACAGGAGTCAGGACTGTGGATAGTGATTTGGGCCAATATATGTACGTAGTTCCAGCGTGGCCAAGATGTCCTCGAAGCCGCTCCTCACAGATGGGTGTTGTTCCAGAGCGAGCGAACGACAAAGTCGTCCGGACTCGGGCTAAGCACTCTGGGGAGCGCTGCATTCAGGATGAATCGAACTAGAGGACGGCGGTAAGCAAGGAGAGTAGCGGAATATCGCGCATTGCATACCTGTACGGTCGCTCCCAGGGATGAGGTAGAAGCCATTCGACGGGATGTTCGTCGCCGTGTCGAGGAAGTACCCGACGGTGCCCGCAGGGTGGTCGAGCCACGTCCAAGCGCCGACGCCGCCCCTGGCGGAGAGCGTGAACGTCAGATCCGTGCCACGAGTGACGTGGATCTTTGGGTCCACAAGGGTGGCATCGGCCAGAGATATGGGCGTGAACTGCACCGAAGGTCAGCAGACTCTCTGAGGAAAGCCAACAAGATCTGCGTACCACCGACTCGCTGGTCACGGTCTTGCCTTCGACCTCGGAAGTGACATTGATGAACATGAAGACGTCTTCGGCCTTCGTGCCCTCGGGCAGGATGTTGTCCAGCCCGGACTGGCTGAACACGACCGAGTTGTTCAACGTCGGAACGGTGAAGCTCTTCTTGCTGGTCTGCAGCTCGTGTCCCTCCCAATCGTACCACGTCAGCTGCGCCTCTCCTTTCACGGATTCCCAGCGGTCGGACGTGACGAGGACCTCGAGCGTCGCGTTCTCGGGCGTCCAGAACGGGTAAATGACGACGGGCGAGTATGCGCGCGCCAGCGCGTAGTGCAGCGCCTTCCAGCGCCCGGAGTGCTCGACGCTCGACCAGCTCGTGCCCTGCCAGACGTCGTTCAGCTGCCAGACGAGGCTCCCGAGGGTGTGTTCGCCGCGCCCCGCGCCGCGGCGGTACCACGCGATCTCGGAGGCCATGTTCAGCGCCTGGAAGACCTGCGTGCTCCAGCACCACTGCGCGAACGTCTGGTTGCTGTCGGATGTCCCCGGCGTCGGGAGCCACGCCTGCACCGCGGCCGTCATCTGTGCCTGGCCCTGATTGGAGTTCGGGTTTGGGAAGGCGAGGCCGCCGGCGGGCGGGTGGTGGTCCCGCGAGGCGACGACGGTGGAGTTGAATGAGAAGTCTTCGGGGCTCTCGAGGACTTCCTGCCAGCTGAAGAACGACGGCTGCGAGTGGAATCTGAGCGCGAGCTCAGCATGGACCGCCCAGGTATATCTCACGTAGACGTGTCGTACCCGAACTCGTTCACGAAGCGAGACACCGGGTACGTGCTGTAGTTGAAGGCCTGGCTGGCATCGTAGTTGTACCTCTCTGGGCGCGAGATCAGCTTGCATTTCATCGCCAGTAATGACCTGTACTGACCGCTGTTTCCGTAGATGAACCCTGAGGTTTTGTTGTTGTAACGAATCACGTAGGGATCGAGGCTGAGCACGCCGTTGGTGGTCGAACAGTCCGTATATGCGACCTGGAAAGGTCGGTCGGAGCGCCGTACGGGGAAGAAGGAGACACTCTTACCGAGCTCGTCTCCTCAGAGACGATATCATGTAGGAACTCCCCAAATAGAAATTGGAACTGAAGGACGAACGCCATTAGCATCACAGGTAGGAAGAGGAACGGGCGAGCAGCGCCTACTTCGTCAAGATAGTGTGTCCCGTTCGCTAGCGTCTGGTTGATGCCGATGACGCCGCCTTCGATCTCGTTGCCGCCGGCCCACTGGACGTTGCTGGGATGCTTGTTGATGCGTCGGACGTTCTGCCGGATCTCCGGCTCGATGGACTCGAGGAGGAAGCCGTTGACAGGATACAACGCGTCCGAGAAGATGAGCTCCGACCACGCGAAGATGCCGAGCTCGTCGCAGGCCGAGTAGAAGTCATAGCCGCCGGTGAGCTCGTCCGAGGGCTGATAGGTGCCGCCTCCCCAGACGCGAAGCTGCAGACATGCATCAACCTCTGATGACTATCGCGCTGGGGCATGCCGACGCACCATGTTCTGCCCGCTGAGCACCGCGCTCTCGAGCACCCAGCGCACCTGCGCGCTCGTCGTGCGCGCATAGAAGGGGTCGTACGGGACGACGTTCGTGCCCGCGCTGAAGAACGCGCGGCCGTTCACGTTGAAGTGCCACTGGTCGCCGGGCGTGATCCCGCGCTCGCGGACGTCCGCCTCCGAGTACGGCGCCTGCACGAGCGTAATCGTGCGGAAGCCGGTCTGCGTCGTGAACGCGACGCGCGGCGCGTCCCCAGAAGAAAAGTGCAGCGACGTCGTGATGTTGTACAGCTTCGGAGTGCCGAGGTTCGCGGGGAACCAGCGCTGCGGGACGCCCTCGGGGATCGTGAACGTCGCCTGCAGACGCGTCGGCGCACTGGTATCGGCGGGCACCGATGGCACGGGGAGGGGCGAAGAGGTGATATTTAGTTCTGGGATGGAGATGACGATGGACGGAGAGCGGATGTCCATCGCAGAACGGACGAAAAGGGTGACATTGAGCAGCCAGGGCGCAGACTCGTTTGGTAGCGCGATGGGCGTCTGCCCGACCTTCGAGATTTCAAGGGATGACTCCTCGATGAAGACTGGGCTCGCAGAAGACACAAGGAGAGGGTGCGACGCGGCTGTGAACGTTGTCAGGTCAGAGGTGGACGTAGGAAGTGTGACGAGGTATCCTGGCTTGTAGATGCCCGTCGGGACGAAAGCAGGACCCTAGATCAATCCATCAGCGACGACGGTGACAGCAGGCTACGAAGTTGGCTGTAAAAGCTCACCCAGTCCCATCCGTAGTCGGATTGGACCTTGCGAGTCCATTGGCGGACTGTCGGATACTCGAACTACGGCGGTGTCAGCCCCGGCCCCAGGACTGAGTAGCAGCGGTGGAACGTACATCAATGCCAGGGGCCCATTCGGCATCCGGCCGCGAAGTGACATTCAGACCATACAGCCAGGCTGACTCGAAAGTGACTGTGAGATTTGTGTCATGGGAGGACGGTGCAGCGAGCAGGTCGGAAACATCGTAGACGTATTGCCGAAACTGGTTATTTACCCACGCGACTGGATGGCCAGCAACGGTCTGTCAATCCAGGTCAGCTCAAAGCAGACTGCGAAGACTGGAAATGGAGTACGATATTAGCAATTGTGTCCAGGCCGTAGAAAACTAACAGCGTCTTCTCGGATTTGGATTCCTTCTTGAGGATAGACGACAGGTCTGCGGTGTATGTCCAGTTGTCGTCTACAATCCACCGCTGCGTGAACTCTGCAGGGCCGAGTACTTCAGAAATGGCACGACGAGGTGAAACAAGTAAGCTTACCATTGATCCCGAGCAGTGGCTCGGTTATGATGCCCGCACGGAGCAAATCGAGATGAGCTTGCGAAGGCACTTGTGCCGGGATAGCGATTGATCCGTTCTGGTTCTTCAGCGTCCACTCCAGGCTCGACAAGCTCAACACCCCCGCGTGGGCGACCAGGGGAAGCGCGAGCGCGAGGACTGCGCACAGCATACTCGCAACCGCCGTCGGTGCTCGTGGCAATCTAGTGTCGCTGACCTCGCTGCGAGGGCCCTTATAGCCGCGCCTTGTCATGTACGCTGAGGCTATGCATTCGGCGAGAGTGAGATAGCCGACCCGCTGAGAAGCAAGAAGGCCGAGGGAATATGGCGCCTCGTGATGATTGACATCGAGCGATGACGGGGCCCAGCAAGGACCGCGGCGCGGTATACGGCAGAGACTGCACCTGACCGCGTCCGGAGATAACGGCAAAGGTCGCATAGACGCAGGAAATATCTCGGATGATGGCTGCATGATGAGAAGACGACTCTGGCAGGGTGGAGTTCGTATCGAAGATTGATCGTGGGTAGTGTTATGACTGCATTCACGGCCTGCTTCGGGGAATGTGGCCTAAGGAAGACGATGAGGATTGTTCATGCCCGGCCCTATTCCGCCCTGATGGTCCGCTGTGAGTGAAGAGAACGGTGGGAAAGTGGGATGGTATTTCGACAAGGCTTCGATGTGGTATATGAACTGCCGTTGTCAGAGGTCCCAGAGGACACACGAGCAAATTAGACAAACCCCCGATACGACAGGCATTGCGCATGCAGACCAGGCTCTAAATGGCCTCAGTCTATCTAGCGTGGTGGATCAATTAGCTTGCGAGCCGTTGAGAGCAGGCACACGCACCATCGCGCTACCTTCGTTTCCTAAAGCAGCCTATCGACTCCAACATACAGCAGGCCTATAGACATAGACAGTATCTCGCCAGGGTTGTGCACAACGCTGGGCACAACCAGACATCACTCTGGAGACCGACCCTTACATCCATAACGATGCGCCAAAGAGAGGTATGGAGGATAGTATGAGCATAGAAGAGAGGGCTGTGAGGCGCGTCGTCGGTCGAGAGCAAGGCTTCCGATTGTAGCGGCTTCATATGGGATCTTGTCATAGGCGCATAGTATCACAGCGTCCAGAGCGATGCTTGCGTGCCGCAGATGTTATAACCGCAGTATAGATTCAAGCAAGGCCAAGATCCTGCGTGAGAGGTGGTGGTCGCCTAGGAAGCTGCCGCATGCTTCAAGTTCCTTCAACTTGCACGGCTCGCCCTCGTGACGCATACCCTAACCCCAGCAATCTCCCATGGGGTCTTACGTACACCAGGATTATCGAAGACCCCTGATACCAATCTACGCCTGGTCCGCCGAGCCCATGATCTCGCACATGTACAAGCCCTCACATCCCGCTCACAGCAAGTGATGTAGCACACAAAACGGTGTCAGCGAACGACTTCCAGCTCGCAGTCTCTCTGCTCGCAAGACCCACAGCCTGATCTCGCTCTGCTGTTATATCGAAGCCGGCCACGGAGCCCACCCTACTCGCGTCAGGGACATGGGAGCGACATGAAGCATGTGAGCATTGCTGCTTATGTTGTGGTGTATGCATAGGCGGCTCAATTCTAGCTAGACATGGCCAGGCCCCAGTTCGAATGAGGACGACTACTGTGCTACTTGTGCCGGTGCCTAGGCGCTTGCAAGTTGCGGACACGTAGGGATGATCTCGCGTGAATTTCGACTTACGTACTCTGTCCAAGGGCTTCCGCAAGATGTCGCTGGACTGGGCATTGTAATAAAACCACGTGCACCTCGTTCGAACGTGAGGGGAATGTCCAGTTGAGCATATCGCTGCAGTGCCCTTGGGCGCCTCCGCCCGGCGTACGGGCAGAAGCCAGGCCCGAGGCGGTCCTCCTCATCACAGATATACCGTCACACAGTGCCGCGCAGCGGAGTGCGAGCGCACTACGGCCTGCACCGGAGATGGAGTCGCTAGCGATGCATGACGTGCACCGCATGTCGCCAGGCACACGCATACAGGAGCATCCTCGCCGCCAATCCTGCAGCATTCCGCCGCTGCGCGCGGACAGCATCGCTCGCCTTGCGCTTGCGGCACGCGCCCGCGGGCCCCGACGTAGCCTCTGCAGGGTCCAGGAGTCTGCTCCAGCGGAGGTTTTACGAGCATCTATGCTGGTATAAAGGCTCGCTGTTCCGCTGTCGAGGCCCGTACTTACGCACTTCCTTCCTCGCTTCTCTTTGTCATCATGTGGTCGCGGACCTTCAGCGTACTCGGACTAACATGTGTCATCGGGGAACACATTAGCTTCTCCTTTGCTGCAGACCCGCCCACCGTCCGCCTCGACGACGCAACATTTATCGGCGTGCCGAACGGCCTCACGAACAAATTTCTGGGCATACCTTTCGCGAAACCTCCGTGCGTACCCCCTTTTCATGCACCTCCTGTTACTGACGCTGCGAGCTAGCGTCGGCGACCTGCGCTTCCGCCTCCCCGTCGCCAACGCGCCGTACTCCGGGACGCACAACGCGACTCAGTTCGGGTACAGCTGCGCGCAGCAGGGCAGCGCGCCCGTCGTGCTCCCGCCCGTGTTCGACAACCTCACGTCCGTGATTGCGGGGCTCGAGGGCAATTTGGACATGAGCCCCGTCAGCGAGGATTGTGCGTTCTCGGTTCGATTTCTCGGTTGGGGTGTGCTCAGCTTTGCCAGGCTTGACGGTCAATGTGTGGACGCCCGCGAATCTTACGAAGGGCACGAAGCTGCCCGTTGCCGTGGTGCGTATTTACATGCCTCGCGTAAAGAGTGGTCATTCAATCTAATCACCATCTATACCACAGTGGATTTATGGAGGTACCCACTGCGCACTATTCACGTCGAAACCTAGCTCACAAGTGCTCTTATTCAGGCGGATTTGAAGGAGGAAGTAGCAGCACGTACGTCTCCAAACCTGCGTGATGCCTGTAGTCTATCTGACTCTTCGATCTACAGATCCGATGCCTCTGCTCTGGTCAACCGGTCCATCGAGCTTGGCGAGCCTATCGTATATGTCAGCCTGAATTATAGGTCAGGATTTCGGTTTGCCTTGCGATGAAGATTTCATTGAATTGATAACCCATTTCTACAGGCTTAATGGTGTGCGCCGCTGAGCTGTGCCCGCATTGCCGCTAATGTATTTTTTGAATGCCAGCCTTCGGCTTCCTTGCCAGCAAAGAGGTGAAAGCAGCGGGTTTAGGAAACATCGGCTTGCATGATCGTCAGTCCCATAGTCTTGCCTCATAGATCCGAAGCTCACAATCTTTCCAGAACGCCAAGCTCTGCGCTGGGTACAGAAATACATCTCAGCCTTCAACGGCGATCCCAGCAAAGTGACCATGTGAGCCCCTCCACACCCCCACACCTCCCCTTAACTCACCAACGCACACAGCTGGGGCCAGTCCGCAGGCGCGAGCTCCGTCTCGCTGCAGCTGCTGACGAACGGCGGTGACACCGAGGGGCTCTTCCGTGGCGCGTTCATGGAGTCCGGGTACCCCTGGCCCGTCGGCGACATCACCGGGGGCCAGCCGTACTACGAGGTGCTCGTAAACGAGACGGGCTGCCGCGGCAAGGCGGACACGCTGCAGTGCCTGCGGGAGGCGCCGTGCGATACACTGATGAAGGCGGTTAATGATACGCCGTCGTCGAACTCGTACCAGGTACGCTATTTTCTCGCCTGAGGCCCTTATTCTTTTGTACTGACTGAGTGCTGTCCATAGTCACTGAACCTCGCCTGGATGCCCCGCGCTGACGGTGTCTTCCTCCCAAGCAATCCGCAAGAGCTCATCGCGAAGGGCAGCGTCGCCTCTGTTCCATTCGTGGCTGGCGTAAGCATCCCGACCTGCGAAGCTGCTACTGGAGACTGACATATCTGACGTACTTTTCAGGAGGTCGATGACGAGGGCACCGGCTTCTCCCTCTCGTCGCTCAATGTCACGTAGGTACCTTGGGTCCATCGGTCGCAGGACATTGCTAACGAACACTGTAGGACCAACGACGAGTTCCGCAGCTACATCCAGCAAGTTTGGTTCCCCAAAGCCTCGGCGCACGAGCTCGACGAGCTGCTCGCGCTCTACCCGCAGAACTACACCGCGGGCTCGCCCTTCGACACAGGCGACCTGAACGCCGTCACACCCGAGTACAAGCGCATCGCAGCGTTTCAGGGCGACATGGTCTTCCAGGCTCCGCGTCGTTTCCTGCTCGACCACAGGGCGGAGAAGCAGAAGGTGTGGGGCTACCGTAAGCGTTTTCTCAACCTTTAGGATACGAAGGGAGAATCTGACCTGCGCTCGTGCGCTGCCGCTAGTCAGCAAGCGGTTCAAGTCGATATTTGCCTTTGGCTCGGTACGCTATCCCTCATGGATGCTTCGTTCAGCTCTGACGGCAGCCGTTCGCAGGTGCATGGCACCGACCTGATTTTTATCTACTTCGCAGGAGACCTCGGCGACTACCTAATCAACTTCGTCAATCACCTGGACCCGAACGTCGGCACGAACGTCGGGCCGAACGTGACGGCGTGGCCGCAGTACAACACGCGTAGTCGCGAGGTGCTCACGCTGCTCGACGGCACCCCGAACATCACCGTCACGAACGATTCGTACAGAGCGGAGCCCATCGCGTACCTCACTGAGCTCTCTTTGAAGTATCCGCTCTGAGTAGTGTTCTGGCTTCGCGGAATGGCAGAGCTAATTCATCCTTCCAAGAGTTGACGTTCTTCCGCCTGATTCCCCGGGTACGTGCTACCCGGCCATGGTAAACCTACTTACATCCCGCAACGGCGGAAGAACCTTGTATCTGTCAGTTTATGTGGTCGGGCCGAAGGACTGGTTGGCCTCCATTACGCCCGCCAACCTCTCTACGAACGTACCGTGCAAATTGTATCAGAGAATATTGTAGGACCCAACCTAGATAACAATCAGCCGCTCCGTTCAGTGTTCTGGCAAGGCATGGGGAAGTGAGTTTATTCCAGCAATATGTCGTTGTCGTTGACTTCAGTGGACCTTTCAGCGTTCATGCAGAAGCAGCATTCACGACGAACATCCTCATCAAGAATAGACTGTCATAAACGCCCCGCGGCGAATTTTTAGCGTTTTACGGCCTGTGACGGAGTCGGGCTCGCCAACATGGCATGACATGCCCCGCCCGTCGCCAGGAACCCGCCTATGCGCAAGCGTTCATTCTTACAACATCCCGCCTATCCGCACGAATGACATCGGCAACGCCATACCCGCGATTTTCAGCACTCACGAACCCCGACGACAGCCATGGCGGCACGGCTCGGTGACCGCTTCGATATGTCGCTCGGATGTCCTCTCATGAAAGCTATAAAGGGCAGCCGCTTCATTGTCGAAGTCAGTAACATCTCTCGCTCATTGCTCTCTTCCTTCGTCATGCGTAGATTCCTTGACGTTCTCGGATTAACATTTGTGCTAGCAGCGCAGATCAGTGCTGTGTGCGCTGAAGGCCCACCGACCGTCAGCCTGGACAACGCGACGTTCATCGGCGTGCAGAATGGTCTGACGAACAAATTCCTCGGCATGCCATTTGCGAAGCCTCCGTGAGCCGCTTCCCCTTCGTGTCAAAGCGAATCTACTGCTGACTGTACGCCGTCGTCAGTGTCGGCGACTTGCGCTTCAGGCTGCCTGTCCCCAACGATCCGTACGACGGGACATACAACGCGACGCAGTTCGGGTTTACCTGCGCGCAACAGGCGGGCCCACCTGTCACGATCCCGCCCATCTTGTATAACGTCACGGCGGAGGTCGCCGCGCTGGAGGCCACATTGTTTTCGGCGATGACCCCTGTGGACGAAGACTGTGAGTCGACCTCTCTCGCACGTCCTTTAATAGCACTCACGAGTAGATAGGTCTGACTCTCAACGTCTGGACACCTGCGAACGTTACCGACGGAGCGAAACTGCCCGTGACAGTGGTACGTTCTCCTTTCTTACTCACGCGCGAAGGCGCGTTCCGCTGAATGCGGGTCATGCAGTGGATATACGGAGGTGATGATCACGTTGTACACATATAATGTTCTACAAATGGCTCATTATCCCCAGGAGCATTCGAAACTGGAAGCAGCAGCGCGTAAGTTTTCACTGTAACCCAAATCGTTTTCTAGCTTTTGATACCACTTTTCGCAGGACTGATGCTTCGGCTTTGGTCAACCGATCGATTGAGCTCGGCGAACCAATCGTGTACGTCAGTTTTAACTATAGGTGAGCGCGCTTTATTAGTGGTCCATCCGCAAACTTACAGATGCTGCGCATCCAGGCTGAATGGTAAGTCTGCCCGTGTCGCCCGCGCGCAGTTTACGCTCATTCAGCAAACCTCCAGGGTTCGGCTTCCTCGCGGGGAAAGAGGTAGAAGCAGCCGGAGTGGGGAATATTGGTCTACATGATCGTCAGTTATCACTTGTTGTCATGCGATACTTACTCACGCCTTTTGTTTAGAACGTCAGGCTCTGCGCTGGGTCAATAAATACATATCAGCGTTCAACGGCGACCCCACGAAAGTTACCATGTAGGTTGTCCGATCCTGTCAGGCGCTCCATCACTTATCGAATGTTTGCGTTCAGCTGGGGGCAGTCCGCTGGCTCGACTTCAGTGTCGCTTCAACTCTTAGCCAACGGGGGCAATAACGAAGGACTCTTCCGCGGAGCAATCATGGGATCCGGATTTCCGCTGCCTGTTGGCGATATCATCAAAGGCCAGCCATTCTACGACATCCTGGTGAACGAGACGGGTTGCCAGGGGACGCCAGACACCCTGCAATGTCTACGAGAAGTACCATTCGAGGCGATCGTGAAAGCAGTCAACGACACGCCGTCTTCAAATTCATATCAGGTATTTTGGCATTTGTGTCGGTACAGTCTTGGTTGCTGACGATGCTCTTAAGTCGGTGAACCTCGCCTGGACGCCCCGAGCCGACGGTGTATTCCTCCCGAAGGACCCGCAACAGCTTGTTGCAGAGGGGAGCGTCGCGTCTGTCCCGTTCATGGCTGGTGTAAGTCTCTCTGCGCCGCCTGAACGCTTAACGAAAAATATAGCAGCTTACCTATTCCACGCACCCAGGATGTCGATGACGAAGGAACCGCGTTCTCTCTTTCGTCCCTCAACGTCACGTAAGCCTTCATTTCCCCAAGATTACGAACTTGACCTGAGCACAATATTATTAGGACGGACGATGAGTTTCGCAGCTTCATCCAACAAGTCTATTTCCCCGATGCTACGGATAGCGAGATCAGTCAACTGCTCGAGCTGTATCCCCAGAACTACAGCGCAGGCTCACCTTTCGACACCGGAGACCTCAACGCGATCACACCTGAGTACAAGCGGATAGCGGCGTTCCAGGGCGACATGATCTTCCAAGGTCCGCGGCGGCTCCTGCTCAACTACCGAGCAGAGAAGCAGAATGTCTGGGGCTATCGTGAGTGATTCGACGTCGATGTCCAGTCAGGCATTGCGCTGAACCCTGTTTCACGATCCGCTTCGCTAGTCAGCAAGCGGTTCAAGTCGAACTTTGCGTACGGCTCGGTATGTTTGCCTGGAAAAATCCCATTCATAACTATTAATGACCGTCAATGTTCAAAGGAACATGGGTCGGACCTTCTATACATCTACCTCCCGGGAGACCTCGCAGACTACTACATCAACTTCGTCAACCACTTGAACCCGAACATTGGCGCGAACGTGACGGCGTGGCCGCAGTACGACACACGCGGTCGCGAAGTGCTTACGCTGCTCGACGGCACCCCGAACATCACCGTCACGAACGATTCGTACAGAGAGGAGCCCATCGCGTACCTTACTGAACTTTCTTTGAAGTACCCGCTCTAGGCAAACCCTGCGAACGCGCCGCGCTCAGAGGGAGTTGAGGGTGCCAGGAGTGAACGAATGTGATCATTCGCATTTGTATCATGCACGTCGAATTGCCAACCTAATCTATGGATTGCGTTATACGGCGTCAGCTAGATTGCAGTACTCTGCGGTTCATCACCATTTCAGGTTCGTGATCGAGGTCTTTGAGGTTCATTGCTGCGTAAGCTGCCCTTTTTTCCGCTCGGGTCTCCTGAATATTCGCCTCAGCTATTCTGAGCCGATTCTGAGAGCTGGTTAGAAAACGTACAAGCGGTAGATCCTCCGGGTTTTATCCTGATGTTGGCGCATCGTGATCGGGCCGAAGGGCAGCTTAGCCTTCGTGATGATTCCTGTTGGGTTCTCGATGGACATACCGTCCCAATGCTACTGGGAAACCTAGCTGAACCTAACTCAGATAACGAGTAGCTCCATTGAGGGTTTCATGGGGCCATAGCAAAGGGTGGGATGGGTCAGTCCACCGAGGTCTCCGCAGTGTTGCTGCTGACCTCAACGCGCCTGTTTGACGTCCGTGGAGAGCAGCGTTATGTAACGACAGCCCCGCGCATCAAGAACATACTACAAACGCCCCGCAGCTAATTTGAGTAGTCAGCGTGTTACGGTTTATCACGGCTCGGGGTCAGGCTCGCTGCCCGTGCGTGACATGCTTTGGACATTGCCAGGCACCCGCGTATGCAAGGCTAGCATTCCTGCATGAATCTTACATCATTCCGCTGCTACGCACGGACAGCATCCGTAACTCTGTCTCTGTGGCTTCCATTACTCACGGGTCCCGAGGATGGCCCCGGCTAGAGATTCGAGAACCGGCTCCAGCTATCACTTGACGGGTCTCTCGAGAAGGCTATAAAGGCCACTGCTGCGCTGTCGATGTCAATAAGACCTCTCGCCCATTGCTCCATCCCTTCGTCATGAAGCTGCTCCTCCACGTGCTCGGGCTATTATTATGCGTCCTGATTGTACAAATCAGCTGTGTTCTTGGCGAACGCCCACCCACCGTCCGGCTGGACAACGCGACGTTCGTCGGCGTGCAGAATGGACTCACAAACAAATTTCTTGGTATTCCCTTCGCAAAGCCTCCGTCAGTCTCTTCGCCTTCTTGTTAATGGGACGTCTGTTGTTTACCATGCGACTTCGCCAGCGTCGGTAACCTGCGCTTCAGGCTCCCCGTTCCTAATGATCCGTATAATGGGACGTACAATGCGACGCAGTTCGGGTTCACCTGCGCACAACAGGCGGGCCCACCTGTCACGATCCCGCCCATTTTATATAACGTCACAGCGGAGGTCGCGGCGCTGGAGGCCACGCTGTTTTCAGCGACGTCCCCTGTAAACGAAGACTGTAAGTCAACAAATCTTGCTAGTCATTGAAAGGCACCCACGCGTTGATAGGTCTGACCTTGAACGTTTGGACACCTGCTAACGTACCCAAAGGATCGAGACTACCCGTTGCAGTGGTACGTTCGCCTACTTGCTCATCTGCTGATGAACGTTCTGCTGAATGTGGGCCATGCAGTGGATATACGGAGGTAATAATCGCATACTACACTATTGATTTCTTGCGAATGGCTCACTATGCACAGGAGCATTCGAAACTGGAAGCAGCAGTGTGTAAGCTTAAAATGTGACACGAGCCACTCTTCTAGCTTCATACCAATGTTCGTAGGTCTGATGCTTCAGCTTTGCTCAACCGGTCGATTGAGCTCGGCGAACCGATCCTGTACGTCAGTCTGAACTATAGGTGAGCACACTGCACGGGTGGTATATCCGCAGACTTACGGAGGCTGTCGCTCAGGTTAAACGGTCGGTTTGATCCTTCTGACGAGGCGCGGTACCTGCTCACTCGTTGAACTCCTAGGGTTCGGCTTCCTCGCAGGCAAAGAGGTAAAAGCAGCTGGCGTCGGGAATATCGGCCTGCATGACCGTCAGTCTTGACTGGTCATGGTATGCCTTCCACTTACCCTGTTATTAGAGCGTCAGGCTTTGCGCTGGGTTCATAAATATATATCAGCGTTCAACGGCGACCCTACGAAAGTCACTATGTAAGTCGTCTAATCATTCGAGAGATCCAATTATTCAATACCTGTGCTCAGCTGGGGACAGTCCGCTGGGTCGAGCTCGGTGTCGCTTCAGCTCCTGGCTTATGGCGGTAATACCGAAGGATTGTTCCGCGGAGCCTTCATGGAATCTGGGTTCCCGCTGCCTGTCGGCGATATCACCGAAGGCCAACCATTCTACGACATCCTGGTGAACCGGACGGGCTGTCACGAACAGTCTGACACCCTACAATGTCTCAGAGAAGCACCGTTTGAAGCGATTGTGAAAGCGGTCAACGACACGCCGTCTTCGAACTCGTATCAGGTGCTTTGTCCTGTGCACTCAACACTGTCCTGGTTACTGAAAACGTTATGCAAGTCGTTAAACCTCGCCTGGACGCCTCGAGCGGATGGCGTATTTCTTCTGCAGCGGCCCCAGCAGCTTGTTGCAAGGGGACACGTCGCGTCTGTCCCGTTCGTGGCTGGTGTAAGCATCTCTGCGCACCCTGACGTGAATCGGGAGATTCACCTATTCGATGTGCCCAGGACGTCGACGATGAAGGGACTGCGTTCTCTCTGTCATCGCTCAACGTCACGTAAGCTCCAATTGCGCTGATATTGTCGTACATAATCTGATGGTGAACCCCACAGGACGGATGCCGAGTTTCGCAGCTACATTCAGCAGGTCTGGTTTCCCGAGGCTACGGATGACGAGATCAGTCAGCTGCTTGCACTGTATCCCGAGAACTACCCCGCGGGCTCACCCTTCGATACCGGCGACCTCAACGCCATCACACCCGAGTTTAAGCGCATAGCGGCATTCCAGGGCGACATGATCTTCCAAGGTCCGCGGCGGTTCTTGGTTAAGCATCGGGCGGAGAAGCAGAATGTTTGGGGTTACCGTGAGTCCTTATCGCTCTCCAGTTAGGAATTGTGCTGGACCCGGTCTCACAATTCGCTTCGCAAGTCAGCAAGCGGTTCAAGTCAACCTTCGCGTACGGCGCGGTAAGTCTCCCTACAAAACCGCGATCAATATCATGACCGTGATCGTCCAAAGGCACATGGAACAGACCTATTTTACATCTACCTCGCCGGAGACCTCGGAGACTACCTCATCAACTTCGTCAACCACTTGAACCCGAACATCGGCGCGAACGTGACGGCCTGGCCCCAGTACGAAAATAGCCACCGCGAGGTGCTCACACTACTCGACGGCACGCCGAACATCACCGTCACGAACGATTCGTACAGAGCGGAGCCCATCGCGTATCTCACCGAGCTATCCTTGAAGTACCCGCTTTGAGCGAATGGGCGAGGGTCGAATCAAATCGGGATGGGAGACGGGTATAACGCGGTGAAATGATATATTCCACTGGTAATTACCCCATAACGTCGCCGGATTGTTGAAGGCACTTTGCGCATCAATGGAACAAATAAAATAAAGGCTCGAGCACTCATCGTGTACACCAGCACCTGTTGGCAGCCGCCCAAGTCTCTTCGTGGGTAGAATATCGACCAAATCGACCTGCTCAGTGAAACCAGGACGAAGGACACACTCACGGCATGCAACCACCAGAACCCATCGTCCTCACGGTGAACGCAAACGATGACTTGTATATCTTAGTACGGGAAAAGAGCAACGCTACGCGAACGTACCGAGCCAGCAAGAAATCCATCAGTCGACCATCATCCGCTCTGTGTGCAGGCCTTCGCCGTACGCCATACTCTCAAAGATGATTTGCCGCCACACACCAATCACGAGCTCAGAGGCTTCTTCCTCGAGTACCTGCCGCGGATGTCAGACCTAGAACCAGCGGGATAGGGTGTAGGACGTACCGGCTCGAGACCTTCAATCAGCTTTTGTGGACCCTTGTGGTCCTTCAAGTGCTCCAGCACGAACATGACGAGGTCGTCATCCTCAAGCTCGCCAAGGAACTTGACCATCAGCCGCTTGACGAGCGGCTCAAGCTTGCGATCGATCATGGTCTACGCGGAGATCAGCTGCGTATCACCTCTAGAGGCATTCAACTCACATCAGTCACACCGTCCCACCGCACCTTCGACTTGAACAAGGTCTCCTTGTCGGTCGGCACGGACGTGCGGATCTGCTCGAGCCGCTCCTTGGCCTTCTCGCCCGACTCGGCGAGGTCGAGGGTGGGCAGGGGTACCTTGCGCTTGCGGATGCCCTCCTCCTCTTCCTCGTCCGCCCCAAACACGTCGGCGGCCTTGTTCTCGGGCGCACCCTCGGCCTTGGGTACAGCTGGCGCGAGCGAGACGCTGAGCTTGACGGGCGCGCCGTCCTCGAGGAGCATGCCCGCCTTGCGCTGCTCCTCCTGTAGCGCCTGCATCTCGTCCATCTGCCGTGCGAGGAATGCCTCTGACTCGCGCCGCAAATTCTCGGCCTCGCGCTCCTCGTATATCCGCGACTCGGCGTCTGCGGCCTCCTCCGCCGCCAGACGCCGCACTCTTTGAGTGCGCCACCGAGCACTGGAGGGAATAAGACTGCTGTTCGCGAATCTGAGGGAAAGCTGTGCTTACCGGTCGGTGTAGAAAAGCTCGTCGCTCTCGTCATCGTCCCAGACGTCGAGGCGTGCCCTCATCTCCACGCGATCCCGCTCCTCTGCCTCCTTCAAAGCTGTTTCACGAGCAATCGACCTTTCCAAAGCTTGAATACGGGATCGCTCTCGGGGCTCATAACGACGTTCACGCTGATGGTTGAAGCGCATCAGCGGAGTGCATGTATGCTGCCAGGAGGGACACTCACGTCCTTGAACGAGTTCTCTTCGTCGCGTCGCCTCGCCTCCTTCCGCTCTGCCTCCAGCTCTTCGTCCGTTTTCACACTGCGAGACACCAAGTTCTCCATCTCTGTACCCGAGCCAGACGTGCCATCTTCTCCCGCCTTGACAAAGCCCGGTGTCTTGCTGAATGGGGTGCCTCTTCCTGCCTGGGGCGACTGCGCAGGCCCTGGCTTGCCCCACTCGCGCTGTTTGGGACCGCTCGGCATGCTAAGGATGTTGGGAACGGCGGCTTGGACATCCCGCAGCTTCTCGCGTTCACGTTTTGCGGCGCGCTCGCGGAACTGCGCGATCTCAGTCATGACGAGTCCGCGCTGCGTCTCTGGAAGATCGGCTTCTTGAAGATCGTGCAGGTGCGGCGGAATGACGTATTTCTCCTTGTCTATCAGCCCTTGGTCTGCGGCATCTTGCGAGGCTTTGTGGATATCCGCGACGAGCGCGTCGACCCTGGCTTTTGCTTGTCGCATGATCTCTTCGTCATGCTAGACAAAGGAAAGAAGGGTAAGTTGGACCATTCGTAAAAAGTGGAGGACGCACGTCTGTCTTCATCTTCTGTCCCGAGTACGCGTCCAAGAACACTTTCGTCTTCTCATCCGCCTTGACCTACGTTCGAATCCGAAGTAAGTCGCGTGTAAAGAGAGCGAGCGCATTGCCACGTACCAGGAGCTTCTTGTTAACACACCCATCCTCAAGCGCAGGCAACTCTACACCGTTGAGCAGCCCCATAGCTCGCAACGCACCGTCTGGGTCCTGAAACTCTGCAAATCCGAAGCCTTGCGGCTTGTTCGCTGGGGTGATCAAGCGCTTGAAGGAGGATATAGGACCGCATGCCTGAAGCAAACGCCGTAAGCTGCCCGCAAGCGATCAACGAGGAGCAAATGGTGACATACGCTCAGCAGGTTGTTCAGAAATTGGTCGGTGATGCCTCCGGAAATTGAGCCAATGAAGAGGGATACAGGCTTCGTCTGAGATGGAGGCACAAACGAGTTATGGTGGTTCATTTGTTGCTGCGCTGCGAGAGCCGACATTGAGGGACCCTGGCCGTATGAAGGCAGAGGGGGACGTAGACCAAGTCCTAACCGATTGGGTCCTGACATCTTGACCAGACGTATTCGGCTCGAGTTCTACCAGTTCTTCGCGCTTCGTGTCCGCAGCAGAAGTGAGGCTTGCAACCTTGTTCCTAGGCGATGCAGGGCACGATTCAGGGAAGAGGTGAGTGCGAGCAGATGGGTGAGAAGGAGCAGGTCACGCTGATCCAAAAGCGGGCAGTACAGATATTATGTAATACGTAAGTTATCATTTCTAACTTAAATAACGAGAAAAGCAGCCCACAGGCGGATGCATCGAGCAGCGTGGTTGCTGAAGCTGACAATAGACAGCACGGTCGCACCGCGCAACTATCAAATTTTAAACTCGTAAACTGTGTCATTGTTCTGCTGTGTATCTTGCTGCAATTCTGACGGAACCACTGAATGAGGCGGGATTTGATGTTTGTCCTTGTTTAATTCTAAAGGTCTCGGTTGCCAGATTTGGGTGCCCTCTTTGTTCTGCACCGTCACCTGCCTTCACCCAGAGTCGTCAGCAGGAGGACGGTGCGTAAAATATTCTGAATGTGCGGTTTGATATATCTTTTCTTACTGTTATCCCTACAAATGCTGGTGGAAGCACGGCCTGCGGAGGTGGGCCTGGTGACGCTGTCTCAAGTCTTCACTGGTACTTGACTCTGTCTCATCGAGGGCTCGACATGGAGGACAAGAAGCGCAAGAAAACTGCCGTGGCAAT
Organism: Phanerochaete sordida; assembly: GCA_019973155.2. Classification (NCBI taxonomy): domain Eukaryota; kingdom Fungi; phylum Basidiomycota; class Agaricomycetes; order Polyporales; family Phanerochaetaceae; genus Phanerochaete; species Phanerochaete sordida. The sequence goes on from BPQB01000027.1 coordinate 332,123, forward strand.
GTGAGCTCTACTTGGCTCGTGCCCTCCTGTGACAAGGCTCCTCTGGAAAGCAACTGGCTGAAGTGCTAGGACACCGCCAGCCACAGATCCGTCTACCTGTGTTTACCACGGCACAGCTACAATGTCAAAGCGATGGTTCTTATCCTACGTCTATTAAATGGCTGTACAGAGAGAACGAGAGGCATAGCTGGCAGCCTGCAGCGTGCAGTGCTGTAGAGTTCGTACGCGACTAAGCGCCAGCACAGCAGTGGCACTTCTCGCGCCTCTGCAGTGCCCCAGGGCAGTCACTGTCCACGGCACTATGCCAGTACCGCAAGGGAGAATGGGCATGGCTGAGGTAGGCACCGGTGCTATAGCGTATAAAGGGTATCTAGGAGTCGACGAGACACGAAATGTCCTCTCGAGTCCATCGCTGAAACTTCGGCTTCCTTGCCCATCGTTCGCTTTCTACTGCTCGTTCGGCCAGAGGGACTCCTGAAAACCCACTCATACTTTCGTCTTCAGTCACCCCCAGCCTGGATCCTCCATTGCCCTGGCATCTCGCTCGTGCTCGACTCGCGCGATAAAAGGACACGCGAAGAGTCAGCGGCCGGCCTGGGTCGCGCGGGAAGTCGTGCTTGTGGCCGCGGCGTATCAGAGGGGAGGTCCGTGGTAGTCACCGGGGTAATACGCGGGTGGCACAGGTGCGATTTCGATCCTGATCTGCGAGTAGGACGGTGGGCTTCGAGATGGCACCTGGCGCAGCTCGTCGGCGGGCGGCGCGTCGCGCAGATAGACGGGAAGAGGCTCGTCGTCCACAGACAAGATGGGCGACCACGACGACGTGCCGTAGAGCCTACCGCCGTGCACCGGCATCCTCTGGCGGCGAGGACGGGAAGAAGGGCCCGGTCGAGGCTGGTCTGGCGGGCGTTGCACTGTTGGGAGTCAGGACGTGTTCCATGAGCCCCAGAAAGAAGTGTGCACACTGACCCCGCTGAGCCACGTTGCGCTCTGGGCGGTTTGAGTGTGTGCAGCGATGTGCCGCAGAGCGAATGCCCACAAGGCAGAGTATAGCAAACAAAATCAAACCTGCATACCAATCAGGATCTGTTGTTTATGGACGGGGAAGGCTGAGCTGCATACCGAATGCCAGGATCAAGCCCTCTACGATTCGGACCGTGATACCACGTCCTGTGGACGAAGATTCCGCTAGCTCTTCTCCTAACGGGAGGAAACTTCGCTTGTAATGTACGGCGCTCATGGTGGTGAAGAGGCGGGTTCACACCGCAAAGACCGACTTGCGTGGTAGAGGGTAGACGACAGGGGGTCGAAACTTTTCCGCAGCTCGCGGGCCGGCCTTATATATGAGCTTTCACAGCTGAAGATGTTGCGATTTTCCCCGATCTCGCCAGAAACGGCTGCTCTGATACTCGAGAGCCCCACGGCTCATTCGTGCACGAGGGCGATGCCAGGCGGTGGCAAAGATCTGCGCGTCTGCACAGCAGGTGGGCGTTAAGGCGTTCATGTGAACGGCTCGCGCATTGCATGCAGGCGCAGCTTGTACAGCCCGCTGCGAGCGGTGCAATAATCTAGGAAGAAAACGCGAGGGCTAGATAACGACGCGCCTTCAACTATGGACAGCCTCCAGAACTTCCCGCTCGATATTGGTAAGCCGCCGAGCGAAATACTGTAAGCAGTATTCCGGAGAGTGTACGGAGTTCTGTCTTCGTTTGGTCTCCCCGGAGCAAACGTCGTTCTTTCGCCTGAACGATTGCACCTTGAAGGTGTCATCCCACGTTGGGCATGCTGGGAGGACAGACCGTTGGCAAGAGTCTATATTGGCCTGATGTACCAGTATATTTTGAGGTTTCGGAGGCGCTATAGCCAAGTGGTTAAGGCGATTGATTAGAAATCAATTCCCGTTTCGGGGCGCAGGTTCGAGTCCTGCTGGCGTCGTAATGCGTCGTGACCTAGTTTTTTTGTTTTTGTTTTTGTTTTTACACAGAAATCTCCTGCCGTTTAGCCTCGGTCGCCCGTCGCCGGTCCTCATGAGTCTGTAGCCTGGACTCTGGGTGTCTGCCAAAACCACGCAAGTCCTGGATGAGCCCTCCTCAGGCCTCAGGAGTCAGTACGATAGTGGCCGACGCTGACCCCGTTGCTCAAATTGCTACATTCCGCGGCAGAAGATCTTACAACTACAATGTCCACCACAATAAATACCCAAGCACACCGAAAATCTACACTAGATGCTACACTCGCTCAACGACCCGACATCCTCGTCGTCGCTGTCCGCCACGACGAACGCGCTCGCGCGCCGCGCGCCGCGCTCGATGAGCCCCTGGATCTCCGCCATGAGCCGGTCCGCCTCCGCCATGCGCTCCGAGAGCCGCTTTTCGCGCTCCGCATCCCCATACACATCCCCCGCCGGGTCCACGAACGGGTCCGCTGGCGGGTCCGCGAACGGGTCGCCGAACGCAGCGACCCCGCCGCGCAGCGGCGTGCGCGGGACGTACGCGGGCGGCGGCGGGTAGAGCGGCGGCGGCGAGAGGGGCGACGCGAGCGGCTTGAAGCACGGCGGCGGCGTCGTGGGCGACTCGGAGTCGGGCGAGCGGAGCAGGGCGTCGTACTGCGCGTCGTCGTCCTTCATGCGTGCGTACGCGCGCGTCGGGCGCCGTGGCGACGAGAGCGGCGTCTTCGCGAAGGGGTTGGAGAACGGGTTTGAGAGGGGCGGGATGTCGAGCTTGAGCGCGCCCGCGAACTTGCGGCGTGTCGCGTCGCGCTCGCGGCGGCGGGCGGGTGTGAGGTGGAAGGAGCGCAGAGCGTGCCGTCTCGAGTGTGAGGGCTCTGCGGGTGAGCGGCGGAAGGGGGCGGTGAGGAGCGTGCGGAGGCGCGCGAGCAGCGGGCGGGGCTTGCGTGGGGGCGGGGCGAGCTGGCTGAGGCTATTTGACCGTGCGGGCCTCCGCCGCGGGAAGAACTGGTATGCGACGACGAGGCTGAAGAGGCTCACTGCGTTTGGGTCACGTAGGGTGGTCAGAGGGCCGCTGAAGCGAAATCGGAGCGACGACTTACGGACGCCAAGGACCATTCCGACGACTGTGCTGGTGGCCACATGAGTGTCGTGCACCTCTTCGGCTCTTCTGAGCACCGCCATGGTGGATTTAGACTGTGAAGGGAGGACGAGCGAGCCGCATGCGCAGGCGACGGCTGCAGAATGCATATTTGTGCGGGTTTAGAGCGCGCGCGAGGAGCAGCGACGACGCTCGGAAGCCTGAGCAGGACCCTTGCGCAAGCGAGCAGCACATTGACTGAAGCATTCGCCTATCAGATGGAAGCGTCCGCTGTCAGCGGCAGAATGGCATGGGAAATCCAGAGTCGCTCACTGGATGCCTGACTAGGATGTCCGTGGAGGAGCCAGAAGGCCGACCCTAGGACAGAGCGCTGCCGAAGCGGGCTGCGACAGTTTCTGCCACGGCTATCGACGCCCAAGCTGCTGAGAGAAAGGCGGACATCCTATTTCACTTGAACCTTCGAAGCCAGGGAGTCGTCAGCTGATTGTACCGCCAAGAGCCCCAAGAACAGACCGGAAAGCTTGTCCAGGATATTCCGCCAGTGATAGCATGACTTCGGACGCTGTGCGACAGGATGAGTGGATGGCCGGCATGGTTACCCGCCACAGCGTTCCCAGAGTGCGACATGTGCCAGAAAGAGTATGCGGCGTGGGAAGAGCCCCCCTCGGGGCAAAGCGCCTATCGCCGCATTCCCACCAGGCGCGCCCGTCGTCACCGCGCTGCACGCGCTCTCGTCCTCCCGAGCCGCATACAGCCAGCTGCCTTCCACGTCTGCAACAGGCCAGCTATCCCCGTCGTCCCATGATTGCCCGACCATGACCGTGCAACTTTCCCTCACGCTCGCCGACGACCCACAGTCCTCAATCCAGACCAGCTTCTCTCAGGCCGTTCCGTCCTGCATCCTCCCATTACGAAAGGACGACGTCGGGGGAAGCTCTGTTGCGCCCGAAACTCTTGGCGGCGCTATAGTAGGGTGCGAAGATGGCAGCCTGTACCTCTTCCACTCGCGTAAAGCCCCCGCCAGGGCCCTCTCAGTAGACCCGTTTACACGAAAGCGTGAGTCGCCGCACCCACCCTCTTCGGCGGCGAGCTCTGTGCCTGCGACGCCCCGTCACCTCCGTAGGGGCGTCCGTTCCCCCCGCTCGTCGTCGCCCGCGTCCCTCAATTCCCTGAAGTCGCCCACCTTCTCCCCGTTTCATGTCTCAAAGCCCACGGTCGTCTCGTCCGTGTCGACCGAGCAGGTGGAGGCACCCAAGAACTACGTCGACTTTGAGGACGAGCAGGAGAAGCTGAAGGGTCTGTTGAGAAAGAAGGGCGGGGTGAAGGACAGGACGGTCGTGGACGCGCTGCTGCCCACCGGAGACAAGGTGAAGCCCTTGGGACCTGACAAGTGCACTCATTCAGACTCTCTGGACACCACCCCGTCAGAGCCTCCTTCAAACCAAGACCTTGTAACACCGAGATCCTCGAGCGCGTCTGAGGAGTCGCTGTCGACCCCGTCTACCCCGTCTATACCCTCTGCCTTTCATGCCGCCGACGCGTCCGAACCCGCGACCTGGTCGCTCATCAGCCATTCGTTCCCCACATGCAACGGCCTTCCAAGTACCGTCACCTCACTCAAGGCTGCTCCAGGGCTGCCGCTGGCAGTGGCACTCCTAGAGGCGGGGTACGTGTGATAGCATGCTGCCGCCCGCCCCGTCTTATATGTCTCCAGCGCAGTGAACGCGTACGCGACAGAAGACGGCTGCTGTGTCGCCACAAGCCCAATCGAGACCGAATCATTAACTACATCCACGAGCACGAAAATACCATCGAAGCTCCCCGTCATCTGGCACTGGCGGCACCTCCACGTCGCGCCTCTCAGCAGCGTACGCACCCCTGAACCGCGCCCTCATGCCCTCTCCAACTAACACCTGCAGTCCACCCTGGTGCTGGCGTGCGCGTCCTCCGAAGCGACGACGTCGACCATCCAGCTGCACGACCTCGAGACCGGCGAGCGGACCGAGGAGTCGCGCCTCGTGGCGTTCGCGCTGCACATGGCGCGGCACGCCGACCCGGGCTCCGCGTCGCTCACGAAGCTCGGCGACTGGACGCTCGCGGGGCCCGCGGAGGGCGTCGCGCTGCACGCTGGCGCGAGCGGTGAGCCGCCCCCGCGACACGCCCGAGGGCCCGCGCTGACACGCCTCCAGGACAGATCACGCTCGTGCACGTCGACGCGGCGCACCACGTCGTGCGTCAGACGCTCGCGCTCGCCGAGGGCCCGCCGACGCCGAGCGCAGACCCCGATGAGTCCAGCTCGCAGCTCGCGCTCCCGAATCCGTTCAAGGCGCTCAAGGGCCTGCGCTCGTCTGAGAACCTCGTCGCGGAAACCAAGAACGAGGATACGGGACGGGTCCTCCTCACGGATACCTTGGATCTTGGCCTGCTGCCGCTCGGGGTGCCGCTGCAGCCGCTGCGGGTGCTCGAGTCGGAGGCGTTGTCGTTGGCGCTGGCGTGGACACACGAGGAATTGGTTGTATGCGCTCGTATTGGCTGCCAGACGCGATGTGACTGAAGCCATGTTCGCTCTAGGTCTTCGACATCGGCGGCATGGCCGTCAGCAAGCTCGGCGCGACGGGTGTGCAGGGCATATGCGACGTCCATTGGACCGAACGAGATTCGTTGACGATCGCTTTCAAAGTGAGTCGCCATTGTGAAACTGTACACTCGAAAGCTCAATGGGAGAGCCAGGACCGTGCCGAGGTCTACGACCTGGTCGAAGTCGACGCTAACAACGACTCGGTCAGCGACGAGCAGCCCGTCGCAGGCGCGAAGACGCTGGAGTACGCCCCTCAAATATCCCTCCCTATTCCCCGCTGACAAGCAGCAGCTTCCGGATACGCCGCTCGGCAGCATACTCCCCGACGCGCCTCTGCGCCCTGACGGCCTCCGGCGACGTCCTCGCGGCCCGCGCGAAAAACGGGCGGCTGCGGCTGCAGGCCACCGCGCTGGCGGGCGCGGCGGACGCCGGCACGAGGGTCGTGTGGAAGCCGCGCAGAGACGCCGTCGAGAAGGGGTTGTCAGGGTCGAGGGTCACGGCTGTGCTTTCGTTGGGTCTCGACGAGATGTTTGTTGGTCTCAGTGCGTCTACTCTTGCTTCCATCGGGATCGCTTACCGACGTACTGGGGCGTCCAGGTGACGGCATCGTCTCGCGCTGCTCGTTCAGCCAGCTCGTCCTCGGCGCCGCGCGTTCGCAGTACAGCACGCCGTCCGATATTCCCCTGAGGGGGCGTATATGCAGCCTGCACGCGACGTGGAACGAGCGGACCGGCGAGAACTTGGTCGTTGGCGGCGCTGACGACGGGTCGGTCGCTGTCTGGAGCAGGAGGTACGTCTCACCCACTCAAAGATTCATCTGGAGACTAAACGTGGAGAACAGCACTCTGAAGCTGCTAGCGTGCTGGACGATCTTCACCGAGCCGCTCGCAGAGGTGTTACACATAGCGAGCGGCCGGCTGAAGGAGTGCATCTTCTGCATCTCGCGCGACGGCACGATCGCGGTCGTCTCATTGGACGGCTACGAATTGTACGTCCCCCTCCGCGCCTCACACCCCACACAAGGCTCACGCCACCCCCAGCCTGTACCTGATCCCCGCGTCCGTCGCGCCGCTGCGGAAGATCTGCCTCGGCGAAGACAATCTGCTGCTCGTGTACGGCGACGGGCGCGCGCGGCTGTGGGACACGCGGACGCGCGAGTTCTGGCGCTCGATGGGCGCGGACAAGACGGAGGACATGCTCCGGCAGGGCGGCTGGACCGAGTGGTGCGTGCGCTCGCTCCTCAGCAATGCTCAAGCGGCTGAGTGGCGGGCAGGACGATCCCGCTGGCGGCGGAGGACGGGCCGCAGGACGTGTTCGCGGTGGCTGGGTACGACCATCTGCCCGACGCCGGTGAGTCCTGCGTTGAGCTCATGGCGTGTGCTGACGCGCGCCAGGCGCGACGCTCGTCGTCGACGTCGAGGCCTTCCTCACGCAGGTCGCGGCCGCCGCCGCCGCTCGGGCCGCAGAGGCCAGCGCGAGCGCCGCCGCGGCGTTCAGGAAGGAGGCCCTGACGGCGCTGCTGGCGGGGCTGCTCACGTTCGGCGTCAGCGACGAGATCGACCGGATATGCCGCGAGAGGCTGGGTGTCAGCGGGGCGGTGGGCGGGGCTGGGGCTTATTCGTACGTTTTTTGCCGGGGTGTGTGGATGATGTGCTCATGGACGGATGGTAGACACGGGTCAGCGACGGTCTTCGCGGATGCCAAGGCGCAAGGCGCTTGGGCTGTGTCGTCGCTCGTGTCGGCGACTCGGGCGACCGCTATTATGAGCGTGCTGCAGGTCCTCGCGCAGCAGATCGGTATGCCGTCACTTTGGGTCGATTGGAGTCGCTGCTGATCACGCCTCCGTCAGACGACGCGCACACGGTGTCTGCGTTCTACACTGCCTCCCTGGCCCACGCGATCGGGCATGTGTACAAGGCGCCGAACTTGGCGTGGCTCGGGCGGACGTGGTTGCACTCTTCGCACGCGGAGGTGCGCAGTGCTGCACGGCTGCGCTTTGAAGTCGGGATTGCGCGTCTGCAGGACGAGGAGATCTTGGAGGTGGTCGACAGCTGGCAGTCATCTCGTAAGCGTCGCATTCGTGTTGGGCGTTTTCGCACACGTGCTTACCGGCCCATGCAGTACCCTCGCTGCAATTGGGCCCTGTGACAGAATCGACTCAAAGCGCGCTGGCGCTGTTCATTTGCGGAAACATCGCAATCGAGAAGTACAGCCTGCTGCACACCACGTCAGTCCCCACCGCAGTCACTCGCCCTACGTGCTGACGCCCCTGTCAGGTCGCTCACGGACATCGCAAAGTCCATCGCGACCTACCTGCACGACGAGCACTGCCCGTACCGCGTGCTCGCGATCGACCTCTGCTCGCGCGGCTTTCCGGTCTGGCAGCAGTACGTCGACGCGGTCGAGATGCTCCGCGCGCTCTTCGCGCTCGCGACCGCGAGCCGCAAGGACAGCAGCGCGACGCAGCCCGGCGCGGGCACGCAGGCGCGCAGCGCCGTGCTGCACATCGCGGCGGGCAACAGCCCGCTGTTCATGACGACCGTCTCGATGGATATCCTCCACCCGAAGAGCGTGCAGCACCGCAAGTCCGTCATGGCGCTCGTCATTTTCCTCATCCACAAGGTGCGTTAGCCGAGGGTGTCTGGTGCGGGCGGGTGCTCATGCTGGTATAGAAACCGCTTGTGTTGTACAGCAACCTGCCGAGGCTTGTGGAGGCGGTGGTGAAGTCACTCGATCCGAATTCGACGGCGGACCGGGATGCGGTGCTGGACTCTGCGACCGAGATTCTAGGGCATATCGTGGATAGGTGCGTCAAGCGAGTACTCCGCCTTACGATGCTGACCTGCACTTCGTAGCTACCCGACAGTCGACTTCCACGGTCCCTCGCAGCGGCTCGCGGTGGGGACGAGCGAGGGCGCGGTCGTCATGTACGACCTGAAGACAGCGACGCGGCTGTACGTGCTCGAGGGGCACAAGAAGCGCACGACGGCGTGCAGCTTCTCGCCCGACGGGCGCCGGCTCGTGACGCTCTGCCTCGAGGAGTTCACGCTGCTCGTGTGGAAGGTCGGCACGAGCTTCACGAGCTTCTTCCTCCCTGGTGCGCCGCCGCGCCAGGGCCACAGCGGCAGCGAACCGTACAAAACATATCCCGTGCACATCGGCGAAGACGGTGCGTTTGTCGTCGCTCGCGTGTGGGAGTGTGTGGCTAATTGGTACTGGTCCAGGTGTCATGACTATCGCGAACACCCTCGACCTCATCAAGTTCGAATGGCCCAGCGATCGGAGCGTCAGGTTGATGATTCGGGAGGTGACCCTTACCTTCAGCACATAACGGAAAGTAGATTATTTGGATATATTCTGACATTAATGATACCAGAGCATGCGTTTTCTCAATAATCTTCGGGACCGTGGAGATCGAATTGCTGCCGACCAGAATGCATGGCAGTTACGGGGTCTGCCTTCGTGGCGTTCTGAGACCCCGGCCTCTAGACCTCAACCTCCGCGGACCGTTCGTCTGCGATCTTCGAAGCGAGCGGTCCACACGTTCCATGCATCGCCGCTCGCCGGGCCACTCGACCTCCAATTTCGGGTGCTGCACGCCCACGGCGGGGGGCGCCCTCCGCTTCGATGCCTTCTGATCATCACATGGCCGCCGCCGCCGCCATTCGCCGATAACGCGCGCATGTGGCCCGCGACGGCATGCTCGATAGCACGGGTCAGCTGTACGTGTTCGATGGCTTCGCGTCAGGCCTTCTGCGTCGCTGCAGGCGATAAAGCAGGCGATAGACCGTCGCTGGGCGTATAAATAGCCTCGAGCGCGACGTCAGCGGTATCGTTCTCCAGCTCGCGATGCGCGTCACGACGTTCAGCACGAGGGGCCTCTTCGCCCTCGCCATACTCTGCAGCGGCGCCGCGGCCCTCTGGCCCATCCCGCGCCAGCTCTCCACCGGCACGTCCCCGCTCGTGCTCGCACCCGGCTTCGCGATCGTCGTGCCCCCGAACGCGCCGGCAGACCTGCACGCGGCGGTCTCGCGCACCGCTGGGAACCTACGCACCGACAAGCTCGAGCGGCTCGTCGTTGGGCGCGCGTCCGCGGACAAGGCCGCCGTGGTGGGGGCAAAAGCGCTGCCGAAGCTCACCCTCGCGCTGGCGCACGGCGCGGCGATGCGGAACGTCGCGACGGAGGCTGTCGTGCCCTTGGAAGAACGGAGCGAGGAGTACATGCTCACGGTGCCTGCGGACGGACAGGAGGCGACGTTGAGCGCGAACTCGACGCTGGGCCTGTTGAGGGGCCTCACGACGTTTGAGCAGCTGTGGTACGACCTCGAGGGGGAGGCGACGTATACGCTTGAGGCGCCGATTGCGATCACGGATTCGCCTGCGTTCGTGAGTGTTGTATATGTTTTGGTGAGTAGAGGTGAACTAAAGGCCTTTTATCTGCAGCCGTACCGCGGTCTCATGCTTGACACTGCTCGTAATTTGTAAGTAGGCACGATTTCTGATGCGCACATGTATAAACTACAGTCTGCTAGCTTCCCTGTAGCGGACATCAAACGCACCATCGACGCTATGAGCATGACCAAGGTATGTAGTCCTCACTCTTTCATTTTCCAAGGCTAACGGTTCGCGCTTCTCAGCTGAATCAATTCCATTGGCACATTACGGACAGCCAGAGCTTCCCTCTGGTAGTGCCCGGCTTCACAGAAGTCGCCGCCAAGGGGGCATACTCCTCGTCTATGACCTATTCGCCATCCGACGTCCAGGATATTGTCAGCTATGCGGCTCAGGTAACATTGTGATTTCTCATTCGAATATATTAGATTGCTCATACGGCGTTCGCAGAGAGGTGTCGATGTTGTTGCGGTGCGTGGCACACTTATACTGTGTCAGGACCCGCACTGAATTGGAGGGCAGGAAATCGACACGCCCGGACACACCGCCATCATCCACGAATCGCACCCGGAGCACGTCGCATGCTTCGTCTCGTCCCCGTGGTCGACATTCGCCAATGGTACGCCCCGCTTCTCTTCTGCCACCCAACCCTCTGACACCTCACCCAGAACCGCCGTCGGGACAGCTACGCTTCCCTTCGCCCTCGACGCGCAACTTCACCGCTTCGCTCCTCTCAGCCGCCTCGACGCTCTTCCCGTCCACGCTCTTTAGCACCGGCGGCGACGAGCTCAACACCCCGTGCTACGCCGCGGACGCCGAGACCCAGCAGATCCTAAACAGCACCGGGCAGACCCTCGAGGGCGCGCTGAGCACGTTCACGCAGGCGACGCACGGCGCGCTGCGCGCGAAGGGCAAGACGCCGATCGTGTGGGAGGAGATGGTGCTCGACTTCAACGTCACGCTCGGGAACGACACCGTCGTCATGGTGTGGATCTCCTCGCAGAACGCGGCGGCTGTCGCGCAGAAGGGCTTCCGACTCGTGCACGCGCCGTCGGACTACTTCTATCTGGTGCGCGTGTTTTGGAGTGTGCGTGGTTGCGGAGGCTTATCGAGGCCCGCGGCCAGGACTGTGGGGGCGGCGAGTGGATCGGGGCCGACCCTGCAGGGTAAGTGAAGTCTGTGCTAGGTTTATAAAGCGTGATACTGACATGTGTACGAGAATAGGAACAGCTGGTGCGACCCTTTCAAGACATGGCAACATGTGCGTACTCTCAGCGCCATACGAATGTTCTTGGCTTAAACAGGCCGTCCCTAGTCCTACACCTTCGACCCGTACGCGAACATCTCGGAGTCAATGCAGCACCTTGTTCTCGGAGGTACTTAAACCGACAGCATCATTCCGCGACTTGCACTGAACATAGACACAGGCCAGCAGCTCCTCTGGACGGAGCAGTCCTCACCAGAAAACATGGACTCAATCATCTGGCCGCGCGCGGCGTCATCTGCGGAGGTGTTCTGGACGGGTGCGACGCTGCCCGACGGCTCGCCGCGCAACGGCACGAGCGCGCTGGCGCGCCTGCACGACCTGCGCTTCCGCATGGTGCAGCGCGGGATCAGCGCGATCGCGCTGCAGCCGCTTTGGTGCGCACTGCGCCCCGCGCTGTGCAACCTCAGCTCGTAGTCAGCACACTGCAGGGCATAGAGTCCAAAGAGATAGCATTGCGGTCTATGTGCCATATGTATTGTGGGTGTGCATAGGGATTATGAGAGGATTAACGAACGCGGGTGGGAGCGAGAGCCAGAGAGCCAGAGAGCTAGTGCACAACATACGAGAGTTTGCTTCGACGTCTATAGGTATCTTCAGAGCTTGCCTCAGTGTCCGGGGTGTACAGGTAGGTATCGTGCGGGAGATTAGGCGGCAGCGAGCGGAGAGCGGAAAGAGCGACGGGTGCTGGCGACGAGACGAGAGCCGAGAGACGGTGATTACGATGACAAGAGGCTGAAGGATTGAAGATGGTGTGGTTGCGCGAGAGCGGGAAAACGAATGCGGGGGTTAGTACGAGGTAGCGCGTGTGCGTGTATTGCAGGGGTTAGCGGGGTGGTCGGCGGGGTGCTATCGTGGGGCGAAGATAGCGACGAGGATGATGAAGGGGATGTAGGTGAAGAGGGCGACGACGGACATGATGCGGCAGCGGAACCGCCAGGTCCTCGCGTCTGGGGTGAAACATGAACACGGCGCGGAAGAAGGTATAGCAGCAGGACCTACCATGCTCGACCTGCGGATCGTCAACGGTCACCCCCTTCTCCGTGTCCGTGTATCCGACGCGGCGAGTTTCCGGTATGGGCAGGAACGACGCGATCCACCAGAGCGGGAAGAGGAGGAAGCCAGCGAAGAAGATCCAGGCGTGCAGCGACGAGCCCTCTTCATCTGCGGAGCCTACTCGTGGCACCCATGGTGTCGGATGAACCCTTGGCGGCCGTCGGGGGTCTCGCATGTGATAGGTACTCGATCGGCTAAGCGAAGGTGGGTGCGGTGCTATGACAGCAGCGACGGGTATCGACGTTTGCGAAGGGCTCCGCCGCGATCCTTTCCGCGAGTCGGCGACAGAGGGTGCGATGGAAGAGACAATGGATTGTCGCAACGACCGAGTCGAGCCATCACGGTTGGACCCTGCACGAGACAGCGCACGGACCGCAGGTGAGACGGCGGGGTTGTTCCGGTCTGCGGTGCCGTATTGCGCAGAATTCGGGCGTGAGGAGCCGGGAGTGGGGGCAGGTGAGGTCGACGAGGACAGGCGGACACGTTTGCGCTGTTGATATGCCGAGGGCGGACCAGAAGACTCAGATATGTGACGAACACCTGGAGGCAAAGCGACTTGAGCGTGCCCTAGCAAAGCCGAGGCGATGTACTCACGTTTGTTCTCGACTGGAAGGATGAATTTGGCATGCTGGTTCTTCTGGTCCGGTGGCGTGATGTCGATCTCCTCGGCTTTCCGCTTGCCCTTGTTGTTCGTCGGGGTCTCCATGACGCTAGGGAGCGCGGGCTCGCTCGAGTGTCGTGCGGGATGCCGTGCACCTGATCGTCTTGGGGGCACGGACAGGACATATTGCTGCGACGACGGACCGGCCTCCTGGCTTTGCGTGTTCGGATTTGAATGGCGTAGAATGCTCTTGCGAGGTGTCCGGGACCCTGCGGGTCTAGGCAGTGTCGCGCTGTAATGTCCGTGGTTTCCACCCTCCTCCAACGTGCTCGTTCCCCCCGCGCTCATCCGTCTCTCGACCTCTGCCACGCCTGCAGGCTTCCACGATAGCGGTTTATCTCCGTTGGGAGGTGTCGGCGGTTGCTTGTCTTCGCCCTCAGCTTGAGCTGTGACCGCCCGGGTGAGGCAGGAGTGCAACGAAAGATAGGGAAGTGACTCACCCTCCGGAGGTGTGGGCTTGGAGTGGGGGCTGGGAAGCGAAAGACGAGGTCTCGCAGTCTCGCCTGAGCCTGCAGGCACGTTTCGCACACGAGGTATGATGTCGGGTTCGGAAGACGCCGTCGTCGCCAAAGAGGTCTTTATACCACGGGATTTGCCGATGGTCTCATCACCCAGCGAGAGCCGGAGAATCTCCTTCGATACCTCCGCCGGCCAGCCAAAGTCGCGCTCGCCGTTCGTCGCGAGCACACCAGACGTCGCCTGCTGAGAGTTCCACTCGGCGCTGGGGCGCCTGGACTTCGTCGACTTTGGTGTCGAACTTTTGCTGCGCTGACGTGAGTCTGGCTGGAACAATTGGCGAACCTTGGGTAAGCTGGCATAGGAACGAAGGGAGCGTCGCGACCTCGCCTCCGGAAAAGGTACAGAGTTCTCGTCAGGGACATCATCATCTGTCTTCCGGCGACGCCGCGGTGGATATGTCTTTGGGTAGAGGTCTGAGTCGTAATGACGAAGGGGCGGACTGTGGATATTAGTAGATAATTCGCGTAAAACAGGTTGCGATCGCGAAGCCATGTTAGCGACAAGCTCGGGATGGCTCAATGGAGGCATGGGTGGGGGAGGAGACGCAGATGCGGAAATGTTCTGGGATGTGGTGAAAGCAGAGAGACGTAGTGGGGATGTTTGTCCGAACGTTTGAGGAGAACTGAAATCGAGATCGAACGTTGTAGTAAGAGGAGTATGTACAGTAGCAACCGGTGAATGACTGGAGTGTGAATGTGATGATTGAGTTGTCGGGGAGCGCTTCATTGAGTTTTGTCGTGACGAGATCGTATCTGGTGAAGGAGGGCGGTCGTGGGGCGGGTCGTCCAAGGTAATGATGTGGGATTCGGATCGATGTTGAAATGAAGAGGAGTATGAGGTGGCCGGTAAGGCTATGGAGGACTCGGAAGCATACGACGGTCGACCTTCAGATATGACCGAGGAACCAAAGGTCCGTGTCCCGAAAGGTCCACTGAGATCCGACCTACGGGGAATCCCGAGAGTGTCGACGCTCCCAAAGGTCAAGCCAGTTCGTGTCGACTGCTGATCAATTCTCGATGAGCGTGGGGAGGTACCTCCATGTTGCCGTCCAAAGGTGGACCATACACCAGAGGTCGCCAGCCGACGGGAAAAGCGAGAGAAGTTGAGCTTGCTCTCACGGAGCGAAGAGCATTCCGAATGAGCCGCAGGAGAACTAGACCGCGATCGGTCTTGCATAGGCAGAGCAGATGGACCTGCGTCCAAGGAATGAACGCTGAGCAGTGCGGGGCTTGACGAGCGTCGCCCGCGGACCGGCGGTGGGCTGAGACCGTGCTCGCCTAGATCGATGACGGAGAAGCTATCCATGAGCTGCTGCACTTCGGGCAGGATCTTCTGGTCCACAGCTGTATGCGGTGGCACGTCTGGGCTGGCTGGGAAGACTGGAGAGACTGGAGAGACTGGAGTCTCGGGCCTTGAAGAAGCACCGTCGTCAGATTGCGCAGTCGAGTTCGTAGCTTGACTGATGGCCCTGCCTCGAAGACGGGCAACTAGAGAGTGCATGTCGGAGTCGGCGAAACGGGCGCACTCGACGATGGCCTAAGCGCATATAACGACTCATTAAACTATATGAATATGTGTAAGGGTGTAATGACTTGCCTGAGTATATGTTCTACGCGTCCGCGAGATATTCTGACCCAAATGCTCTCCACGATCCTACCAATCCGAGACGCGATAGAGCACTGCCGGAGTGCTGTCAGCTCGCCTTGCGAGCACCGTGACGTGTCGTGAGCGTCGTGAGTCGGACGTCGTAGAGTCCGCCGCTGGATGAGCCGTCCTTGACGAGTCTTCGTGCGACGACGAGACGTGGACGTCGGAAGGCAGGAAATACGCGACTCAAGCAGCTCAACTCTATTCCCCGAAAGCGGCAAGGGTCCGGGGAACCCCTAGCCTAGGGTTCGCGGCCTGTAACATCACGTCTCGGCCGACCCGGCCGTCACGCCGCCCGTCGCGTCACGGCTGCCGCACTGCTTGTCGCCGTCCCTCACGTTCCCCACCCACCTCGGCCACCATGGATCGCCTTGAGTCCCTCGGGAATACGCTCTCCAACCTCACCATGTACGATATCAAGAGCATGTACAATCAGGTGCGAACGGAGAACTGGAAGCAGCGGGAAACGTTCTCATACGCGCGCAGGCCAAGAACGTTGTACTCAACGTCAGCGAGATGGAGGCAAAAGTTCGCGAGGCCACGAACGACGAACCATGGTACGTGCTGCCCATCTTGTTCTCGCTCTGCGCTCACGGAATACTTCAGGGGTGCGAGTTCCACGCTCATGCAAGAGATCGCGCAAGGGTAGGCTCTCATTGCCCTTCATCTGTTCTCCGTCGCTTATGTCCGTGTGTTTCAAAGCACCTTCAATTTGTGAGTAAGATTTGTTGATCTTGTAGGCGCGACTTATCAACTTTCCGCAGCCAAAACTTCAACGAAATCATGCCATGTATCTACGCCCGCTTCATGGAGAAGGAGGCGAAGCAATGGCGACAGATCTACAAGGTTAGTCTCTGTACTCTGCTATGAGGATACAAAGCTCATGCTTCCAGGCCCTGCAACTTCTCGAGTACCTCGTCAAGAACGGCAGCGAACGGGTCGTTGATGATGCACGTTCCCATATCGCGACGATCAAGATGCTTCGCAATTTCTACTACATCGACGAGAAGGGCAAGGATCAAGGACTGAACGGTAATTGCACTTGTTACAACCCAAGGTTGACGGTTTGCTGATGCCATGTCTCACAGTCCGCAACCGTTCGAAGGAACTGGTTGAGCTGCTCAGTGACGTAGAGAAAATTCGCACGGAGCGCCGGAAAGCCAAGACCAACAAGAGCAAATACACTGGCGTCGGAAACGATGGCATGAGCTTCTCGTCTGGCGGAAGCCGCTACGGCGGGTTCGGAAGTGACAGCCTAGGCTACGGAGGATCCAGTAGCGGATACGGTGGAGGCGGTAGCGGCAGCTTTGGCGGTGATTACAGCAGCCGAGGTCAGTATATGCGCTTTAATGAAGATCTATTGGGCTCATACGTGTCTCAGATTACAACGACTACTCATCTGGCGGCGGTGGCGGCGGTGGAGGTAGCAGCAGCGGTGGCTTCAGAGATACAGCCTCCAGGAAGAACTTCGAAGAGTACGACGCTGGGGACGATGATGTCGTGTCTGCCCGTCGCTCGAACTCGCTCCGTGGCTCTGCCTCTTCGCCCGCGCCGCGGCGCAGGGGCACCGGCACACCGAGCACACCTGTAACTCCTGCGGCGCCTGAGAAGCCTAAGGCGTCTCAACCAGTGCCAGATCTCCTTGGCTTGGACGACGACGACTTTGCCGCGCCGGTCGCTGCTCCCCCAGCTCCTTCTGCGCCAAAGGCTCAGGCAACTACTGCGCCAGCTCTCGACCGTGAGTGCTTCGAGTCATCTCACGCGTTCAGCTTCGCTGAGCATTTTTCCATAGTCGTTGATGACGACTTCGACGACTTCCAGGCTGCTCCTCCCTCCGCCGGCCCTGCCGCCACTTTCCTGGGGTCTACCCCCGCAGCTCCAGCGAAGGCCACCTCACCTCCCCTTCCCCAACAGGCCAACGCTAACTTGTTCAACATGCTGTCCCCTGCTACCACTAGTTCCCCACCGCCCATGCAAGCCAGCAGGGCCCCATCCTACATGGGCGCCGGTATGGGCTCTACCATGACACCCGCCGCTGCCCCGAACTACACCTCCCCGATCATGACTGCCAACGCGCCGGCGCGCCAGAGCTCATTTGGCGGTGTCTCCACGGCGCCCACCACTCCAGCCGCTAGACCCGCGTCGTCTGCTGGTGGCTTCGACGACCTGTGGTCGATGTCGCTCGGCTCCTCTGCCCCCAAGCCTCAGCAGTCCTCGGGGCCGGCCAAGTCTATTCAGGATCTGCAAAAGGAGAAGGCGCAGGCCGCCATCTGGGGCCAAGGCCAGCAGGCAAGGCCGCCCATGGCTGCGGGCTTCGGCTCGTTCGGCAGCGCTCCCGCCAGTGGCTCGTCCAACGCTGCGCCGCCCTCGTCCTCCGGCAACGGGATCGACGACCTGCTGTTCTAGTCGATTCCGCGTATCGAACGACGTGCTCCCTCTATCTCTAACAGGCACACACCGTGACCCTCCTGCCCCTGCTACCGTTTCCCTTCTCGTTGTTTACGTCGCTTTATCGCTGTTCCTGGAATACATGGAGGTCAATATGATCACACAATACGCCGTGCACCTTGTGACACGGCTCGAGGGCCCGATAGGCAGCGCCGTCTGCGGTACGTGCCTTGCCCGCGAGACTGATGTTTACAGTGCCCAGACAGCGCAGTACGCCCTCTTCGCTTCGAAGCCAAGAACTTCACCACAGCGACCACCGCCTTTCCCACAGCATTCGCTTAACTCCTACACTGGAGACGTTCACCTTCCACCCGCTGGTGAGCTCAGGCGTCTGCGCTGGATCGTCGCAGGTATGAATTTGACTGATAGCGAGGACGCTGTAGCATGACCGACCAACCTGACCGCCATGCGCACAGGGCCCCGCGCCGACTGTGCGGGTGCAGTCGTCGCCGCGACAGTGCGATACGGCCTCGTCGCGATCGGCGGCCCTGCTGCACCCTGCACACTTCGCTCCGATCAACGAATGGGCATACATCGGTCATATGGCCCCGCATCATTTCAGCTATCTCACCTGCTCGCTGCGCGTTGGCATCAGCACGCGGTATGCGAGGAACTGCATTTGCGGCGTCTGCGCTGATGGGGTCAGCCGCCGCGAGAAGTACAAGAAGCGAGACGCGTCGAACCCCGCAGGCTTTCGCTTTGTCTCCACACCCGACGTCGACGCAGCTGCCAGCACAGCACCCGCCCGCGCCGCGCTCGCAATGTTCTCCAAGGCCAAGCTCGTGCTGTTCGCGACCCTGCTCGCTGCGTTTGCCCCCGCGGACGCCCTCTGGCCCCAGCCGCGCACGCTCGAGGAGGGCGCGACCGCGCTCAAGCTCGCGGGCAGCTTCGACATCACCATCGACGGCAAGATCCACAACGCGCCCACGGACCTGCACCAGGCCGTGCTGCAAGCGAAGAACTACATCAAGGACGACAAGCTCGGGCGGCTCGTCGTCGGGCGCGGCGCGGTCGACGCCCCTGCGTACGCGAAGGCGAAGTCGCTCTCGAAGCTCACGCTGACGCTCGGCGGCGCCGCGCACCCCATCGCGACGGAGGCGCAGAAGGCGCCCGAGGCGCGCGACGAGGCGTACACGCTGCACGTCCCCGACGACGGCTCCGGCGCGACGCTGAGCGCGAACACGACGCTTGGGCTGTACCGCGGCCTGACGACGTTCACGCAGCTGTTCTTCTTCAACGCGGGCACCACGTACCTGCTCAACGCGCCTGTCCATATTGAGGATTCCCCCGCATACGTAAGTTCTGTCAGCTTAAGCTTCCGAGAGGGGCTGTAACTGACCTCGTGCCGACAGCCGTACCGCGGTTTCATGCTCGACACCTCGAGGAATTTGTGAGTGTGACCCTCCGCCATATGATACCAGCAGTGCTTACCCGTGCCCAGCTTCCCTGTCGCGGATATCAAGCGTACGCTCGACGCGATGAGCTGGGTCAAGGTTCGTGCTATCTTCCCCTGCGGTCTCGACATGCCGTTAAACAAGCTCGGAAGATCAACCAATTCCATTGGCACGTGGTGGACAGCCAAAGCTTCCCGCTTGAGGTGCCCGGCTTCCCAGAGCTCGCGCAGAAGGGCGCCTACGACGCCAACTCCGTGTACAGCGCACAGGACGTTTCCGACATCGTGTCCTACGCGGGAGCGGTGAGCGTCCATCTTCCCGCTAGCCTTCATGACGCCCCTCGCTTACGGCCTTGGCACAGCGCGGCATCGACGTGATGCTCGAAGTTGACACCCCGGGACACACGTCTGTCATCTCGAAGTCGCACCCCGAACACGTTGCGTGCGCCGAGCTCACCCCTTGGGCGACCTACGCGAACGAGCCTCCCGCCGGCCAGCTTCGCCTCGCGTCCGACGCGACCACGAAGTTCACCGCGGACCTGCTCTCCGCCGTGGCGAAGCTCTCGCCGTCGACGCTCTTCAGCACCGGCGGTGATGAGCTCAACACGAACTGCTATCTTGCGGACGAGCCCACGCAGGCTGCCCTGAACGCGACCGGCAAGACCCTCGAGCAGGCTCTGGACACCTTCACGCAGGCATCGCACAAGGCGCTTATTGCCGAGGGCAAGACGCCCGTCGTGTGGGAGGAGATGGTGCTTGCGCACAATGTCACTCTTTCTAACGATACTCTTGTCTTGTAAGTCAGATCTCGCTAATTCCACTGGCGCTAGGTCTAATCTACCTCTTACAGGGTCTGGATCTCCTCCGATGACGTCAAGGCCGTCGCGGAGAAGGGTTTCAAGCTCATCCACGCCGCCTCCGACTTCTTCTACCTCGTAAGCCCAGGATCCTTCCCATCCATGAACAGCACCTAACATTAAATCCGCAGGACTGCGGTGGCGGAGGCTGGGTCGGCGCGAACCCTCTCGGGAACTCGTGGTGCGACCCGTTCAAGACGTGGCAAAAGTCGTTCTCGTTCGACCCGACGGCGAACCTGACGGACACCGAGGCGCAGCTCGTGCTCGGCGGGCAGCACCTGCTCTGGACGGAGCAGTCCGGGCCGCAGAACCTCGACCCGATCGTCTGGCCGCGCGCGGCGTCGTCCGCGGAGCTGTTCTGGAGCGGGCCCGGCGGGAACCTCTCGACGGCGCTCCCGCGCCTGCACGAGGTCGCGTACCGCATGCGCCAGCGCGGTGTCCAGGCGATCTCGCTCCAGCCGGAGTGGTGTGCGCTGCGCCCTGGGGTCTGTGACTTGACGGCTTAGATGGGATGTGTTGGACGCTTGCTTTTGGGATGGGAGACTGGGACTTTTGAGAACATTTCGTGAGCTACTTACTGCGACTACTTTCGTCTTGGATAATGGATCGTTGTGCGTCTTGCATGTATGATCACCCCTTGAAGTCTGTTAATCCTGTCCCTGTATCGACGCAGGGGGCATGCCGAAGGCGTCCTTGCTTACTCGCGACTCTTGTCAGGACTTGGTACGTTATCTCATGTCCACCTCTTCCCTCAAGTCTGAAATGGTGCCAGCCTGGCCTCGGCGGCTTTAATTATGAAGCGCAGGCATTTATCGAAGCCCTACCCACCGCTCTCGCTGGAAGTGATCGGAGCCTTCTTGCAGGCGCATTCGAGCCGCATCTACGCGGAGTGTCCGAGTCTCATCCACCCACGGTGGGCACCAATCCGCGACAAGCTGCTTCTCCGCTTGCTTCTTCGCCGGCTATAGCACCCGTGCCTTTCCCGGACTCTCTTCCCCCGGCCCTTGCTAAGGCTGACAATCATAGGGACAAAATGCTGCTTTTGTGCCATCGTGTAGATGAGACTCCGACAGCGAGTCGCGACAATACTGCAAAAGGTGGATCCAGATTTAGGCGATGCGGAACCCAAGTCCTGAATCGAAATAGCATCTGCCTTTTGATCTGATCATACCTGGATCGAGTATCACACTGTCGTCGTCCATCCTAGACATTCTATGACATAAGCTACGTACTGATACTCGGCTCTATTACAGATAGAACTACCGCGTCTCTTCGAATTCGTGTGTGCAGATTGTCTCTGGTGTGAGCGCGGCTCTTTCCGTATACTGTACACCGCAACCACTCTAATTCTGGCCCAGAGCAACATCTTTCGGAGCCAACTTCTAGCAGAGCACACAGCGCTGTCCTGAATTGCCTGGTTGTGTTACTACTCAAGGTGCCTTCGGCGGTAGGGAATCCTGGGCCCGCTAGCAAGTGCCGGTGGTCAACAATACGGGCGCCTGGCGGCCCGATGCAACCTCAGATATACTCCTACTACCGCTCAAGTGTGCGAAGATCACTGCAACACAGCAGCACACAGTCGACTAAAAAAGATTGGCATCTCCGGCTCCGGTAACGAACTCGGACATCAATCGGAGCTCCAGAATCTTGTAGAGCAGGTACAGTACATCGATCTACATATGTTTCACCACATTTGCAAAGAATATCTGCAGATGCACGGAATGCAACGAAACTTTGTTGAGAACTAATGTAAGCAGACACGTCATTATTCGGGCTTGAAAACCTACTTGTACAGGTGCGCCACGGCTGACCGGATCCAGACAGGATACAACCTCGTGATATCCAACGGCCGTTGTAGGAGGCTCCTGTCCGTGAGCCCTGGAAGCTCGCTAAGAACATCCCGGACCAGGCAGCTCCGAGTTCGCAATCCGTCAGTATGCTAAACTCTCTGCGGCGAGTGCGACGACGCATCTGCCGTAGCTCGCCGAGAAGCTTCGATATCCAAGACCGCGCCACTGGAGACGGAAACATCTATCGTTATTCGGTGGGCTGTACCTCAATAATATTGGGTGCGTGCCGAGACGAGCCCTGCCTTCAGGCCTCCAGATACGGTACCAGTGACCCTCGATATCTGCGTCGTTTCTACTGAAAATCGCCAGCGCATTGACCGTAATACAGAATTCACGGACCTTTCAACGCGACTTGCATAACAGCGTTCCCCCGGTCACGGAGCACTGGTGCTATTTCCAGCAACAGCCCGCGGGCGATGCACCTCCGAGGGGCTGAAGCTTTCGTACCGAACGCGTTATGTCATCACAATGTGTGCTGCGCCAGAAACGCGCCCCATTTCAGCGGCTCTCTTACGATATGTCCGTCGTTGGGACCGAGGGAATGATTACGTAGGGCCACATCCACATTCCATCGCTGTTCGGCTTTCATCCCGCGTGCGAGTGGAGGCTTAGCAAGCTGTCGCCGTGTGTGCAAGAAGTACTTTGGCGGGTAAGCTGCACGCCTTCGCGCCCACTTTGTCACATTGTATGTGTTCCGCGACATGTCTAATAACAATTTTCACTGCGCAGGCATCACGAGCCATGTGCCCACAACATAGCATGTCGGAAAATCCAGAGGCCACTGGCTAGGGTCCCCTGTTCGAAAATGTGATGATACAAGCACTCACCGCCCAAAGTTGTTCTAGGACTGAGTATAAGAGGTAGCATCGACATTGCACAGAATCTCAGCAAGATCCACTACTCTGCAAGAACCTCCGCCTCGCACAGTCTTCGCCAATATCCCTCATGAGCCAGGGAAATTACGCTAGGCGAGTCACCGTACACCCCTCGTCTATTATTTTTGGGGACTAACGTGCCTCGTCTTTGCTTAGCTCTTCGATCGGCTACGCCAGGGAATCCCAGAGCTCCCAATGGCAACACGGCTACGGAGACAGAGGTCTTAGAAGGTATATACCAAATTTGGACCATATTTTGCCGCACATCGGTGCAGTCACTCATCTACTGCACAATGTAGCAGCTCGTCTAGCCATCCCAGACAATACCCAATGCCTGAACCTCGTCCATATCATGTCCCTGAGTCTTATCGGGTCGAAAACCATCACGCCATGTCCGGCAATAACGAGCACACTTACCCGCCCGGACAGCCGACACACGCCGGCCTCTACCCAGCCAACGCACCCGCACAGACAGGCATGTAGCTCGACTAGTCGGGCAAGAGAAATCCTAACATCGGTATAGCGCCTTCCAGTACTTCTCGAGCTCAAAACAATATCCCCACCGTGTGGGGAGATGAGCAAACCCAGGTGCCAAATGACAAATGCTGCTGCACAATCATGTAGGAAGACTGTGGGGGTCCGGGGAGATATCGATTCTCAAAGTATAGATATATCGAAATGACGGTGTAGGTTATTATACAGAATAAATTTACGAGCTTATCTAACTGCGGTCGCTGCGGCCCTCTGTCTACATTTGTCCGCGCGCGGCTTCTTGCGCAATTTCCGCATGGCTTGCATGGTGCTGCAGTTGATTTGCACTTGCTCGATCGCCTCCGATGAGGTATCGTTGCTTTCATTGTTCCGAGGTTGTAGCCGAGGAACTAGGCGGACTTTGCGACCTGGCCCTCAAAGCTGCTCAAGAGCGCGAGCTTGCTGTCCCCAGCTGCGAGGCGCGCGATCTCCTTTATGTATGCCTCGCTTTCGCGCGCGTACTCGTCAAGGACGCCCGGCGCGACGGTGCGCGGGAACTAAGTTACTGGGCCGTGCGCGCATCCTATGCAGGCGCTGCATCGCCTTCTCGTAAGGCCGCTTTTTGTGAGGCGGTGTCGCATTGGGTCGTCGTGTCGCACCTGGAGGCATAATGACTGTCACTACATGGGTTCGAGCCAACTTGGATATTTGAACCCGAATTCGGAACCTGCTCCCGGTCACACTAGATTATGTTCCGCGAAAGACGGTCATGTCCAAAATGAATACATTGATGATCTATGAGAGCCGCAGCGCGTCGCGAATGCTCCACAATCGTACGGCGTCGTCACTTCCGTATGACAAAACGTCCCATCCATCCGGCGTGAACATCACGCGCGGGACCCAGCTAGTATGTACCTTGAAAGCTGCAATAAAGTCGCCGGTCAAGAAGTTCCAGACATAGACGCAACCACTGTGCGTGCCGCCCGCTATGAAGCTGTTTCTTGGAGAGTACGCCACAGTGTGGACCCCATTCTTGCCGTTTCTCTGGCCGCTCTTCTCGATACGGAACGTGAAGTGCCGCTCCCCTGTGCGCGCGTCGCACGTCACGACCGTCCCGTCGTCCGCCGCCGACGCCATCTCGCCGCCATCCGGACGAAACGTCACCTCCCGGACCCAGTCCGTGTGCTCCCCCAGCTCGAGTAGCATGTTGCCGCTCGCCACGTCCCACACGCACACGCTGCCGTCATAGGACCCCGTCGCGATGCGGTCGCTCTCAGGCGCGAACGCCATGCAAAGGATCTCCTGCCTGCGGAGCGTCGCAATGCGCGCGCCCGTACGGCAGTCCAGGACCACCACGGACGTGTCCTCGTCCGTGGCATTTGATTGTGCTGCGAGGAGGGAGCTATCTGGGGAGAAAACGATATCGGTGTCTTCTACGTAGTCGAGATCCGTGATGGCATGGAGCAAATCGCCGCTGGAGGAGTCCCAGATCCTGAGCGAGTCTTCGCAGCGGGTCGCGATCTGCCTGCCGTCAGGGGAAAATACCGTGTACTCGACAGGTGCTTCGCTCCCCTTCAAATGGTGCACGACCTTGCCGGTTTTGACGTTCCAGACGAGCACAAGCTTGTCTGTGCATATCGAGACGATGTGCTGACCGTCTGGTGAGAAACTGACTGGCCCGCCGCTTCCTGCACGCTCGTCTCGCACGAGCTCTTGGACAGTAGGGCCGTCGCGTAGTCTCCACACGACAATCGCCGTGCTGTTCGTGGTTGCGAGTAGCTTGCCGTCAGCAGACAGGGAGGCATATCTCGGGTTGAAGACTGTGGCGGTATATGAAATCAATTTTCTGCTTGTTAGGCGAGGACGCGACAATTACTCTGCATTTCGTTGGCGTTCCCGAAGACGGCATGTTTGTACGTTGCAGAGCACGTCTTTGCCTCGGTCGGCCCCAGTAAAATCTGACTATCCATCAAGGCTGGTGCGTTCTTCCGAGTTATTTGAGGCCAGTCGACGGTGTCGGTGCCCATGATAGGCGGATCCGTAAATCTGAGTTCTTGCTGGCAGCGAATGACATCTTCCATGCGCAGGGATCCGACTGCGAAGCTTATGGTCAGTGCGATCATGGAAAATATATGTCAGGGAACCACCTTTGTCATCGCTCATTTCGACCCCTGGCTGCACCTTCCGAAGCCAGCTTGCAAAATCAATGACATGCCGCCCACACTTTTAATCGATCATGTCAGTACCCATCACACTTAGCACTCTGGTCGTACGCACGAGAAGACTCTCAACCTGGTCGTCGCTCGCTATGGCGACAGTAGCAGCAGAGACCTAATTGAGCGAGTTAGGGTATGTTTCCGCTCACAGGTAGGATGCAATGACGTACCTCAAAAATGTAGTCCTGGATGATGTCTAATCGATCAGGAACTCTTCCCTGAGGTGCGAATGAGCCAACTGCGTCCAAACATGTCTCAGTGTGGGACGTACAGTCTTCGTATACTCCTCCCAACACCGCTCAGCATAGTTCTCCTCGTCCTTCACACGCTTCCCCGTTTCCTCCAAAGCATCTTGTACACGCCTACGCCATGGTGGAAGGTTGTCGTAGCCCGCTTTCGCGACTATTCTAAGCGGGAGAAAAAGGCGCTTCTTTGCTCGAGCGAGCTTCAGAAAGACGGATTGGTCTTTGCGACTGACACGGTCTGCAAGATGGGATTTGGGCTGGGCATATTCCCTGACTTCGTCGTCAACGCCGAACGCCGTCACGGCCCAGTCGGGAGCAGTCTTGGTCCACCCGATTACCACCGCGATCTCCTCCTGCTTGAGATAGAGACCTAGATCCCTGGTCACGTAGTCGTGCCACGTGGAGACGTGCCGTCTAATGTACTGGCGAAGGAGTTTGCTAGGAAGAGACACCACGACGTCTGCATCGCTTTGCAGAGTCAGGGCAGCGCCCCGGGCTTCGCGGCAGGTATAGTCAGCCTTCAGTCCCAGGGAAGCATTCGGTCCAGTAGGGCTGCGTGTGTATCAGCAACTATGTATATGTCTTATAGTAGATCATGCAGCTTACGCAACCACAGAGGCGTGCGCCTCCTTGCTCGTCACTCCACGACTGCAGTAGTGGCCAGCTTGGAGAGGGTTGGGCTTCTTCATCGGCAGAAAGGTGTTTTTCTCCAGCTGCGCAATGCGATCGAAGGGCGGATCGAGATGAGTGACCTTCTTCTCCGATGCAGCGGTGTCGAGATGGAATAGGCGAATGAAGCCACCTTCAAATATAAATCCAACGTCGGCCACTTGCGGCTCGGCGGATGCTGCCGGGTCTGCAGAGGTCTGCAGCGACTCTGCGTGTGCACCATGTGGTTCGACGGGGTCGTGCGATGTAGCGAGCGACTGTGGCGCGGGTGACCAGAGCGGATGTCCTAGGGAGAACCTCTCGAGACTGGTGGCATAGATCTCGGCTGGCGTAAGCGGTTTGCTGGCGGAACGAAACATCGTTCTCCGGAATGTGTTCAGACAACGGTAGATCGAAACGCAGTGAGGAGGCTTGAGCGTTGCCCGCTACGTCGATGCTGCGAAAGCGCCTCAAGGCTGTGAGCTCCGTGTCCGACACGAGGCAGCGCTACGCATTCCTTGGACAGCCACAGGCATTCATTGCGCACGCGCAGCTGTCAAGGCACAGAAGGTACCATCACACATCCCAGGGCGCCCGAAGTGGCGCGCCCCTGCAGGCCTGCTCCGCGTGAGCTGGTCACGAGGGGACAAGTCTTTAAGAATACATTTGGAAGCAAGAGTGGAGGCGGAACGGCCTACAATCAGAATAAAACATGTACAATAAGTTATCGAGTGTCTGTTAGGGCGGTGATACGTTCGCCACGCCATATGCTTTATACCTGTATCAACGCGGCAGCAACCTTCGTTGGAATTATGGTCGAGAAGTATTTGGCCGCCGCGAGGAGCAACATTACGTAGGCAGGTGGCCAGCGATATAAAAACTGCTGGCATTTTGGAGACGGCGTACTACGGCATTTCTGCATAGAACTCGGGCGCGCTCTCCTTGCGCGTGTGCGGCTCCTCAATAAGCTCGCCCGAATTGCGAATCTGCGAGCTGTCCGTGCGTCAGCGGCGGCCATAACGGACAGACCACGCGTGAAGACTCACGCGTAGAGCTCGATGTGCGTCGTAAGTGCGTGCGAGCCGCCGACGGATCTGCGCGTGTCGGCCGGCCGCGCGGACTTCGGGCGTGACGCAAGGCTGCCAGTGCAGGTCGTGAGTGTTGGGGCGGAGGCGGGTGTGGGGCACGGGCGCACCTTGCTGATGCTTCGGGCTCGCACATCCCAGGGAGGGACGTGACGAAGGCGGAGGATGTGATGACGCTGCGATTCGTGAGCGAAGACAATCCCGTGGTTGGCAGTGTGCTCACCACATCGTCCCGCTAGGTAGCGCCAGTATGACGTTCATGGTGTCTGTGCGCATCACATGTCAGGGACAGGTCTGCGCACAGGTCTCGGGCGACGTACTGTTCAGGTCGAGCCATAGCATGATCTTCCTCATGCCCATTAGTCAAACACATGCCATGCACAGCGCAGCGTACTCACAATCGCTGGTATACACGCCGAACACGAGATGAGCGCGTAGCCCAGGCCCTGTTTGAACACGGTCGTCCACAGGGGTGAGCGCGATTGCAAGCCCTGGCGGTGCATGCCCGCAAGCGTAAACGTCAGGATGACGAGGTCCCAAATCAACGCTGCCTTCGCGTGAGCTTTCCCATGACGAAGACGGTCCGAGAGAGCACACACTGAAAGTGTAAAAGCCCAGAAGCTGTGATCGGCCCTTCGAGGTCACGACCATGCATACATGGTGCACCGGGTCCCACCTCGCCGGCACAGATTCAACGCCGGCTGTACTTGTGTTCAACAAGATAGACGTGCAGTTGGAGAGGTGTGAACGTACTGATAAATGCGATGACGCCGTGCGCCGCGCAGACGACAGCAAGGCCGGTCTTCATAAAGCGGATATCTCTCCACATCACGACTCTGCAGAAATATTAGACCCCGTAGAGCACGATATGAAGCACGTACGCGCGAAGGCCGAGGTTCGTACTTGCAGATGCAACGGCCATGTTCCCAAACGTCTATCAAAGGTCAGTCCTGTTACGGCGACTCACCTGTAGCGCACATACTCACCGCGGTGACTTTCAAGCCGACTGAGATCATAGGGGTCAGTATTATACGCCACCACTGCTGGTACACTCTTACCTGCGCTGCCGCAGTTGAGCAGCATCTCCTGAATATTTGTAGTGATGATGCTGAGTGTCACCTTCAGTGTGAGCGATCCCTAGACCGGATACATTACCGGCACGTACAATGCAAGGACGGCCGCAAGCTCGAAATACCGTGCCGCGAAGTATGACACCTGTATTGTGCAGCAGATTCAGAGCTCTCTGTCGCGCCACAGAATCACGGAGGAGCGTACATGAGCCCAGGTGGGGCGCATCGTGCGCGTGATGAGCCCCCATTCGACGTTGTGCAGCGACAGGAGCCAGTACCAGCTGCGCTCGTCAGCCTCCCTCTTCCGCGCAGTGCGTCGATGTACGCACACGTAAAACCCGGTGGTGAACACGCCGACGAGCCGGAAGACGAACCCGCAGAGTGCCTGCACTGCCGCGTCCTCCCACTGAACGGTCATGACTGCAGCGTGCGCGACCTGGGAGTACTACCACGGAGTGGTGGTCGTGAAGGTGCGGAAGCAAGCCAGGGCGCACTGGTTTGCAGCCGCGCTATGCGGAGATGCGGGTTGACTGTAGGTTGATCGGGGCAAGGGGAAAACGGAACATCCGCACACCCGTTGCGGTAAGGCCGGGATTCGGTCGTGATGAGGTCCCTGAAGGCGAGCGACATACCGCGGGTACAGCTCGAGCTCGAAACGGGCAGCGTCGCTCGACAGCGGCCGTCGCAAGGCTTGGCGGCGGCGGCGGACCTCCTGAAGGATGTATATTTCAGATATGCAAATCATTTCTCGAGGATTTGAGCCTGTTGAACACCGAGAACGCACACTGTCAGTGTCAGCTGAGGTTCCGAGTACCAGGCGTTCGGCGCACTGACATGTTCCGGACGCCGAGGAGGAGGGAGGAAGCAAGCATCGAGGCGAGGCTCTCCCAGGCGCACCAGCCCTAGCGCTAATTTTGGAGCGTCCCGACGCTGGCGTCTACAATTGCCTCCGCCTGGGTCCAAAAGGCGCATCACCGCCGCTATCCCAGATCCAGAAAGCCCGCTACAGCAGGTGCATGCAGCGACTTGAAAGCTTGAAGCCTGACCTTGAACCGCTAATGTCGCGGGTAGTTTTAATATGCAAAGCGTGCTAGCTAGTGTATCACGATGACTAGCGGAAAATAAGTCTACTTATTCTGCGGCTGGGGTGCTTGAGTCAATACCGCACTGTCCTTGCACTGTCCCCGGCAAGTTGAAACATGCTGACATCTGTTCTATCATTTTGGGGATGAAGAATTCGATAGGTACGCGACGAAAATTTCCGATGCTGCTTCCCGACCGGAAAACTGTACAAAAGAGTCACGGTAGCCCCAGATTATCTGCCCCTTCGTCTTCTTCCGAGTCTTGACATGCTGCGATCAATCGAAGAGATTACCGACCCCGGTTCCCTGAGGCACGACGCCGCCGTCGTTGAGCGGGCTGCCTATTCATCCTGTCAGAACAAGAGCTCACGCTTGACCAGAGAATTTTCACGCACCTCGATACTAAAGCAATACACTCAGCTTTTAACTCGTGTGCTTATAACAGGAATACGCACCATGGCTACCAGTGCTCCAGACCCTTGAAAGAAATGGATCGAGAGCTGGTCCCCCTGCGGGGGTCGGAGGTTACCCAAGTTGAGGTTCATTTGACCGCTACTCAGCCAATGGTTAAGCCAGCCGTCGCTATTGCCCGTCCACGACGCGACTGCGGTAAATCTCTTCATTATAACGTGCGGTGAGCAACGCTCTGGATAGCACCCACCATTAATCACGCCGTTGAACTTGAGTGCATTCCCCATGGCCAGGTGGCCCTCTACATTCCTGTCGTTGACAGTGACGCGGACGAGGTGGAGATGATTGAGTATGTCCTGGGTGATTGCGCCGTCAGAGTCGTCGACAAGGCGCTGCTTCACAGCAGCCTCGTCGACGCTGGCCTCGCCGCCATCGCGGCTGAGCTCGGCAGTGATCGCACAGAGCTTCTTGAGAATCTCTTCGACGTTCTCGGGGCGATGGATAGACTCGGACATGGCTGTGAGGAGTGTGAGGAGTGCAAGGAGAACTGCGCTGCTGTGATTGCTGCTGGATCCACTGCGCTGCCCCGGCCTTTATACGTGCGGTCCTCTGCAAAGCGCTGAATATTACCATAAATTGTGTACCCTCATTGCGGGCCTCGGATAGCGTTTGAATGGCCTGCACGGTGCTTTCGCTGGACCGTGACCTTGAGTACGCGTCACACAGTCGCATACCAGCAGCAGACGCTAACATTTCAGCCAACTGGGTAGTGAACGAACGAAATCGCGCTGAGTCCGCGCTGGCAAGTTGAGATTATGGAGACACATGTCCCATCCATGCGAATCATGCCACATGCCTGCGGAGCGTGACACGTGAGCTTTCAGAAGCTCGAGAGAATGGTATTCGGGATGGGGCACTAACCGTAAGGGTCTCTTGTAGTCGACAGGGTACCCTCATTCAAGGCTTCATGCAGCGTCTACGTGATACGAATACCCCCACGCGGAAACACCTGGACTTCTTTTAATGCAGTATGCGCCGTCAAGCGCATCGCGAGGCGAATGCATGTCGATGGTTGGCCAGCTAGTACTCCACGTGCGAAAACCTTCATCTGGCTTCGTAGAGGTCAGCGATGGTAAGATCCTAGCTTTTTGCGGCCCGAAGTTCTCTAACGTCCAACCATCCTATGGAGCAGATCGTCCACGCTGCGCAATTATATTTCTGGCAAACAGTGCCATCCGTAAGTGTGCGCTTTCAAGGCAGCCCCAGAGAACTGGAGAGCCCGAGACGTCAACGGCGGTCTGCAGTGAAGCATACGCCACATACCTGCCAGCCTCTGCTCATGTGGCCTGTGCGTCTAGGCCGAGCGCTGGGATCGGAGTAGAAGGTCTGCTAAACTCGGAGAGCACGCGCGCATAAGCACGGCGCGGACTTGCGTCCGGGTCGAGAACGACAGATGCACCGTGATCGTGCCAAGGGTCCAGCTGACGTACGCTGCGCAGACACGCCACGGAGTGACTGTGCGCCCCGCGACCAGTGGATGCCCAAGGCGTGCTGTCCCGGGGCTATACACGACGTCCCCCAAAGCGTGACTTTAGGGCAGGCGCATGTCAGGGCTGCTCTGACAGACAGAGGACTTGCTATGGCTGGCGAGGCGCGTGTCCTCGATGACGGGTGCACGGAGTAGTTCTTCGTGACCGTCACACCTTCGGCGTATCGAGGGTGACGCAGGCGCGAGGCGAAGTCACATCGCGCTACCTGGCTGTTTACAGTGGTATATTTGGTTCTTGAAGGCGTGAAGCTTGAAGCTTGAGCTTGAGCTTGGACCGCTAATGTAGCGGTTGATTTGTTCATCTCCGAAACATGCTTGTATATGGCGATGTTTAGCGTACAGCACGTCTACTTATTCTGCGGCTGGGGCAAGGCTCGAAGCGCTCTTACCGCACTGTCTCCGGTAAATCGAAGCACACTGGTATCTGTCCTACTATTTTGCTGATGTATGATTCGATAAGTGCGCGATGACCATTCCCGATACTGCTTTCAGACCGGAATATTGTACAAAAGAGTCACGGTAGCCCTAGATTCTCTGCCACTTGTCTTCCTCCGAGTTGTTGCATCCTGAGATCAGTCGAAGAGGTTACCGACTCCGGTTCCCTGAGACACAACCCCACCGTCGTTGAACGGGTTGCCTGTTCATTATGTCAGAACAGGAGTCTACGCATGTTGAGAAGGCTATCACGCACCCTGATACTAAAGTGATGTACTCAGACTTTAGCTCGTGTGCTTGTACCAATTTTGTCAAGAATACGAACCATAGCAGCCAATGCTCCTCCAGCTCCTCGGATAAAAGTAATCGTGAGCTGGTTCCCTTGAGGGGGGCGCGAGTTAGACAGGTTGAGGGTCATTTGACCGCTGCCTAGCCACTGGTAGAGCCAGCCGTTGCTATTGCCCGTCCACGACGCGACTGCGGTAAATCGCTTTAGCCTGAGTACAATGTCCGGTGAGCAATAACCCGACAATACCCACCGTTGATCACGCCGTTGAATTTGAGGGCATCGCCCATGACCATGCGGCCCTCGACGTTCCTGTCGTTGACGGTGACACGGACGAGGTGGGTCTGGCTGAGCGTGGCCAAGGTGATTGCGCCGTCGGACTCGGCGACGACGCGCCGCTTCACAGCAGCCTCGTCGACGCTGGACTCGCCGCCATCGCGGCTGAGCTCGGCGGTGATCGCGCAGAGCTTCTTGAGGATCTCCTCGACGTTCTCGGGGCGATCGGTAGACTCGGACATGGCTGTGAGGAGTGTGAGGAGTGCGAGGAGGATAGCGCTGCTGAGATCGCTGCTGGATCCACTGCGCTGCCCCGGCCTTTAAACGTGCGGTCCTCTGCAAAGCGCTGGGAATTACCATGGAATTCGTACCCTCATAGTGGGCCTCGGACAGCGTTTGAATGGCGCGCGCGGTGCGTTCACTGGATCGTGACCTTGATTTTGCGCCACACGGTAGCATGCCAGCGGCAGACGCTAACATTTCAGCCAACTGGGTAGTGACCGAACGAAATCGCGCTGATTCTGCGCTGGCAAATTGAAATTATCGAGACACATGTCCCGTTCATGGCACCTGCCTGACGAGCATGACACGTAAGCTTTCAGAAGCACGAGAGAATGGTATTTTGGGGTGAGGCACTGACATTTAGAATCTCTTGTAGTCGACATGGCACCCTCTTCCGGGCCTTCATGCGGGTTCTACAATATACGAATAACCCCATACCGAACACCTAGACTTTTTCAATGCAGTGTGCGCTGCCAAGTGCATCGTGAGGCGGATGAATATCGACGGTCAGTCAGCTTGTACGCCACGTGCGAAAATATTCATCTGGCTTCGTACAGGTCAGCGATGGTAAGATCCTAGCTTTTTGCGGCACGAAGCCCAGTGCCGTGGCGTGTTGCATATGGTCTGTGGCGGCTCTGGCTCGAAAGTAAGTTATATGATCGGCATCTGTTAAACGCAGGCGTCGGCCAGCGATGGGAATCCACGGCCAACTTGTGAAATGCGGTGAAGCTCTTGTAAATAACTGGGTCCTGCAAATTGTCAGCCGCAAAGGCAAACATCGAGCTCTGTGGGCGCAGACCATCGTCCCAACGTACTCCGTGGCAGAATTTCAGCTCGATCCATTATATCGAATAATTAAAGCCTGGCGTGCAGCAGCTCATCTACACACCAAGGTCATAGAGGCCAGCATCAGCTGTGCGGATTTGGAGGGTCCAGAGAACTGGAGAGCTCAAAACGTCCACGGCGGTCTGCAGCGAAGCATACGCCACACTCTGCTCAGGTGGCCTGTGTGCGCTGCGACCTGAGTAGTAGATCTGCCTAACTCGGAGAGCACGCGCGCATAAGCACGGCGCGGGCTTGCGTCCGGGTCGAGAACGACAGATGCACCGTGATCATGCCAAGGGTCCGGCTGACGTACGCTACGTAGACACGCCACGAAGTGACTGCGCGCTCCGCGACCGGTGAACGGCGTGCTACTAAAGGCTACACAGGAGCCTGGATGCTCCAGGGGGGCGCAAGCGTCGGGGCTCTTTCACGTGCGCGGAATTATCGTACCAGCATAGGACACAGCCGTTTGTGTGCTCAAGCACACGAGCACGTAGAGCCTCTCTGCCCTTTTCAGAGGAGGGTCTGACCGCGGGAGGTGACCAGCGAAGACGGCTGTGTCAAATCCGACGATCAGTGCTCGCACTGACAGCACGGGCGGTACAGCCTACGTATTTGCCCAGGTGTTCGTCGACGTGCTCCTTGAACGGACTCGCTTTCGGCGAGATGGGATACGGGCGCGCCGTTCTGTACCGGGTGCCTGTCAGATGGTGTCGGGGAAGATCTCGATAGCTCGCCTGCAGCATCGGCCAGCAGAGTCGGCGACAGGCCCGAGTCCTCGTGGTCGGGCAGCAGCTTGCTGTCGCGCAAGCATCGCTGCGCAGTCTGGATGTTTAATCGCAGAGCAAAGGGCGAGGACATTTCAGAGACGGCGTCTACAGCATCCCTGCATAAGACTCAGACGCGGTGGCCGCGTGTGTGCGCGCCCCTTCGATGGCTCGCTCTAGTTACGAATCTATGGGCTGAGCGAATGTCAGCGTTCGGCGAAAGCACCAGGCACGAGCACTCACGCGTGGAGCTCGATGTACGTCATGAGCGCGTGCGCACCGCCGCCAGACCTATGCGTGTTGGCCGGCCCAACGAACGTCAGGCGCGAGGCGAGACTGGGCGCGGCGTCAGTGTTGTGGACGACAGCGGACCTGGGACATGGTCGCACCTGGGCTCGCAAATTCCGACTGGAGACGTGATGCAGGCGGACTCGGAGGACGTGATGACACTGGCTCATACAGGTGGTAGATGCTGCACGATCATGTAGAGGGCCTATACCGCGAATATCGCTGTACAGAGACAATCATGTATAGCAGAAATGACAGGTTATTGTACAAGGTAGTTCACAAGCTTGTTCAGTACCCCGTTCGTGACGCGCTGCTTACGCTCGTCCGCGCGCGCCTTCTTCAGCAAGTCCAGCTTCGCCTGCATGCTGTTGCGACAGCTCTGCACCTGCGCGATCGTCTCCGACGGCGTGCCATTGCTCTTCATCTTCTCGAGGTTGTAGTCGAGGAGCTGGACGGACTTCTCGACCTGGCCCGCGAAGCTGCCCGACAGCGCGAGCTTGCTGTACTCCTCCGCGAGGCGCGCGATCTCGTCCGTGTACGTCTCGATGTCGCGCGCGTACTCGTCGATGAAGCCCTGCGCGATCTCGCGCGCCTGCTGCTGCGCGTCCTTCGCCGTGCGCGCGTCCTTCAGGCGCTGTACCGCCTCCGGGTTCGGCTGCTTCTGCTTCTGCGTCTCCGTGTCCCACTTCACGTTGAAGTGCTTGTGGTTCTGGCGCGGGTGGTGGCACACGTTGCACACGGTGCCCGTCGGCTGCATCGATGAGCAGTCCGCGAGCTCCGAGTCCTTGAGCGCAAAGTCGAGACCGCAGCCCTCGTGGCAGTTCGAGCGGCAGTCGGCGATGCCCGTGCAGAGCGTGTTGTGCCTCTCGGTCTTGACCTGAACGAGAACTTCGACGTCCGTCTCGACCACGGTCCTGTCTTTATAGTAGTCGATATCCTGGCGCGACGCGATGAGTCAGATACCTGACGAGTGGCGGCGAAGTCCGGCGTACCTGTTCTGCCTTCCCCAGATCGTCGATGATCTTCTGCAGCTTGATCTGCTGCTTCGCAGACGCGTCCATGCGCGAAAGGGCGTTCGCGATGTTCTGGTCGATGGACTGAGTCTGGGTGTAGAGCGAGACGATGTCCTTCGTCGGCTGGGGCGTGCGCATGTCGACCCAGTCGAAGAGCTCGACGAGCATCTCCAGCGCGTTCTGCTCGCTGTCCTTCACAATGTTGCGCAACTTCTCGACCTTGGCCGGCGTGATGCCCTTCTGCTTGCTCAGCTCGAGGAACTTCTTCTGCACGGCGACAGGGTTGTCGAGCGGGAACTGGATGGCATCGGCAAGGGAGGCGTCGACCTTCGACTTGTCGAAGTTCCAGGACATGGGGTTGGCGACGTTCGTGAACATCAGGCCGATGTTGTCGGCGAGAGTGCGAGGGAAGATGGACGTGAGGGTGGTGAGCGCGTACTGCGTGGCGATGCCGAGACGGGGGTTGGTACCGTTGGCGAGGACAAGGACGGCGGTGATGGTGACGATGTGACTTTGGATAGCCCGGGCAATGCTCTCCTTGTGAATCTCGTCCTGAGCGAGGCAGCGAGTGTCGGCGAGACCTGGAGTGTCGAGGATCCGAAGAGTGACGCCGTTCTGGCTCGTAAACTCGTAGAGCTTCGCCGCGTTCGTCTGGCTCTGACTCTGCGAGCCGCCCTGTTCGTTGCCCTTGTCCTCCACGTCGGTGTACTGATCTGGCGAATGACCGGCAAGGACGTTGGCGAAGAGAGACAGGACGGACGTCTTGCCCACGCCAGTCTCCCCGACGAGGAGAAGGGTGATCTCCTTCCTGTGCTTTGTCGTCTTAATGATTCCCTTGCGCAGAGAATCCACGTAACTACATTCCATGAAGGTTAACGGGATACTGATACAAGGAATGGCAAAGAAAGCTTACTTCGCGGCGAGCTCCGGCCCTGCGGGGGCGCCAGGTACAGCGGGAGTGGTGGATGGAGTGGTTGTGGACGCACTTCCACTACAACATCGGGCCTCAGATTTTGCAAGCTCGATGTGAAAGTGCAGCGAGTTACGGAGTAGGTTGAGAAGAGCCCGCCGCAGGATTCGCGGGGGTCACGATGGCCGAGCCAGCCGAAGAAACATTGAAAGGACGGTCAGCCTTACAGAGTTGGTCAATCTGGTACGCGAGTCAACTCACGTGGTAGACATAGTGAAGGAGTGGGTAGGGGTGGTGAACGGCAGAGGGACGCGACTTGTCGAATGCCGCGAGTCGAGGTCATCTAAATACGAGCAGCAGGCCGCGACGAACGACCTCCACAGCCTTCACGACGGCCAGTACCTTTCTCCGTGCTTCAGTAGTGTGCCTGTCAGAGCATTCAGCACAATCCATTTCGACGACGAGCCGCAGTGCGTGCTCATGGGAACATACCCGTCTGCCACGCCGCGGCGGCGTCTGGGCGGTGCCGACGCGTGCCTGGCCGATTCTAAACTTGTGTCTGCATTTCTGTGCCTTTGCACGACGGCCGGGTGTTTTTTGTTTACGCTTTTGCCTGCGAGGCCGAGGCGTGCGAAGATAGTACGAAGATGGTGGTCGCGGTCGAAGAGCAGAGCCGGCACAGAGCCCGGCTCGGGTACCTGCCAAACTTGAAGATACCGAGGGCGCCCTGGAGCAAATATGCGCAAACAAATACCGCTGGCGGGCTCGGCACCGAAGACGAGATGGCACAGGCTCGAGGACGTCCGTAGTTGGCCAACAACACACACGAAATAATAAATCATACAAACCAAACTAGGCGCAGATTATTTCTGGATTTGTTCTGCGTGGACTAAGACGTCCAGCTGTGCTCTCAGTCGATCGACGGCGCTCGGCCTGGGAGGCAGTGAGTGTCTTCGGAGGAGCTCCGTTCCCCGGCCTCACGCGATGTCGTACCCATAAAGGCTCACTGATTTTAAGAGTTATTGGGTACTAGATGTGCTTGGAGGGTCGCTGTCATCAAGCCAAATAACGTTACGGAAAACATCGCGATGTCTCAGCAGCGCCGTCAGGATACCTTACAAGCAGACTTCGCTCAACGGTTTAACGTGACTCATTCATACAAACTCTGAGGCCAAGTGTATCTAGTATAATAGCAACTTCAAAGCCGTACCCATTGAATCCTCTGTTTTGAGGCTGGCATACTGTACAAGAGACTACAAGCTCTGATATCCCGCCTAATCGCTCCCCTCTTGGCTCCTTGATCTCAGAAGAGCTGACCGCTTCCCGTGCCGGTGGTGTGAGCGCTGCCGCTGACGTCATGGACCTTGGTCCCTTTGGAGTAAGTTAGCTTGGAATAGAACCATGTTGATACAAAGCCTTCGATTACACACCGTAGTACTAAAACGATATCATTAGATCGAAGCATATCCCTTTCAAGGATATTACATACCTCAGCAACCCTCTTCGCGCCTTTGGAGAAGGTGATCTGGAGGTGGTCTATCTCTGGATCGGTGTAGTTGACGGCGTTGACGATCACTTGACCAGTCTCCAATTTGAATATCCAGCCGAGACTGGAGCCGCACCACTCGCCACCTGCAATTGGTATGGACGGCGTCCCATGTGAAGCGTTCCGAGTGTAACGCACGATTGATTTGGCCCCTGAACACAATAGCATCTCCAACAATCTTGACGATAGTAAGGTCACCTTCGTCGAACTTTGCCTTGACCAGATGGAATTGCACAAGCATCGGGAGCGTGATGTCTCCCCCTGAGTCTTCGCAGAGCCTTCGCTTCAGCGCGTCCTCATCGAGGGCTGAGTCGGGCGTATCAGGAGGGAGCTTGGCGGTAAGCGTGTGCAGTTTCTTCAGAATCTCGGGGGCGTTGTCGGGAGTGTCGGAGGACATGATTTTGGTGTGCTGAGTAGGGATAATTATGCTGCTGGAATTGCTGACGTCCGACAAACTGTACTGGGGGCTCAGTTTTTATACGCGCGGGGTTCTCAGCCTATTGGTTTATTTTGCGGATATACAGTAGTTAAGCTAATAATGCATAAAAAGTAAAATTCGATACGATATTCATGTCCCAACCAAACCCCCCAAGATTTTTGTGTCATGAGCGCATTCATGCCGTGATACCTCGTCTAAGATACCGAATGAGTCCGCACAAGACATCAGAGGGAGGAGGGATCCCGGACGCTAAGCGCCTTATGCATTATTAGCTTAACTACTGTACAATGATTTTGAATGTCATTACGCCGCGTTTCATGTTACGTGGGCAAAGAATCAAGGACTCGTGTCCAGCTCCGACACGTTTTGGGGAACTGTAGCCTAGATAGATGAAAAGCGGACAGTTCCGTGAGTGCCTGTGTGAAATAGTTTTTCGAACGAGCCATTCAAATGGCAGCATCATGAGTAAGTGCTAAGTATGGTAGAGCATTTGACTATTTCGCAGATGGATATATCGCAACTGCGATAGAACTCGGAGCTGGGGCACCAACCTTCAGGTCACCTGCAGGCAGCGCACTGGCTCACGAGCGCCCTCTTAAGGTCCCGTCGAGACAGCGCTGGCTGTATTTCGTATATACGATAACCGCCGACTGCCACGGCTTTTCCAGACCCTTGGATCACGGAAACCCGCAATCGTGCAATCTCTGCGAGATGATAATCACCAAGGAGTCTCGTCGCCAGACTGAGAGTGTAGTGGACTGCTTGACGATTTCCGCAGCTGCCGCACGCCATAGTTGCGGCTGAATGCACACATTTTTCTACTTGAGGCTATTCGGGATAGCTTGCCACGAAGCGCATGGTTTCAAAGATAATTCCGTCTAACTCGCTCCACATTTATGCGGTAGAACTGAACAGAAAGGCTCTCTGCATCGTATAAGTGAAATCACAAAGCCTTGACATAGGGTTGAAGATGCTGATAACTAGTTTTCCAATACTTACGAGACTAGTCACAGAATTTCGACTCCCAGTTATGTATCCTGCTTATAAGGGCGTGAATGAGGCTGCGATTTCATACGACATATTCATGACCACCCATGACGTGTGCAATCATTCATGAGCCTCGTGTAGCCATTCGATGTACCCATGCATGTCTGAGTATGGGTGCCGCTCACTGACTCGTGCCCTTATACCGAGCGCGCAATAAAGTCGTCCATCTGAAACGTCTCGGCGCAATACTTTGCGTGCCCTACAGCTGCAATGTGGCACCCTCGGAATCACTCAGGCGTCGCAAAACATCGGAAGGAGTCCAAACTCTGTAAATTCCGGGGCATCCTTCTGAGACGTTACGTACCTCTAGAGAAAGCTAGGATACGTAGTCGATGTGGGCGTGCAATTCGACGCTCAAAACATTTATGCTCGCTCTTCGATTCTTGTCTGTGACAGCGTGTACGCGGCCGCAGTGCGATGCGCGTCCAAATTACAGCAGCGATGAGCGCCCTCATCCGAAGCTCCACACGCACTGGCATCATGCTTTGTCTGGGTTGTTATGCCCGGCCATAATTACACTGCGGGCTAGACTAGTGTACATTTTGCGTGGATGTGTAATAACCCGTGCTGCCAGTGCAGTGCGGCCAGTGCAGTGCGGCCAGTGCAGTGCGAAGTACACGCAGCACCGTCCAATTGGCGCATTCTTCACAGTGGAAGCGAATCAAGATGGCCTATAGATGCTGGCCTTGGCTGACCCCGGCCTAAAGATCAGTTCTAGGGAATGTATTGCGAACCTCCCTCTCGATTCCACCATTCGCGAGCGTCCCGTGAGTGGCCGGAGATCCGCTGTGCGGGACGCTCTCATTGAAGGAAGTTGGGCATCATTGTACCGGCAGATGCACGCCAGTGCATTGCACACTCTCAGCCCTACCCGAGACGCTGTGGTATTCAATGGAGCGTACATAACCCTTTCTTAGGCCGCGAAGGACCCTTGCATCGCGGGAAAGCATCATACAATGAATGCCTGCGTATGTTCGTTCTGCAGAGAAGCTGTTAGATAACTATAAGCGGAATCTGGCAAGGCACTGGAACTACATGAATAGCAAACCCGGATGCTCGGCATACATAGTTTGGTATCAACAGTATATGACAGCACACGACAGCTGTGTGAACATCGAAGGCAAATACGATACGCTGTGGCGTAAGAGCTATGGTGTACGGCAAACCCGTGAGCATCCCATTTAGCCCCTGAGAAGATTATGTGAGGAGTTAGTGAGGGTCTCCATCTGTGACAGAAGATAAGCGCAGTCAAGCCCTCGTGCGCATTGTGATATTGCAAAGGAAGCACACACAGATCCACCGATAGAGACTCTATAGCCATAACACGCTCGCCAAGCATATGCATGTGGTCAGCGTGAACGAAACTCTTGGAGTATCTCATGAAGGTCCTGCTTGCCCCGAAGTATAGAAATCCCACAGAAGCCCAGCAGTTCAGATGCGTGTAGAACTCGCGCTCATATGCGAACGGTGCCGCGCGTTTAAGGGAACGAGGACCGTCCGCTCAACGTCCGCTGGTCGGCTATGGCATCTCTGTGTAAAACTCGGGAGCAACTTCCTTGCGCGTGCGCGGTTCCTCGATGAGCTCGCTCGAGTTGCGGGTCTGCGAGCTGCCCGTGGGTCAGGGGTGCACCAGCACGGAGGAGACGCGATACGGGGACTCACGCGTAGAGTTCGATGTGCGTCGTGAGCGCATGCGAGCCGCCGACGGACCTACGCGGGTCGCTCGGCCGCGTGGACTTCGGGCGGGAGGCCAGACTGTGCAAGTCGTGAGTGCTGTGGCGGAGGGCAGACGCACGGCGCAGGCGTACCTGGATGATGCGTCGGGCTCGCACATCCCGAGCAGAGACGTGACGAAGGCGGAGGACGTAATGACGCTGTGGGCCATGAGATCGCGCACCTGCTGTGGATGTCGGTCTGCTCACCAAATCGTCCCGCTAGGGAGTGCGAGAATAACGTTCATGGTATCTGTAGGCGTGTTCAGGGACCTATCTGCGCGTGAGCTCCCGACGACGTACTGTTCAGGTCGAGCCAGAGCATGATCTGCCACCAAGCTCGATTATCAGGCACTTGCCGCGCACAGGACAGCACACTCACGATTGCTGGTATACACGCCGAGCAAGATATCAGTGCGTAGCCCAAACCTTGTGTGACTACGGTCGTCCACAGCGGTGAGCGCGAGTGCAGGCCCTGGCGCTGCATGCCCGCAAGCGTGAACGCAAGGATGACAATGTCCCAGATCAGTGCTGCATTCGCGTGAGGGTTTCCGTCAAGAAAGAGGTCTGGGCGGCACGCACTGAACGTATAGAAGCCGAGCAGCTGTGATCGCCCCTTTGAGGTTACGACCATGCAGACATGTTGTAGCGGGTCCCACCTGGCTTGCACAGACTCGAATCCGGCTGTGCGGGTGGTCAGCACGGCTCGCGAAAGGTAGGCGGACGTGTGGACGCACTGATAAATGCGACGATACCGTGCGCCGCGCAGACGATGGCGAGCCCGGCTTTCATGAAGCGGACTTCCTTCCACATCACGACTCTGCAGCAGGATTAGCCAGGGCAGAGCACACGAGAGGGTGCACGCACGCGCGAAGGCCGAGGTTTGTGCTTGACGCCGCGACGGCCATGTTTCCGAACGTCTTCAAGAGCTCAGTTCATCTGCGAAGCTTCATCCACCACGCGGGTACTCACCGCGGTGACTTTCAACCCGACTACGTCCACAGGAATCAACGCCAGCCAATGTCGCAGCTCGAGAGCTCTCACCTGCACTGTCACAGTTGAGCAACATCTTCTGCACGTTTGTGGTGATTATGCTGGGCGCCACTCGCCGGGTGAGCACACCTAGTCCCAAGATCGAACACATGGCGGGTGCTCACAATGCGAGAACGGTGGCGAGCTCGAAATATCGCGCTGCGAGGTACGACACCTACGGTTCGCGCGGCTTCAACAAGTCTGATCCCGCCATCGAGAGACGTAGGAACATACATGGGCCCAGGTGGGGCGCATCGCACGCGTAACGAGCTCCCACTCGACCTTGTGCAGCGAGAGGAGCCAGTACCAGCTGGTATCATCAGTACCCCTCTTCCACTCAGCGGACCGGTGTACGCACACATAAAACCCGGTGGTGAACACGCCGACGAGCCGGAAGACGAACCCGCAGAGTGCCTGCACTGCCGCGTCCTCCCACTGAACGGCCATGACGGCGGCGTGCGCGACCTGGGAGTACTACCACGGAGTACTAGCAAGGAGCCAGCGCGGACGCAGAGGAGGCGGGGTGGTCGTGAAGGTGCGGAAGCAAGCCAAGGCGCACTTGTTTGCAGCCGCGCTATGCGGAGATGCGGGTTGATTGTAGGTTGATCGGGGCGAAGGGAAAACGGAACATCCGCACACCCGTTGCGGTAAGGCCGGGATTCGGTCGTGATGAGGTCCCTGAACGCGAGCGATGTACCGTGGGTACAGCTCGAGCTCAAACCGGGCAGCGTCGCTCGACGGAGACCGTCGAAAGGCTCGGCGCCGGCGGCGGACCTCCTGAGGGAGGCACATCTCAAGGATGTCGACCATTTCCAGAGAATTCAAGCCCGTTGAACATCGAGGACGCACGCTGTCAGTGTCAACGGAGGTTCCGAGAACCAGGCGTCCGGCGCGCTGACACGTCCTCGACAGTCGCCAGAAGTTCGGCTAAATGGCGGAAAATCGTGGGCTGAGAGCAGTGCGTGCCAATGAACATACCACTGAATGACCTTCATAACCTCACTAGATTTAGCGTTGCGAACGCAAGGCACTCTAGGACGTACGGTAGACACCCCTTCATCGACTCAAGCGTCTCGCATACTCCAAGTGGGTAGCCAAGCCTAAACTCTCAAATGCGTATTGCGTCCGAGCCACTGCACATTGATCACGCAGTCTTACCGCTCTTAGCGGCAAGGCGTGTCGACCTCCTCTGAGGAGCCTGCTGGTCGTTTGCCTTATTGCGAGCTGTAGGTCTGCGTTTCGCCGCGATCCTCAGTTCCGGGGCCTCAGCTGTTGCATCTAAGCCGCCGTCAACGCGCTTTCGCT
The DNA here is from genome assembly GCA_019973155.2 of Phanerochaete sordida. Classification (NCBI taxonomy): domain Eukaryota; kingdom Fungi; phylum Basidiomycota; class Agaricomycetes; order Polyporales; family Phanerochaetaceae; genus Phanerochaete; species Phanerochaete sordida. The sequence continues at coordinate 375,650 of BPQB01000027.1, forward strand.
TGCCAGAAGGTGACGGCGGCTGCGCGACCTCTACCGCGAGACGCGTCGAGCGCCGTGCACAGTGTGTTGTGGCAGCACCCTTCTTGACGTGCAAGGACCTCATGCCCGTCGCCGGCTCCGTGGATGTGGTGTCGGCTTTGCGAGGCATGGCGGCGGACTTGCGCGCAGTCGATTTCTTTTGGGCAGTCGCTGCTCGAGATGCACCCTTCGCCTTGGTCGAAGATGTTGCCTTCTTGGCGGGCGGCTTCTTTGTGGCCGCGACTCGCTTCGGGCTCTCTACCTTGCGCGTCGTCCTCCCTCGTCCAGACCTTGTGCGGGGTCCAGGCCGTGGGTTCTCCGCTTCCTGCACGGGCTCATCCACCTCCGCGACCGACGCAAGGTCAGAAATCCCCGTGTCCTTGCTGTCGCCGCTGCAGTACTGGCGCCGAGCCTCAGACAGGAGCTTGCGCAGGTCGACGCCGTGATACGCCTTGCGGCGCGAAGACGTCATGACGTTCTGGCCAATGCACTGGTCGTATAGCACGTCGACGCGGTACGGCGCGATGTTCATCGGCGAGCCGTCCTCGTTGACGAATGCGTGGTCGAACAGGTTCAGCAGCGCGGCATGCGTGTCGAGCGGACGCAGTGCCGAGCTGCTCGCGCGCGAAGATGGGGTAGAGCCGCGCGAAGACGGAGCATACGTCGGCACGGCGCGCCGCTCGAGGAGGCCCCACATGCTGCGGAGGTTCTCGCCGCCCTGCTCGGCCTTCTCCTCGGCCGCCTTGCGCTCGGCATCCATCTCCGTGTGCTGCACCGTGGACTTGAACGCGAAGCTTGCGAGCGCGGCGTGGTTGACGCGCTTGTAGTGGCGGTGAAGCAACGCGTATGCCTTCTCGAGGAAGCGGGCGAGCGGCGTCGGCTTGTTGTCTATCTGCTGCAGCTGGATGGGGACGAAGGTCGTCTTGATGCATAGTTTCTTGTACGTGCCTCCGACGGAGTGTCCGTCCGGGAGGCGTTCGGCCGCGTGGAAGACGTCGTAGAACATGACGGCAAGCCGCTCGTTCACCGCATTGGACGCGCGCTGCTGCTCAAGAGACGAGCCCTTTGGAGCCGCAGACGACAGCGCATGAAGATGGAAGCGCATGGAAAAGTAGAGGATGATGTAGATGAAGGACTCGATATCGTCTGCCACCTCTGCCGGTTTCGTAGGGTAGCGCAGCGCAAGGGCAGATTTGAAGGGCCAGGTTCCCTGCAAACGATGGTTCAATTACCTGACAAACAGCGGAACGTGACGTCGAAGAGCTTACCGAAACGCCTGCGGGCTCTGCAGCCGCGATACCTTGCTCCAAATCTTCCCGATACTTGGCCAAGTCCCAGTCGTTTAGGAAGCCGTGACCGTTCTCGATGTTGATTAGGATATTACCAGGGCTGATGTCATGGTGAAGAACACCCGCCTTCTCCCAGGCATCCTGATGCCCTGTTGTACACACGCTCAGCACCTGCCAAATGCGATATGAGAGCGATACTTACCGAAGAACGCGTGATACACGAAGCTGATGAGCTCGAACGAGCCCTCGTATGTCTCCAGCGCTCGTCCTATCTCCTTCGTGACGAGGCGCGTGTGCACTCGCTCGGCGGGCCGCATATTGGCTGGCCGGTTCTGCATAAAGCTCTGGCTCTTGGTGCGTTGCTCGCTGATGTCCCCACCTGCGACGGGCGTCGCAATGAACTCAACCTCCGCTGCGTGAAGCCGACGGTATGTCTCGAGCTCGGTGTGCTTGCGCGAGACGGCACGCCACGAGTCCTTGAGGAAGACCATGCGCTTGGTCTCGACCTCGAACGCAATGTACCCGCGCGTAGCCCGTCCCGTGGGCGAGCCGTTCCCTGCGCTCATCTTGCCGATGAGATAGGTCCGTGTCACAGGCGTCAAATCTTCGCCGTTCTCGTCGACCTCTGATATCTGCGGGGAGTTAGTCAAGTCTACCACGGGACAAGAGACTTGTAATCCTGCAGTTAGTCGCTCTGACATGAATGAAGTATTTGCAGGCTCACCTGATAGATGAAATAGCGAATCGGATCTGCGTCCAGACAGTCTTGGTAGTACTCCTTCGATATCTTCGGCTTCTTCGCGTGATGATGGCGAAGGGTGCTGAGGTTCTCTTCGTTCGCAAAACAAACGGTCTGGTCGAAACCCATCTCCTTCGGCGGAAGGTTGACGAGGCGGTACATGAGGTTGCGGAAGTACACGAAGTCGGACTCCATGTTGATAGGTTTCGACACGATGCAGCCAGCGCGGTCGAACCGGAAGAATCGCGCAGTGGTGCCCGATATGTAGATGGAAAGGACATGCGTACGGTGCTGTCGAGAGAAGATCTCAATGTTGGACTTGACGAACTGCGCCCGCGACTCTCGGGACTGTGGTGTCTCGCGCAAGAGTGGTACAGTGTTCTTCTTGCCCCGGCCCAGAGAGATGCCGACGGAGAATCCATAGCCAGCCTCGTCGTCTTTGCACTTCACCGCGATCGGCACGAGCATGTACGCCCAGGCGCATCTCGCCACGCTGGGGTTATCGTCGTTGACGTCGCGACTGAAGGCATTCTGAGCGGCAGCGTCGTCCGGGTAGAGGGCAAGGTCCGACAGAAAGTCGCTCTCCTTAGTCTCATAGTGATTGGCCACAATCTTGAACGTTCTAAGCGACCCAGAAACCTTGGCCATATTGTTGAAGAGCGTGCACTGGTAGATATCAAGCTTCCGAACTAGGGGACGTGACAGCACGACCACTCACCAGAGGGTCATATCCTGCGTGCTGCGGCTGAAGGTCTCTCAGAAACTTGAGGAGTTCCAGGTCAGCCGGGTCCACCCTGTCGTCGTACGGCAAACTGTCGCCCGGCAGAAATTGTTCGAATACCTCGCAGAAAACCTCGACTGTGACAGGGTCAATATCCTCAAGAAGCTTCCCGATGTAGTCCGGTTCCTGATATGGCGAGCCGTCCTTGCTGTATGCGCTGAACTCGGCGGCCATAGTCTTCTGACGACGAGACCCTGGTTTCACGTTCTACGCCGGGCTACGTGAAATTTAGGCCCAGGGATACAAGTGTCTTCGCAGGCACCAAAAGAAGTTCGAGCGGAGACCTCTGATGCGTCGTTTGCAGAGAGACGTTGGAGCACAATGGGCTGATGCGGGTCGCCTGGAAAGGTGGATGTCGTCTGGTTGTGTAGACTTAGACGGCCTGCTTACAGTCAAGCTAGAAAAGACCTTGGTGCAGTGGCCAAAAGTCGCAATGTTGAGAGGTAATGCAGGGTCTTCACTTAATATTTATATGGTTTAATCTAGCTCTACGACACGCTGACGGAAAAGTTAGCGGCTGTATGCACACGGCCTGCGCCACAAGAAATTCACACTCACCGTGCCTCGCAGACTTATGCGAAGAAGGCCACAACACTCCAACACTACAGCTTCTCCTCTCACAGAGGATATGAAGCGCGTGAGATGACCAAGCGTGGGTGTTGTCGTGGTAGTGGCGAGAGCTGCGCACTGGTTCCAAAGCAGGGAACACGGCGCATCAGGCGCATAGACGCCAGACCCTGAACCCGACCACGACGACCTCCACCTCGGCGAGCTTCGCCTCTGCCTCCCCTTCACATGTCCCCGCTGTCTCGCGCAACGGCAGAGACCCCAACGCCCGCCTCAGCCAAGTGCTGCCGCATGTAAAGCACGCGCCGCCGCCAATTTGGAATTCTGCCCGAGGCTCCCATCCGCCCGCGACGAGTATTCGTATTGCCCGCTCCCCGCGCCATGTCGCACCCCCAGCTCTACGAGGTCGCCCGCGCCGAGGCCTCCGGTGCCTTCGCCCCGCCGTCGACGCCCGACGCCTACCGCCACATGACCGACAGCCCCGAGCACGAGTCCGCCGACGCCGCGACGTTCGGTGCGCCCTCGCGCCAGGACACCCGCACGGACGCCGCGCTCCGCGCCGACACCCGCGACGACACGACGACAGTCAGCGGCGCCTCGCCGAAGCCCCGAAAGCGCAGGCTGGGCTGGCTCCGCAAGGGCGACGGCCTCGGGCAGTGGAACCCTGCGCTCACGCTCGAGAACTCGGGCAGCGTCGCGCGCGACCACCTCGCGAGCGAGCGCACCTTCCTCGCGTACGTCCGCACGAGCCTCACGATCGCCTCGACGGGTGTCGGTGCGTACCCAGTTTGCGATGGGCTGCGCCAGATAGGCTGATCGCGCTGCAGCACTCGTCCAGCTGTTCACAATCTCCGCCGCAACGTCGAACCACAGCCTCGAGGCGTACTCAAGACCGATAGGGGCCGTCGTCATCTGCGTCGGCCTCGCGACGCTCGCCCTCGGCCTCACGCGGTATTTCGCTATCCAGAACGCACTCATTGACGGCAACTACCCCGTCGCCCGCGTGAGCACCATGCTCCTCGCACTCGTCATGATGGCAATCATCGTAGTTGTTTTCGGGATCATTGTGGGGGTGCGGTCAAAACCTTGAGAAGGCAGGAGGTCCAGGGACTGAGGTGCGTCTTCTGCTCGTTCGACTTGACCCATGCTAACCGTCGCCGTCCAGCCCGTATCCCGATTTGCTTGGATTTGCTCGATATACCCCCACCACCGGCATTGTTTACCCCTCTCAGTTCTTTCGTGCCGAAGGTCGTTCACCTCCACTCCGCATATCACGAACGAAGTTCTGCGCTGCTGGCCTACTACGATCACATAGACACTCCTGCTCTTATTCGCAATGCAATACCTCGCTGCCGCCTAGGTCGTCAAATTGGCCGAGAAAGCAAAGCTTATATGATGTCATCTGCGAATCTCATTCATGTCCGCATGGACCGTGGGCGAGCTCAGGCCACCATCCTGGATTCTGGGTCGGGCACACAATCCCGTCCGTGGCAGCGCATTTCACTGATGGCACAGCGGGACAGAGCCCACACACGTGGACTGCACCCGCGCAAAGTAAAGACAGTCTGGCATTGCAGCAAGCGCACTACGGCATGTCCGCATAGAACTCGGGGCGCGTGCGCGCGTCGTCGTCCGCAGGGTCGCGCTCGGGCTCGCACGACGTGCGCCCCTCGGACGCGTACAGCTCGATGTGCGTCGTGAGCGCGTGCGACACGCCGTCGCTCTTGCGCAGGCTCGCCGCGCGCGCCGGTTTCGGGCGCGAGGCCAGGCTGCGTGCGCGTGCGTGAGTCCGGCTGTGCCACAGGGTTGGCGAGGGGATGGAGCGGGCGCGGAGGCGTACCTGGCGGAGTCGGACTCGCGCATCTCGAGCAGGGAGGTGACAAAGGCGGAGGAGGTGATGACGCTGCGCGTGGTGAGCGTGGGCGGGGACGGGTGCGGGGGAGGGCGCACCAGATCGTACCGCCTGGTGCGGTGAGGATGACGTTCATGGTGTCTGGACGGGCGGTCAGTGAAGCGTTCGTGGACGCGACCTTCGGGACGCACTGTTCAGGTTCAGCGACACCATGATCTGCGGTGGAATCCGCTGTCAGCAGCTATGCAAGCCTGAGAGGCGCGCCGCGCACCATCATAGGTATGCACGCCGCGCACGAGATAAGCACGTATCCGAGGCCCTGCGAGACGACCGTCGTCCAGAGCGGCGAGCTCGACGGCAGGCCCTGGCGGCGCATGCCCGCAAGCGTGAACACGAGGATGATGAGGTCCCACACGAGCGCTGCGCGACAGTGAGGATGTGGTTGGGGGCGCGCGGGGCCGGCGACGCACTGAAGGTGTAGAAGCCGAGGAGCTGCGGCTGGCCCTTGGCCGTGAGGACCATGCACACGTGGTGCGTCGGGTCCCACTTGGACTGCACGGACTCGAGCCCCACTGGCGCGTGTCAGCGAGGGAAGCAGGGCGAGTGGAGGTGGGAGACGCACTGACGAAGGCAAAGACGCCGTGCACGGCGCAGATGATGGCAAGTGCGAGGCGAATGAGGCGGATGTCCTTCCACATCGCGACGCTGCAGCGGAATGTGAGCGTGGAGCGTTTGGTGGCGCGCGGAGGAGACGCACGCGCGCAGGCCGAGGTTTGTGCTTGCTGCTGCGACCGCGGTGTTTCCTAGAATCTGCGAGCGATCAGCTGGTCGCGCGGTGTCGGAGCGGCGCATATACTCACCGCAGTGACCTTCAGCCCAGCTGGACAGCCCGTCAGATCTTATTCTTCTTCGTCACGTCGGAGAATTCTCACCGGCACTGTCACAATTGAGAAGGATCTTCTGGACGTTCGTGGTGACGATGCTGAGCACCGCTGGTGAGAACTTCAGGGTGTACGACGCGACGCTTTGCATTTGCTCACATTGTAAGGACTGTCGCAAGATGAAAGTACCGCGCTATGAAATATGACACCTATATGCACGTGAAGAGCCTCAGTCGCGTCGCGAATGACTGGAAGAAATACGCACATGAGCCCAATTGAAGCGCATCTTTCGCGTGAGTAGTGCCCACTCGACCTTGGGCAGCGAAAGAAGCCAGTACCAGCTGTTCACATCAGCGGAGCGTGCGACGCAAAGCAGGAGAAGCACGCACACATAAAAGCCGGTGGAAAACACGCCGACCATTCTAAAGACGAAGCCGCATAGCGCCTGCACTTCTGGGTCCCTCCACTGTACAACCATGCGGTGCGCGGGGCGTGCGGGCTAGAGATGCGGAGCCAGTGTGCCTGGTGCGGACTGGGGGCGTCGGGGGCGGTTGTGAGGGGGCGGGGAAAGGGCACGGCGCGCGGACACATATTTGTGGTGATGAGAGGCCGGCGAAACAGAACACGCGCGCGGCCCAGTTTGGTAAGACCGTTATCCGGTCGTGATGACGTTCCTGAAGACAGGCGGGCACCCGTGGGTGAGGCTGCGGCGACTCAATTCAACGACCGTCGCCGGAGCGTTGCGCGTCGCGAGCTGTGAGAGTCTCTGCCGTCCGACCACGAGGAAGGCTAAACGAACGAGGTAGGAGCGTCCCACGACTTGGGATTCACGTGACAAGACGCCACGAAGGTGGCGCTTATCAAGGCAAGCAGGGGATCAGTCGAGCTGCCGCGACCCGCTTCTTATCGCTAGGCAGTTCCGAGTAGCTCACGGTGATCATGGGTCGCCATCCCGAGTTTGAGCACGGTATTCTGCGTGTGTCTGCCAGTGACTCGGAGCCGCCGCCTGAGATTCGAATGAGCTTTGCTTCCTCTCGGAGACAAATGGACTGGTGCTCACCGTATTTGACCTCTCATAGCGACTCTGAGCCCTTCAACGCAGCCGTGACGATCTTATGTGGCAGTGACATCGAGTTCAGCATGCGTGCATGCGGAACTGGGCGCATATACTCACCTTCAAGGCCCGCGGCATACAAGGCGAGGCAGCGGTCGGGCTCCGGGTCAGGCAGCAGGGGAGGTGGGGGGAAGAAAGAGAGGTGCGGGGCGCCGTTTCGAGCTTGCCCGGTATATATGGACTTTTGGAGAGGCGTCGTGCTTCGGACAGTGACGCGGTGGCGCTGACGGAGTGCGAAAATGGCGGGCTGATCTGGCAAGATGGGACGAGCAACATACCAGATTGGGACAAACGGAAGGGCGTGCGGGTGACAGTTGATATGGAAGGCTTCGAAGAGAATGTCCCGAAGAAGGTCGTGGACGAGACAGAGCACAAGCTGACGCGCTGACGCGACGCAGCTCCGGGCAGCTCCAGGAGGCGCAGATTCTGACTGGCGGGACATTTGTCGTCATTTGAGTGATATAAAAGTCGAGACAGGGCAAGACCCTTGCCAGGGTTATTATTCAGGGATCACAGAGCGGTATACTGTAATGATAGAGCAAGGAGAAAGGAATCGCGATTGTGCAGTGCCAGCCAATACAACCACGAATAACGTAAGTAGATACATGGACATCATCACTTCATACCCTCCGAGAGCTGGTGTACCAGGGCTGCGAGCCGTAGGGATACGGAACATCGAGCATGTAGCTGGCTCTCTCAGTACCCCAATCCCGCTTCGACTTCGCCTTCTCTTTTGCGTCTTCACTGTCGGTGAACCGATCTCGGTACTCGTCTGCCTTCGCCAGCAGCTCCCGCATGCGCTGCACCCCGGCCCTGGACGGTTTCCCACTCGCCTTCAGGATACTCCTCCCAGGCAGGGTCACGCGAGTATCATGGTGCGGCCGCTTCTTGACGGGCGGGTCCCCGGCGTTCTGCGGGTACTCCGGCATGGGAGCCTCGGGCGGGACGCTCGGGTACGACCGGTGGTAGTATTCTGACTGGCTGCGCGTGAGGATCGGCGGGCCTTCGTGCTGCTTGCCCTGGAGCTCGGGGAACAGCGCCGGCGGGTACACGGCCTTCTTGCGCTGCTTGACGAGGGCGTGCAGCTCCTCCTCTAGGGCGTCGCGCGCCGCCTCCACTGCAAAGCACCGTTCCCGCACAGCCTGCGCGTCCGGGTCCAGGCTTGTGCCTGCATCTGCGCCGAGATCCGACCCCTCGTCTACATCGGGGATCCCGTAGGCGTCCCACTCGCTGAGCGCGCTGTCGAGCGCTTCTTCCTCTACGGCGAGCGCGGCCTGGAGCTCGCGGTAGCGCACGCGCGTGTGCACGGCCTCCTCCTCCGCGCCAGCGAAGTCGTGCGTGAACGCGCGCAGCTTCTGCCAGCGGCCGGGCCCGCCGCGCACGTGCTGCCGCACGGTGAGCGGCGCGCGCTGGCCTCTGGGGGGGTCTGGCCCCGGGAACCACTGCGGCTTGAGCGGCGGGGCGTGGAAGACCTGCAGCATCTCGTTCAGCTGCCGCCGCGCGTGCGCGTACGTCTGGCCGGGGACCAGCACGCGCATTGGGGGCGATGCGATGGTGCGGCGGGCAGAGGGCCTGGCGGAGGCGGCGGGAGCAGTGGTGGACATGGAAGGGCTTGGCGGAGTTTGTGAACTTGACGCGGTCGAAGGTCCGGCGACGGGCTCCGCCGGAGGTGCGCCGTCCTCCGTCTGCCGCTTACTTGCCGGGATCTCGTCCGCATCGTACATGTCCTTGAGCATGTCCTTCAACCTACGCATCTCCTCCTCGAACTCTTCCGGTGTTGCCAGATCGAGGAGCACGTCCTCGTGCCGCTCGCGAACACGCGCCCGCGAGAAGTCGACGATCCGCACACTCCAGTCGGGCGCGATGAGGAAGTGGTGCCGCTGGATGTTCCCGTGGAGCACGCCGCGCGCGTGCACCTGCTGCAGCGCCCAGACACAGCGGTCGCGCACCCGCCGCGGCATGCCCGCGCCGGCCTCGATCCAGAGGTACCTGTCGGGGGCGTGCATCGCGAGCGAGAGTGTCGCGCCGTCCGTGTATGCGCCGAGCACGCGCGGGACTACGAAGTCTTGCAGGTTCTTGAGGTAGTGCGGCGAGTCGTAGAGTGCGATCTGCGGGGCTCGCTCAGGTGAGTGGGCGTGTGATGTTGTGGCGGACGCACCTCGTTCAGCGCCGCGACGTAGGACTGCCGCTCGGACACCGGATAGGTCTTGCAGACGAAATGCATACCCCGCAGCTCGTCCGACATTCCGCGCTGCAGCCACACGGTGCTGTTCGACCCCTCGCGCAGCTTCATGACGGTCTTGGACTGGACATCCGATGCCTGTCCACCTGCGCCTTCGTAGCACAGTTTGTCTTCCGGCGTACCGGTTGGGCACTCAACCGGCGAATACTTCGGTGACCACGGCCGTGTGCGCCGCAGGTGGGCGGGGTCGGATTCTTTGGGGTTCACAAGGACGAGGGCAGGGTGCTGGAGCAAGGATTTCCAGAAGGGGGAGCAGATCGCCGGCGTGCTCTCGTGCGTGACCTTGGGGTTCCTGCACATGAAGTACGTGCGCATGCGGTCGAACGGTTCTTGTTCTGTGAGGAACCAGTCGCCTTTCTGTTTGGGCGGTTTGGTGAGAATGTATGTCGTGCGCCCGACTTTGTGTGTCTTGGTCGTGGTGTCCTTCGGCATTGCGCTAGAGTCTGTGGGCTGGGCCGAGGGAAGGAAGAAGGGATCACGATGGGTGTTGGTGCTCGAAGGATGTGGTCAGAAGTAAGGTGAGTGGCCATGCTTCCAGCTTCTTTGTGCAGGGAGTGGCGGCCTCAGTGGTCCAGGCAGCGCGCAAGCGCCGGCTCGGATACGCACGCCACATCCTGCGATCTTGGAAGCGGATGAAGATGAGCGTTCTGCTGCAGCTGTACTGCTCGGCCATGAGATCTCGAGAGCTGACAGTTACATCTGTTCGTACTTACGCACGACGTCGGGCGGTGCGCCCTCGAGGCCTTGAGGCGCATCAGCTGCGGCACCGATGCAGTCGATCCGCGAACGTCGTGAAACAAGAATCAAAGATAGACAATCAGAAAATTTTGGCGCATTCCAGGCCTGGATGTTGCGTCGACGACAAGGCCGTCGTCGAGGCCGTCGAGGGTCGTCGTCGTCGGTCGTCAAGGGCTCCGGCGCTCATTTCATTTTCCTCGTGGCGCGCGGCCGGCTTCGGGTGCAGTTCTCCTCCTTTCGTCTTCCCATAGCCTCGTGTCTTTCCAATCCTCCTTTGCCCTTGACTACAGCCTCCACGAAGATGGTGAGGAATGGAGACAAGAGCACGGGCTCTCAGGCATGCTCGCCGCAATTGTCTACGCCTCTGAGGTCCAACCATAGCCCGAAATCTTAGACTTGCGATGCGATGCGCTAGCAGCTGCGAACATCTCATCTCAGATGTCGGCATGCAGGGTGGACGACTGAAATTGCTTGCAAGCCGTATCTGACGATCATGAACCCAGCTTTTGACTGTGGCTTTGTCCATTGTTTTGCAGCTGCCAAAGAGGCTGGTCTCTGCATTGTACTTCTCGTGTTTAAGTTCGAGTGAGGCTGAACGCCATCCAGTTACAGAAGCAAAGCACTTGATTTTACTGCACAACACATATGACATCTGCGATGGACATTTTCTCATGACCGTCAGAAGTGACCGAGATATGAAAGATCTCGTATCGAGGTGCGCTGCGAAGCATAACAACCGGTCGTCAAGCAAGCCATCCGTTCGTACCTTGCAAAAAGCATTCACCCACACGTGAAAGTCTTTGTGCTGCAAGTATAAAGCAATGGGCCACCGGTGCGCTGCTCTTCTTCAGCTTGCTCACCCCCATCATCTCTCCTAACTTCTCTTTTCCCCTCACCCAGGTCGGACGTACTGAGTACTCCGCATTGCGTTGACGCAGCAAAGTCTTTCATTCATTCACTTCGCTCTTCTGCTCTCTTTCTGCACCAGCACTTCGCCTCTATCAACTTCAGTCCTTACCACTCATCATGAAGTTCTCCACCGCCGCTCTTTCCGCCGCCGCAATCCTCGCTGCCTCCGTGTCGTCCATCCCTGTTAGGAGAGATGTCCCTGTCGACTTGGTTCCGCAGTTTGGTGTCAATGCCAATGTCAACCCCACTGGCACTGGGTGAGTACTCGTCTTGGCGTGTAATGCCAAGCTTCGGCTGATGTTCTCGTAGCGACTGCGACGGCATTCCCAACGCCCAGGGCGTTCCCATCAAGATTCCTTGCGCATGCCCTCCGGACCGCAACGCCTTCATTGCTGTACGTGCCACTCATCCCTACCTTGCCCCACAGACCACTTACATCCCCGCAGGAGCTGAACCAGAACGTCAACGCTGGCTTCGTGATCAACAACCCGAGCGTGAAGCTGTCCTTCCCAACTGACAGCTCCACGGCTTCTGCCCAGGCGCGTATCAACGCCGCCGCGGTGACACTCCAGAACCTGCACGGTCCCGGCCAGGGCTGCCCTATCGTCTCTACGACGTTCACCGCCCAGAGCAACGCGATCAACGCGGGCCAGGACCCGTCCACCGTCGTCGTGCCCGGCCCCGCCGCCGCGACTGGTGCCGCGCCCGCGCCCGCGGCGGCCTCCCCGGCTCCCGCTGCTCCGGCCCCGCCGGCAAACAACGCTGCCGCAGGCGCTGCGCCGGCCGGTGCACCTTCCGCGGCGCAGATCGCGCAGCTCGCGCCCCCGCTCGGCTTCACCGCGGGCAAGAACCCGACGGGCACCGGCGACTGCGACGGCGCGGTCAACGACGCGAGCGGCAACCCCATCAAGGTGCCCTGCACGTGCCCGCCGTCGCAGGACGTCTACCTCGCGGCGCTCACGACGAACGTCCAGGCCGGCAAGGCTGTCAACAAGTGAGTCTCCACTGTCTCTCGCTCGCGATACATGTGCTGATGGCCGTTGCTAGCCCCTCGGTTGCTGTCAGCTTCCCCACCGGCTCGTCGAAGCAGGAGCAGGCCGCGCGTATCGAGGCTGCGCTCGTCACGATCCAGAACCTGAACGGCCCCGGCGTCGGCTGCCCCGCCGCGTCGACCACGCTCTCGTCGCAGCTCAAGACTGCTCAGTCATAAGTCACGCGTTTTGGGACTGTGGGCTGCGTCTAGGTTATCTTCCTTGGGAATCGGGAATCCCCTCTTGTAGCGGTAGTGATAGAGTCGAAATTGATGGTGCTAGACACCCTGGGTCACTCAATCCTTCGTCTGTCTGATGAATCTGCCGACAGTGCGTCCAGCGTAGCATGGAGGCTGGTGTGACATTTCGACACTTTGCAAAATGATAACGGTCGTGTCGAGCTGCCATCAACAAACTGCGACTGCCCAGGTTCGAACCAGCGACCAGGGCTCTGGAGCCCTAACCCTAGTGATGCCATACGAATGCTCCCAACCGCGACTCATTTGAACTTGTGCCTCGACCTTCAAAGCCGCACTAGCCACTTATGGACCCTGTTGCGACCACGCAACCTCATCCCGGTCTCCACACTTTGCGCCAGCCTCCTGTAAGCTACCTTTTCCCGTCAAGTATACCAAGGCCAGCATGACTTCGAATCAAACTTTCGCTGGCAGTGATGCAAGCTCACGGTCAGGTGGTCCTCCATGCTCACGGATAAACATATGAGCACCGGTCCTGGACGCACCGAGGGCACTTGAGTAAGTGCTTGAAGCATGACCCTCGCAGGGCCTGCTCCCGCTGACCTTTCACGCCAGTCGCACAGATGCCCACTGCTCCTGTAGACGACCAAGGCACGGTCCTCTACTACGAGGACACTGGCCCACCAAATGAGTTGTCAGACTACCTGACAGTCGTTTTGGTCCATGGCTTGACCTTCCATAGTGGCGAGTCGTCTCCATGATGCAGCGGTATGAGTGCACTGAGTATATTCTAGGTATATTCCGACGCGTATTGCCCTACTCGTCGACGTACAATCTGCGGATCATCACCGTCAACATGCGAGACTATCCTGGCTCGACCGGCTACACGCTAGAGCAGCTCAGGGCGCTTGGGAGCTCGGACATCGCAGTCCAGGACGAGGCAATGAAGACGCATGGCGCGCAGCTTGCTGCGTTCCTCGTACATGTGGTCAAGAACCTCGGGATCAAGCCTATCCAGCTGGTCGACGGAAGGAGGACGAATGGGCTGGCACTATCGACCTGGTCGATGGGCAACATGCTCGGAATGGCATTCCTAGGGAACGCCCCGAGACTCCAGAAGGAAACTACCGACTTTCTCGTTAGATATCTGCGCACGCATGTCATGTTCGGTGAGCGATATACTCCCGCCTCTTGTCTGAAACTTCGTGCTAACTGGCTCCGCCAGACTCGGCGAACTCAGTCTTGGGCCGCGTGCCTCCTAGCGAAGGCGTTTACCATCCACTTCGCGACATGTCCATGACGCTACGCGAGCGCGGCGAGCGCTTCAGCATCTGGGTCTCTGCGTACTTCGAGCAGGCACCTTCGCTCGACGACGTCACTATTCCGGTGCTCGAGGCGCGCAAGGAGGATCCGTCGAAGGTACCGACGCTCGAGCGCATGGCCCCAGAAGAGCTCGCGAGCATCACCGACAACGGTGCGTACGAACGCTCAAGCCACGCCCTGCTCAAAGTCTCGCGCGAGGTCCTCCACGCGAACGTCTTGCGGGCGCTCGTCGACACGGACGGTGTCTGGCCGGACGTGAACGTGCTCGTGCTCTGGTGCGACGCGAGCATGCACGATTGCGTCTGGGCGGCGAAGTTTGTCGCGAACCTGGAGCGTGAGCCTCCGGAAGAGGGAAAGCACAAGCGAAGGATTGATGTCGAGCGGCTCTCAGCTGCAAATCATTTCGTGAGTTGATGCCAACCTCAAGGCGTAACGCGTTCTAATTCCTACGGGGTAGGTGCACTGGGACGCTCCGGAGCAATTCATGCAGACATTGGCCGATAGACTGGGAGCCTAGCTGACAGCCCGAATGTGAGCTGTCGCGGTAGTAGTTCATTGTTGTACGTTGTAACACTCTGGTATGGCCCATCTGCTCTGGCATTGATCCTTGGACTTATTCTTGAAGATACGTAGGAAAGGACATACCAATTCTGTTGAGCATCTTAGCATAGCGCACACAGCCCTCTTCGACTATCGCGAAATTCAAGCATTATATGAAGGCAAAATTGAGAACATCACAACAAATTAGTCCTCAGATAGCTGGTACTGTACATGACGATAATCTACAGTGGGTACACGCTCAGTTTCTTTTCACCTGCAGAATCGAGCGGCCAAGGGGAGAACGCGACCTGAGGATTCTCCGAAGGATCAACATGGGACCCGTTGACGCGTACGTCGACCGCCGGGAACACTTTTGTGGTCGACTCTAGCCGCAGGCGGAATTTCTGCCCGAGCTGCCAGCCAAGCAGGCCCGCGAGCTTGTCGACGTGTGCCATGACGGCGTTGCCTGCGCGCAGAGCAACACGCTCGAAGCGCACGGGCGCGCCGTTGCGGTACACTGTCACGGGCACGACGACGCCATCGTGCGCCTGGAGGTTGTCGACGAAGACGCAGTCGACGCCGGCCTCGCCGTCCTTCATGCCCGCGGGGAAGAGCCGCCCCTTGCCATCGCGCTTGCCGTGGACCCACGTGCCGCTGTACGTGCTCTTGTCGGCGTACGTGATGACGCCCGAGCCGTGCGGCGCGCCGGCGCGCACGTCGCCGATGTAGCGCCAGCCCTCGTCCTGGCTCACGAGGATGCCCCAGCCCTCCTGGTTCAGCACGTTCCACTCGAGCCGTGCGAGCCCGTCGCGCGAGAGGCCGTACGTCAGGAACGCGACGTCGTTCGACGCCCGCGCGATCTGCAGCGCCTGCGCGAGCGACGCGGTCTTGTCGTCTAGCTTGAGCAGCTGCGCGTCGAGGACCGGGTCCGCGAAGAGCGTGACGTAGTCCGTCTGGCTGGACCCTGGCGCAGGAGCAGGCGCAGGAGCCCCTGGAGGAGGCGGGTTCGCAGGGGTGCCGTCGAGGGTCGAGCGCCACTTGCGGATGTCGTCGCCGAGGACGGAGTACGTGTTGAGAAGGTTGGTGAAGCGAACTGAGGCAGGGATGAGGACGACTGCGACCGCGCTCTTGTCTTGCCTGTTCATCTTCGTCTGCAGGCCGCTGACGGAGACGATCGGGAAGCCGTGCTCCTTGCCGGCGCGCACCCACTCCATCATGCTCGCCCAGAGCTCGCGGTCCGCCTCGTACTGCGTCAGCTCCTGTGCGAAGCGCGTCGCGACCTCCTTGTGGAACGTGACGGGCTGCTTCTCGTACGCCTCTGCGGAGCGGAAGGCTTTCAAGAAGTTGCGGAGATCGGCGCGCGCACGGGACACGAGGTCGGCGACACGCGCGCTGCTCTCGCGACAGGAAGCGTTGAAAGTTGGGAAGACAGTGCCTTGCGCCTCAACGCTCGACGAGAGCCACTCGCGATTCCTCTCGAGGGTGATGATGCGGTCGTAAAGGGAGGCGAGCGCCTTGATGTCGGCGTCGTCGAGGTCGTGGAACGTGGGGACGCTGCTCTGGAACCAGGCGAGGGGAGTGAGGGTGATCTCGCAGGGGACGCCGTCGCCGTCGATGAAGCTCGTAGCCTTCTTCATGACTGCGAGGAGGTCTGGCGCGTTCATGGGCACCTTCTCGTCCTTGCGCTGGAAGTCGCCCTCGAGGCGCACGGAGAGGTTGAACTTGTTGATCTCCTCCTTCTCCTTGCTCGTGAGCTCGGCCTCGCCGCTGGCGCCGAAGGCCTTGCCCATGCCCTTGAAGACCTCGAGCGTGAACTTCCCATGGACATCCGTCTGCGACGTGGACACGTCTCTCGTTTGGGTCACCGTGCCCATGACATGCCCGCCGTAGGCGATGGAGGTGACGACGTGCGTCGCGTGGAGCATGTCGATGTCGTCCTTGGTGAGCTTCTGGAGGTGCCGCACCTGGTTGACGTCCATCGTCTCGTGCACTGTGCGTATGCGGACGACCGACGCGACGCTCAGCGACTCGCTGTTGGAGGTCTTGCTGTCGAGGTAGGAGCCCATGCCGCCGACGGTGATGGCGCCGCCCATGATGGATAGCGAGAGAGACGCGTCGATGCCGAGCGAATTTGCGCGGGCCATGACGCTGTTGACTTCATCGTAGGTGTTCCTAGTGTTCTTCACCTCCTGCCTGATCGTGACCGGCTTGATGTCCTTCTCGAGGAAGAGACGAAAGCCAGATATCAGCGTAGAGGAAGTCGCGTCGTAGAGCTGGCCGAGATAGCTAGCCCGACCGAGAGCCTGAATGGTGAGCTGGGCACGCTTTTCCTCTGACATGACTATTATCCAAGGTAAGCCTACGTCCTATCAAGGAATTATGCAGCATACTCACCGATATGAGGACGTCTGATCAGGTTTGTGTAGGATAACAACGAATCTGAATCGAAGGGCGAAGGTCTATGCGCGGATAAGCTTTCGGAAACCTTGGGAGGTCAATGAGGCTTACTTTAACCAGGAGCAGAGGACGACGTCGGAACAGAGGGTGAGGATATGTTCCCGCGCAGGTGGCCTCTATATCTACGCTGCACCTTCCTGACCAGCAATGTCCTAGACGGCATTGCGAAGTGCGCAGCCTACCGTGCATCTCTTCAACGGCGACGCAGACGTTCCGAGCAGCTGTGCCTCGCTAGCTCGCCTGCCGTGCCTTCGTGCCTTCGTGCCTGGGTCGAGTGCAAAATGGAGGTCGAGTTCAGGCGCGCATGCCCTGCTGTCAGGCACCTCTACACCTACCTTCATCAGAGGACCCGACGTTGTTCTTACGATGCATTTGCGCGAGCAGTTCAACGCGGCGCAGTCCAGCTTCCGGCCGTGCGAGGCACGATTTCGGTCCCAGGCCAGGAACGCGACCCCGGAGCCTCGGGTGCGGTGTTTGAGGCGAGAATTCATTTTGTGCGCCTCGTCGGACGCCGCCGGTACGCATTCAGATTCCAGGAACCTGCCAGGAACGGAACAATCTCTACGTGCAGATCTTGATGGAACCTTGGCGATCATCGCGAGCAGTCGCAGGCACGGAGTCCACAGCCTCGACCATGTGTCCGCGCTTCCGCGTTAGCCCCGGCGACGTGGAGCGTGCGGATTTCGCACGCGGACCTTGTCTTCTGCTCCCATCACACGTCTTCACTCCAACGCGCGTCGCTTTGCTCGATGAGCGAGTCGGTGCTGCAGCTGTACCGATAGCGGGCAACGCTGGGCTCAGGTACAAGGTACGCCAGGCACTGCATTTGGGTGAAAGTAGTGTTGGACTAACGCGGTGTCTTGAGGCACTGTCCCTCGCGCGAGGGCGAATCTGGCGAAGGCTCTGCTGGCCCACCTCGCTCATTCGCGTCCCAGCATACTCGCTTCATCTTACGTACGCCACGGATACGATGTCATCCCCAGCAGACCCTGCCCCGCTCCCTTCGAAGTACGTCGCTTTCTATACTCGAGTCGTCGAGTGTACGAATAAATTATTCCACTTAGCGATACCACTTCGCTCCGGCAAGGCTATCTGAGCACGAACCACAAGCAGATCAACATCTTGCTGCTCAGTGAGGTCGGAGTGGGCAAGACGGTCTTGCTAGACCTCATCGCGAACACGCTCGCCGCCCGCAGCAGCGACGCCTACACTCGATACCACGATGCGGCGAACGAGGGAGACCCTCGCGGTCCTACCAGCTGCACTCGCGACGCCCGCGTCTACACCTTCACGTCTACCAACGGCGTCAGCGTACGCATCCTGGACACTCCGGGGTTCGGTGGCGGGGACGGGGGAGCTGGAGACCAAGACCGTCTGCGGCAGATCGTGACGCGCATCCACGAGCAAGTCCCCACTATTCACGCTGTCTTCATCCTCATCCGCGGAACCCTCACCCGCTTCACTTGTCGTACGGACTACTCCCTCTCCATGATCACGTCCATGCTTCCACGACAGTATCTCGACAACATCGCTCTCGTCTATACAAGTGTCGCTTCGCCGTTCTCGTGGACCTTCGATGTTCGGAGCTTGCCAGAAGCCCTCTCAAAAGCAAGATATTTCTTGCTTGACAACCCTCTACCCCTGCGAGCACGCCTCCTAAACCAGAAAGCTCGCAAGGACACTCCACCTCGTGCGCTCGACGAAGAGGAGGAGGAGATGCTGAGGTCCCGGGAGGCGGACGCGTTGAAGTCGCTATCTATTGTCTTCGATTGGATGAACACCCTGACGCCGCAGGCGGCGAAGGATCTGACGTCGATCTGCAGGACCGCGTACGCGCTGCATATGAACGTCCTGCAAGTCTTCTCTCCATCCTCTTCCTCCCCAGTACCTGTCGCTTCCCATCATTCTCATGAATACCCAGTACGTGCTCAGCTGTAACATTTTTGCCCAGCTTCTGACCAGACTCACAGTGGGCAGACCACGTCCCCGTTCAGCCGGACGAGAGCACGGACTTCTACCTCGGCGAAATCGCGCGCCTCTCGAAGGGGTATGGCAAGCTGTCACTCTGCGGCGCCTACAAGGCGACGCTCCTCAGAGCGGTCAACCTTCTCGAGTACGATATCGCGAGAGGCCGCCAGTACGGAACTCTTCCAGAGACGCTCACTGCCTCCCAGAGCGCGGTCGATCGGCTGAAAGCACAGCTTGATGTCTTAGTCCGCGCAGAGCAAATTCAGAAATGACCTGCGCCTCATGTATTTTGTATGGTGTATGCTATCATCTGCGTTGTTGGCCGACTACGGGCATCCTGGAGCCTGGAATGTCGGGTCTGCGGCACTGAGCGTGCCAGCGGTATTTGTTTGCGCATATTTGCCCCAGGGCGCCCTCGGTGCCTTGGGCAGGTACCCGAGCCGGCTCTGCCCTTCGACCGCGACCACCATCTTCATACGCCTCGGCCCCGCAGACAAAAGCGTAAAAGAACAACATCCGGCCGTCGTGCAAAGGCACAGAAATGCAGGCACCACTTCAGAATCGGCCAGGCACGCGTCGGCACCGCCCAGGCGCCGCCGCTGCGTGGCAGACGGATATGTTCCCGTGAGCACGCACTGCGGCTCGTCGTCGAAATGCATTGTACTGAACGCCCTGTTAGGCACAGCTTTGAGTAACGGAGAAAGGTACAGGCCGTCCTGAAGGCGGTGGAGGTCATTCGTCGTGGGCTTGCTGCACGTATTTAGATGACCTCGAACCGCGACTTTTGACAAGTCTCTTCCCTCTGCCGTTCACAAGCACCATCCTATCCTCCACTATGTCTACGACGTAAGTTGATGGACGTACCAGTCTGATCAAGTCTGTAAGGCTGACCGTATTTCCAGTGTTTCTTCGGCTGGCTCGGCCGTCGTTACCCCCGCGAATCCTGCGGCGGGCTCTTCCCAACCTGCTCCGTAAGTCGCTGCGCATTCACATCGAACTTGCAAAATCTGAGGCTTGATGTTGTAGTGGAAGTGCGGTCACCACCGCTCCATCCACCACACCCGCTGTACCTGGCGCTCCCTCAGGGCCGGAGCTCGCCGCGAAGTAAGCTTCTTCGCCATTCCTTGGTTCAGGATCCCATTGACCTTCATGACATGTAGTGACGTGGATTCTCTGCGCAAGGGAATCATTAAGACGACCAAGCACAGGAAGGAAATCACCCTTCTCCTCGTCGGAGAGACCGGCGTGGGCAAGACGTCCGTCCTGTCTCTCTTCGCCAACGTCCTTGCCGGCCATTCGCCAGATCAGTACACCGACGTGGAGGACAAGGGCAACGAGCAGGGCGGCTCGCAGAGTCAGAGCCAGACGAACGCGGCGAAGCTCTACGAGTTCACGAGCCAGAACGGCGTCACTCTTCGGATCCTCGACACTCCAGGTCTCGCCGACACTCGCGGCCTCGCCCAGGACGAGCTTCACAAGGAGAGCATCGCCCGGGCTATCCAAAGTCACATCGTCACCATCACCGCCGTCCTTGTCCTCGCCAACGGCACCAACCCCCGTCTCGGCATCGCCACGCAGTATGCGCTCACCACCCTCACGTCCATCTTCCCTCGCACTCTCGCCGACAACATCGGCCTGATGTTCACGAACGTCGCCAACCCCATGTCCTGGAACTTCGACAAGTCGAAGGTCGACGCCTCCCTCGCCGATGCGATCCAGTTCCCTCTTGACAACCCTGTCGCTGTGCAGAAGAAGTTCCTCGAGCTGAGCAAGCAGAAGGGCATCACGCCGGCCAAGGTCGAGAAGCTCCGCGGCATCGTCAGGGACAGCGAGCAGAACGCCCTGGAGATGCTCGTAGAGCTCTTCGACTGGGTCGACATGCGCACGCCCCAGCCGACGAAGGACATCGTCTCGCTCTACACCCAGACGCAATCCATCGACCAGAACATCGCGAACGCGCTCTCGCGTATGGATGCGTCTGCGAAGCAGCAGATCAAACTGCAGAAGATAATGGACGATCTGGGAAAGGCAGAACAGGTAGGCAGAACCCCATTCTCTCCCGTCGGGTATTCGGCTAATAGCGTCGCGTTAGGACATCAACTACTACAAGGACAGGACGGTGGTAGAGACGCCGGTCGATGTTCTCGTCCAGGTCAAGACCGAGAGGCACAACACGCTCTGCACGGGCATCGCCGACTGCCGCTCGAACTGCCACGAGGGCTGCGGCCTCGACTTCGCACTCAAGGACTCCGAGCTCGCGGACTGCTCCGCGATGCAGCCAGGAGGCAACACATGCAACGTCTGCCACCACCCGCGCCAGAACCACAAGCACTTCAACGTGAAGTGGGACACGGAGACACAGACGCAGAAGCTGCCGAACCCGGACGCGGTGCAGCGCCTGAAGGACGCACGCACGGCCAAGGACGCGCAGCAGCAGGCGCGCGAGATCGCGCAGGGCTTCATCGACGAGTACGCGCGCGACATCGAGACGTACACGGACGAGATCGCGCGCCTCGCTGAGGAGTACAGCAAGCTCGCGCTCTCGGGCAGCTTCGCAGGCCAGGTCGAGAAGTCTGTCCAGCTCCTCGACTACAACCTTGAGAAGATGAAGAGCAACGGCACCCCGTCGGAGACGATCGCGCAGGTGCAGAGCTGTCGCAACAGCATGCAGGCGAAGCTGGACTTGCTCAAGAAGGCGCGCGCGGACGAGCGTAAGCAGCGCGTGACGAACGGGGTGCTGAACAAGCTTGTGAACTATCTTGTACAGTAGCCTGTGCTATTTCTGCTGTTCATGATTGTCTTCGTACAGTGATGTTCGCGATATAGCTCTGCTAGCCAGCATCCTGCGCAGTGATGCTTGCGTGGCAGCCGGCTGCTGCCCGACCGCGATAACCTGGGCCTGTCGCCAACTCTGCTGGTCGTCCAGGAGCGATTCTGCAGGCGAGACATTGAGCTCTTCCCCGACACCTCCTGACAGGCACCCGGTACAGAACGGCACCCCAGATCCAATCTCGCCGAAAGCGAGCTCGCTCATGGGTCACGCCTACGACCACCTGGGAAATCACGTAGGCTGTACCGCCCGTGCTGTCACTGTCAGCACTGATCATCGGATTTCACGCAGCCGTCTTCGCTGGGGACCTTCCGCGGCCAGACTCTCCTCTGCAGAGCGCAGCGAGTCTCGGCGTGCTCGTGTGCTCGAGCACACGAACGGCTGAGTCGAGTCCTATGCTGGTACGATAATTCCGCGCACGCGAAAGAACGAAAGAGCTTCGACGCTGTGGGTCCTCTGGATCATACAGGCTCCTGCGTAACCTTTCTCAGCACGCCGTTCACCAGCCGCGAAGCGCGCAGTCAATCTGTGGCGTGTCCGCGAAGCGTACGTCAGCCGGACCCTTGGCACGATCACGGTGCATCTATGGTTCTCGACTCGGGCGCAGGTTTGCGCTGTGCTTATGCGCGCGTGCTCTCCGAGTCTGTCAGACGCATTACTCAAATTCCAGCGCTCGGCCAAGGTACGCAGGTCAGCTGAGCAGAGGCGGGCAGGTGTGTGGCGTAGGCTTCACTGCAGACCGTCGTTGACGTCTTGAGAACTGGGCCCCTTTCAAAGCGCACAGCTGACGCTAGCCTCTATGACCTTGGTGTCTGGATGAGCTGCTGCACGCCAGGCTTTGTTCAATTCGATTTTCTCGATCGAGCTGAATTTCTCTCACGGAGTACGTTAGGACGATTGTCTGCGCCCGCAGAGCTCGATGTTTGCCTTTGCAGCTGACAATTTGCAGGACCCAATTATTTACTAGAGCCTCACCGCATTTCACAAGTTGGCCGTGGATTCCCATTGCTGGTCGACGCCTGCGTCTAGTAACAGATGCCGATCATATAACTTACTTTCGAGCAACAGCCGCCACAGACCATATGCAACGCACTACGGCACTGAAATTCGTGCCGCAAAAAGCTAGGATCTTACCATCGCTGACCTCTACGAAGCCAGGTGAATATTTTCGCACGTGGTGTACTAGCTGACCCACCGTCGACATGCATCCGCCTCGCGATGCACTTTGCGGCGCATACTGCGTTGAAGAAGTCTAGGTGTCGGGCATTGAGTCGTTCGTATACTGGATAACTTGCCTGAAGGCCTAGAAGAGGGTGCCCTGTCGACTACAAGAGATCCTTAAGGTTAGTGCCCCAGCCCGAATACTCTCGTGCTTCTGAAAGCTTACGTGCCCTGCTCCTCAGGCAGGTGTCATGAACGGGACATGTGTCTCAATAATTTCAACTCACCAGCGCGGAATCAGCGCGATTTCGTTCATTCACTACCCAGTTGGCTGAAATGTTAGCGTCTGCCGCAGGCATGCTACCGTGTGGCGCAAACTCAAGGTCACGGTTCAGCGAACGCACCGCGCAGGCCATTCAAACGCTGTCCGAGGCCCGTTATGAGGGTACGAAATTCATGGCAATACCCAGCGCTTTGCAGAGGACTGCACGTATAAAGACTGGGGCAACGCGGTGGATCCAGCAGCGATCTCAGCAGCGCAATTCTCCTCGCACTCTTCACACTCCTCACAGCCATGTCCGAGTCCATCGATCGCCCCGAGAACGTCGAAGAGATCCTCAAGAAGCTCTGTGCGATCACCGCCGAGCTCAGCCGCGATGGAGGCGAGGACAGCGTCGACGAGGCCGCTGTGAAGCGGCGCGTCGTCGCCGAGTCCGACGGCGCAATCACCTTGGCCACGCTCAACCAGACCCACCTCGTCCGCGTCACCGTCAACGACAGGAACGTCGAGGGCCGGATGGTCATGGGCAACGCCCTCAAGTTCAACGGCGTGATCAACGGTGGGTGCTATCGGGTTATTGCTCGCCGGATGTTATATTGACGCGATTTATTGCAGTCGCGTCGTGGACGGGCAATAGCAACGGCTGGCTCTCCCAGTGGCAGGGCAGCGGTCAGGTAACCCTCAACTTGTCTAACACCCGCCCCCCTCAGGGGAACCAGCTCGCGATCACTTTCATCCGCGGAACTGGAGCTGTGGCAGCCATGGTGCGTGTCCTTGTTACAAATATGCGACCTATAATCTGAATGTACTGTTTTAGTATCAAGGTGCTTAATAATCTTCCGGCCAAGTGTGGACTCCTGTGCTGACAGAATGAACAGGTAACCCGCTCAACGACGGTGGCGTTGTGCTTCAGGGAACCGGGGTCGGGAATCTCTTCGATTGATTGATCGCAGGGTGCAACGACTCTGAGGAAGACAAGTGGCAGATTCTGGAGCGACCGTGACTCTTTTGTACAGTATCCCGGTCTGGAAGCAGCATCGGGAATGGTCATCGCGCACTTATTGAATTCTACATGAGCGAGTAGGACAGATACCAGTATACTTCGATTTACCGGAGACAGTGCGGTAAGAGCGCCTCGAGAGTGTCTCAGATGCAGAATAAGCAGACGCAAAGTAGACGTGTTTTCTGCTAGACATCGCAATATACCAGCATGTCACTTCGCAGATGAACAAAGTAACCGCTACACTAGCGGTCAAAGCTCAAGCTTCACGCTGTCAAGAACCAAATCTACCACTGCAAACGACCAGATAGCGCAGTGTGACTTCGCCTCGCGCCTGCGTCACCCTCGATGCGCCGAAGATGTGACGGTGACGAAGAACGACTTCGCGCATTCTTCACCAGGAACACGCGCCCCGCCAGCCATAGCAAGTCCTCTGCCTTTCAGAGTAGCCCTGACATGCGCCTGCCCTAAAGTCACGCTTTGGGGGACGTCGCGCAATAAACGGCCCGTCGCCGCGAGCAACCATCCCGATTTTTTCTCCCTCCTCCCTTCCTCTACCTGTGCCCTACGCTTCTCGAGAGCACAATTTCTTGTATACCTGGCTAGTTGACCCGCGCAGATAACTAACTTCATGCAAGACTTAGTACGTGACACTCTCCGACGATGGCAGTCCCGATGACAGCTGACGCCGAGCGTCATTTGCTCTAGCTTCTGTTTGCCTTCTACGTCTCAATTCCCAGTGTAGCTTTACAACCACGATACGAAATCAACGACTCAAACAGCCTCTGGACTTCCAAGTCGCTATATGCACCCGCTGTGGCGCGCCTTCCGGATCTGGGGTAGCGGCGGTGATGCGCCTTTTGGACCCGGGCGGAGACAATTATAGACGCCAGCGTCGGGACGCTCCAAAATTAGCGCCAGGGCTGGAGAGCCTGGGAGAGCCTGTAGCACTAAGACCTCGCCTCGATGCTTGCTCCCCTTCCTCCTCCTCGACGTCCGTCGCAGGACCCAGGTCTGCCTCGGTAGCCTCTCCACACCTCCCTCCTAGCTACTCGGATGTGGGCGACGACAAAGTCACACTTCAACTTCTACCGCATACACCTGCTTTGCTTGTGAGTCGCACCCATGCTCCCGTCGGCGCTGTCTTATGGCGAAATTCCCGCCCGCGCTTGCCCCATTCCAGCATCCTTATCCCCATCGCTGTCGCAGGCATATTTGTGGCATCCAATGGCAGATTCACGATCGAATACATCGACGCCCTCTTTGTCTGTGTCAGTGCCGCAACAGGGACGGGCCTCTCCACTATCGATTTGAGCTCCTTGACTGCCTGGCAGCAGACTATCCTCGTAATTTTGGAGATTGTGGGAAACCAGGTGCGTCCTTACCCCTATTGTACTGCAGCTTCTGATCACGAGGAGTCGAACCGACCGGCAGGTCTTTGTCTGCTGGATTGTCGTTTATCTTAGAAGGTACGCCGTTCCCGATACCACTCTGAACTCTGCTTCATGGTTTTGCTTGTGCCTGCAGATATTACTTCAGAAAGCGTCTAGGTCATGTAGTCGAGGCCGAGTTACAGCGGTCATGGACGCGCCGCGACACGCAGCACAGTTCACACTCGATGCACGACCTGCGCGAGCGCACGCGTCTCGGCTCCTCTTCGCCACGTCCCGACTCCTCCTCGAACCTGGAGCGCAAGATCACGAACCAGTCTGCACGGCCGCTGCGCCCCGACATGGTGCGCCGCGTCGACGTCGCGCTGCAGCCGGTCGACCCGAACGGCGTGCCCGCGCGCACGGCCACCTTCGACAGCACGCTCGTCCGGCGGCGCGCGCACTCGAACAACATGGCACACGACACCAGCTTTGGCGGGTTCCCGGGCCCGCAACAGGTGCTCGCGCAGACCTCGCAGCGGCTCTTCCCCCAGCTGCACCGCACGCTGCAGCAGACGCTCACGATCCCGCGCACGGCGACGCTCATCCCGCAGAACACGCGCGCCCCGCAGCCTGCGGCGGCGCCCGTGCGCCCCGTGCCGTACCTGTCGTTCCCGGCGGACGTCGGCGGGAACTCGCGCTTCAAGGGCCTCAGCGAGGAGCAGATGCTCGAGCTCGGCGGTGTCGAGTACAGCGCGCTCAACGCGCTGATGTGGATCGTGCCCCTGGTGCGTGTTCTATCGCTTTGTACGCGCACGCGCTGACTGCGGCGCGCAGTACTACTTCGGCTTGCTCGCGGTCGCGATTGTCATCATCACGCCGTACATGGCGACGGCGCACCAGTACCGCGACGTGTTCCTCCCGCCGATGCAGCACCGCAAGATCTCGCCGATCTGGTACGCCGCCGTGTCTCCGCCGGTGTGTCGACGATCTCCGCTGACGCGCCGCACAGGTTCTCCGTCTTCCAGGTCACCGGCGCGTGGGCAAACACGGGCATGTCGCTCGTCGACCAGAACATGATACCCTTCCGGACTGCGTACCTCCTCATATTCGTCCTCTTCTTCTGTGTGCTTGCTGGCAACACCGCATACGTAAGTATTCCCTGCTCCGACCTGAGTCCACGCTGATCGCTGCCCACAGCCCGTTTTGTGCGTCTCCCGCACAGTTGCTAAAAATGCACTGCTGACATAGCGTCGCGCGCCAGCCTCCGCTTTATGATGTACGTTTGGAGGACTGTCGCACAGACCACATCGTAACAAGTGTCATAGCTGGTGTCTATACAAGGCCTTCCCGAAGAAGTCCCGCACACACGAAGCGCTCAAGTTCCTTCTCGACCACCCGCGCCGGTGCTTCATCACGCTGTTCCCAGGACCACAGACCTGGCTGCTCTTCTTCGTGCTTTTCCTAATGAAGTGCGTACCTCCCGCCCTTCCAATTGTGTCCGCTGACACCCCATGCAGCGCGGTGCTCTTCGCCGGCGACCTTATCTTGAATATCGACAACCCAGTGACAGACGCGATACCCATCGGCACGCGCATCGCCCTCGCCGTGCTGTCCTCCGCAGCGGTGCGCAGCGCGGGCTTCCAGGGCGTCGCGATCTCGTCGCTAACGCCCGCGACACAGTACGTGCCTCGTTCTCCATCTCGCCCACAGCTTTGACGTTCCGCAGAGTGCTCTACGTCGTCATGATGTACATCGCGGTATACCCCATCGCGATGAGGTGCGCCCAGTCCGCCGCCCGCTCGTCGTCTCATGCTGACGCGGCCCTAGCGTGCGCTCGACGAACGTGTACGAGGAGAACTCGCTCGGAATATACCCCGAGGACGACGACGAGGACGACGAGATCGACGAGCAGGCGCTCGACGTGAAGGAGCACCGCGTGCAGATCTGGGGGCGCCACCTCATGCGCCACCTCCAGAAGCAGCTCTCGTTCGGTGCGCCCCGCCCTGTGGCCGGCCTTGCCGTCTTGAACTGACGTCGTGTTAGATATGTGGTGGCTCGCAGTGTCGCTATGGCTGATTTGTATTGTTGAGGTGAGTGCCCGATGTTGTTGTGCGAGGGTCGCGTCTCATATCGTGCGATAGCGCTACGGAATCATGGACCCAACCAAGCCATGGTTCAACGTCTTCGCCATCCGTACGTCCCGCCCCTCTGCCCCACTGCCCCATGTTAACCCACGCCCAGTCTTCGAGGTCGTCTCCGCGTACGGCACCGTCGGCCTCAGCTTGGGCATCCCGACCGTACGCCCCCTCCCTCCTCCCCCTCTCCCCATCCGCTAACGCGTCCCACAGGCGAACTACTCGCTCTCCGGCACATTCCACATCCTCTCGAAGCTCATCGTCTGCGCCGTCATGCTCCGCGGGCGCCACCGCGGGCTGCCCGTCGCGCTCGACCGCGCGGTGCTGCTACCGCACGAGTTCGAGCGCCCCGCGGACGGCGCCGCGCCCGCGCAGGCGCAACCGCACGTCGCGTCGCCCCTGCGCATGGGTGGTGCGCTGCCTGAGGAGCACGAGTACGGCGAGTATAAAGAGCACAAGACGGGGGGCAGCGCGGGCGGGAGCGTGGAAGACTCGGAACGGACGGCGACGGTTACGATGTGACATGACTGTATGACGTTGGTAGATGCATGGCTTCCTCGGATATCCTCATGCGATCTGCTCAAATTCGGCTGGAAACATGCGATCCGCGTGGACGATTCAGGTGTTGCCTGGAGCGCCTCGTATACCCTACCTCTGGGGCGTGTTGAGGCCTCAGCCTCCAGACCAGCAGTGTCGTCACTGTCTCCCGGACACCGAAATCATAGGTATGACATTGTCGTCGTCCTTCTCTCTGGTTCTGCCCGCACTCGGTCTTGCCGTCAGATTTCTGGTCTTCGTTCCTTTTATCACGTCTAAATGCCAGAGAGGCAGGACAGGACACAGACGAGTATTCACGCTGCTGCCCTGCTGTCTGCAGGCATTCAATTCGAGAACAGCGCATATATGACGCGTGTACGGACAAGGATGCGTAAGAGGTCCCGCGCGACATCCGAGGCGCACACAGACGAGATCGCGCCCATCGCCACGCAGTCCAGCGCGCTCGCGCTCGCGCAGCTTCGTAAGTTAGGTCGAGAAGATGAAGCACAACCATGGTTCGGCGAACGTTTGAGGTACAGACCCATCGTGCCAGCAGGCAGGCGAAGCTAGGCTTGCTCACAAAGGCGCGCGTGCACGAACGGGGTGCTGAATGAGGTTGCAAACTATCTTGAATAAAAGCCTGTGTGATCCCCGCCAATCTAGCCCTGCATTCATGACTGATCGCTCCTAAAAAGGTTCCTACATAATGGTGCAACAGCATCCTTCACTTGTATGGGTCTGAGTCGGCATAGACACGGTGGTGTACTGGGCTTGACCCCGAGTGCTCATGTTAGACTCTTTGCTGATATTAGGATTGTTTTTGGAAGATTCAGTGAAATACACACCTTTTTGTCTGACCGGGGCAGTTCGTCGAAAGCCTATGTGTGCCGACTGTCGCAATAATCGGTAGCAGAGCTAAGGAACGATGTCCATCAGCCTATAAATACAAGAGGTATGCAGCCGATAATTGCTGGCCTTGAATAACCTCTTCTGCTAATGTCGAATCAAGTTCAACGATAGTGGAGATGGAAGATGGAAGCTCTCTGAGAGGTGCCAGTTGTGCTCAGTCCATGCCGTCCCCTTCAACCTTTTATAGTCCTTGATTCGAAGATTATGTCTTGAATATTTGCATCATCGCCTCTTCCGACAGAGGACCCTGACTATCCACCTCTGTCTTTTCTGATCTATGGTGTCACGAGCACATGCGTAGCCATACCAGACATGTCGGGAACGAATGCATGACGACAAAGCGAGGAATATGTCGCACAGCTTTCCGGGAGGGAAGCTTGCCTAGAAGGCACCTGCAGCTTCATCGCGCTCCCGACTGCACGCGGAATGAACGTCCTACAGCAACGGAAGGCCTGATGTGGCCAGCTGACTCCCCGATTTCCACCCTCCCGGAGTGTTGCGCATTTATGAAAGAGCCGCTGAGATGGTACTGACCAGGACTGATGATGGGGTACGCCGATCTGGCACAACAGGGAAAGTCTACTAAAGGTGTTAGGCTACTGAGTAGGTCCCTGCGTTTCCGCGGGCCGTTACCCAGAAATAGTACAGGTGCTCCACGACCAGGGGGACGCTGTTATGCAGCTATGAGCTGAAGGTTTAGGATTCCTGCACCATGGTAAATGCGTTAGCGCTCCGCGGTAGAAGCGAAAGAGATATACGGGGTCGTACGTACCGTATCTGGACGCCCAAAGGTGGGGCTCGCCTTGAGACGCTCTTAAGATTAATGAAATATGCCTGAGCGCATGGCTTGCCGGTAGCCCGTGAGCTGTTGGAAATCAGCTCGATAAGTAATCCTACGCTAGAGATCCAAATCATTGCATGTACAGAGAAAAACACCGTACTAAAAGGGCGACTGCATGAGACAAAGCCTCAATAATACGTCACATTTGCCCGTGTTCTCGAGTGCCTATCGTACACAGGTGAAATGGGATTGAAGTTGTCGTGGATGCACCGTATCTGGGCCTTCAAATTGAATCTCGAAGTCTGAAGTTTCAATGTACAAGATCGCACCCAATAGGATGCTATCTACATAATGACACAGCAGCAGCATCTAGTGCCTTTTGCAGCGCCTGACCCGGAGGCGGGAGCCGACGCGAAGTTTGGATAGGGTGAATGAGCAGTCTGACCCTGAGCCTGTGCCTCCGTAACGGTCGTATGATCAAGCCTCCCACGATTCGTCTGCGCGGGAGGCCCTGCAAGAAGACCTCAGGTATGTAGAAAAAGAAGCTGACACAATGAGTCTTACCTGGTTGATCTGCGCTCATATCCGGACAAGACGACACGTCATGTTGGGACCTAGCCAGCTCCTGCGACGGCGGAGGCGGTGAATCAGGCACTGGCATATTACTATTCGGCCCAGTCTCGGATTTGGGCGTCGCTGTATGAGGTACGGGCATTGATGGAGGAGCAGCCAGTGGTTCTGCTAAGAATGGATTAGTCTCAGTCCGGAGCTCGCGTATATGCGCTTCGATCTCCTACCCCGCCAAGCCGATGTTGAAGCCTCTGGATATTGATACGCATGTGGACTCGTCGATTCGGAAAAGGCCCTATCGCTTGCATGTGTTTGAACGTCTTCATTTACATAGGGGACAGGCATTGTGATTCGTTTTGAGGTGCCTGTCCCGAAGTCCGGCGTAGGGGAGTGCAGGGGAGTTCCTGCTGGAGACATTGACCGCGTAGATGCTGGCCTGCTGTGTGTTGCATCGATGCTCTTTGATTCCCCGCCATACCTCGCTTGCTCGGGGGTAGGCGTTCTATTCATTTCTGGGCGCAGGAGACTGTCTTGGGATTCCGGCAAGCGCACGGAGAGATATGCGGACTCTGGTGTGCGTGCCGATGGTAGTGTGGGCTCTGGTATGGTCAGGGATATGGCGGGCTCCGGCATGGAGATTAATGGTGTTATGGGCCGGGAAGCGTATGGTTGTGTGCAACCGGGTTCCGGCGTACTTCTGTCTCGAGCATATGGAGGTCTGGAAGCGTCTGGGACGTATGTAGGACCACCATAAGCGTAACTCAACGTAGAGTCTGGCTCAGGTGGAGACTGCGGGTGTCTGATCGCCAAACATCAGCCCAACGCAGCCCTTTGCCCTGACAAAAATGACACCGACACGTATTCGTCGCGATCAGGCAGTATTTGGAGCTGATCGTCTGTCATACTCGTGTCGACGTGGATTTGCGTGATCAAGGACCGAAGACGGCAGGGAAGAGACTTGGAGATCGAGAGAGGACCTACTTTAGCTGCTTCAGCTACTATACATCTTATATCAAAGCTTCACGCAGGGACTTCGAAGTTCGAATCCGGGCGCATCCACGCCCATATCAGTGGCATATGTCGTATCGCACTGTAATCGCACTGGCCTCGTGTGCGCCACGTTCTGTCGCACAATGTCAAAGCAGTGCAGCCCTGAATGCTGTGTTCGACAGCTCGCACAAGGCACTGTCCATGAGTGACCACTCGATTGTTCCACCTCGATTGGCGCCCCCAGCGCCTCCGTGACCTGGTAACGCGGCGTCCGGCTGATCCCGGTGCCCTTACCCTAGGGGCACCCTCGTCGGACTTTAAATTCACTGCCCAGTGCGGCGGCCGCGTCGGGATGGGCGCCAAGCGTCGAGCGGACGGTATGGCCGGTAGCTACATGTATGTATGCTTCGTGGGTGTTCAGAGTGAGTAATAATATGTACTATGTATAACCTGGGGGGAGAAATAGCCTACAGCGACATACAACAGCGCGGACGTTGCTCAAACTCGCCCGCCCGCCATGAGTTGCCATTTCGGGCGACCGTCCGGCCCCTCACACCGAAATTGAAGAAGATATCAGTTACCCCACCCCCGTCCGCAGTATAAGCTATATCTACGGTAATATACAGCTACAATACATGCTTTGTACTTAGAGCTGCTTCGCCAGACTTATGCTGCGCCACTAGAGCGCATGAACGAGCAGTATGTCAGGACCATTGGTACTGGACCCCGGAAACCCCTTACCGCCAGAGCTGCTCCCCGTGTAATACTACACAGCACAGCAGACGCAAGAAAGGAGCTTTGTATCCTATTAACAAGCTCGCTGATCTTTTACAGCGCAACGGATGCAGATCACCAGCTCTCCCGGCGTGTGGGATGCCTTGCACCTCCGGATATGGGGCTGAAGCTTGAAGGACGATATTTTGGCCTGCAATGCTCCCATCTTCCCTTCTGTGGCTCCAAATTGAATCTCAGACTCTTTCTATTCAGTGCTTCAGCTCCGCCAAATTTATCTATATTTTATGCGTACATGTTACGAGGCGCAGAGTGCGCACTCTACCATGAGCACCAGGGCGGGATCCCGACGCCCGCCCGCCGCCGCGCGGACGCCATCAGCGGAGCTGGAAACACATCCTTAGTCACACGGCTGGTTACCCAGCGTGCGCATCACACTGGTCACCATCAGTCACGAAATGGGTAACATCAGACCCTGCGGCGCTAATCGAGGTGGAACAATCGAGCGTATACTCCACTGTCCATATAGGAAGAAATATGGCACAGCCCATGAGAGAATCCTGGAAATCGTGAGGTCACTGAATATAATGCGAGTAGTACAGTGCTGTGCATCTCGTGTAAGGCGGGCTTGAGTACGCGCACGACGTGTGGAAAACGGGATGCGCTGCGTTCACTGTGTAAGTGCCCGGAGGCGTCATGGACCAGAATCGGATAGACTCGAGCGAAAACAACAAAGCCGTTGTCTTTAAGCTTGAAAAGGGTAGGACAGTGCTGTGCTCGTACATGGTACAGCTCGCGTAATGTCTGTTTTGAATGCAGCGCAAATATCGAGAGGCTGTCAGACATTAGAAACGGCGGCAGCGCGGGGTGCGACCACAGAACGGCGCAAGCAGTCGCGCTGCCATGCAAGATACGGATGACTTCACACCACTTCTCTGGCTGTACTGCCACTGTAATGATATTTTTACGACCCCATTCACGCTGTGGCATGGGGATTATGGTATTGCGGAGGTGTCTGGCGGGCTATCCGTCAGCGGCAGGCTTGCTTTGACGAACACGCTACTCATTGACAATTACATGATTATACAGCGACATCTTCCAGCGTCCTCCTCCAGTTTGGGAAGGCATGCGGAACCCGTTTGGGAGGGAGATGCAACCGCAGTCGGATGAGGCGCGTACCCGCGGCTTTTGGCAGCACCTACATGTGAATGTGAGCAAAGCAGTGCGATTTGTCTGGTATCAAACGCACCTGTCTGCAGACCAGTGCGAGAGTTTGCGTCGGAGTGCGCAGGAGACGATGGGCGGATTTTCTCAGTGTGGGGGTCCATAACATAGTGGACAGGGCGGTCGTCCGCGACGTACGCGTCGGACTCCCCCTGAGGAAAGTGCGAGGGAGTTTGGAAGCTGAGAGGGCTGGATGAGCTGTATTCTCGACGAGCGAAGCCAGGTACGCACCTAGGGACCTCAAGGTGCTGAGAACGAGCATGCGGATGATCTGCCATGACGAGGCGATGGATGTGCCGATAGAAGTGATTCGTCGACACCTGGGTTCTGCTTGAAGGGCTTGCCTATCCAGGCTTTATACCGATCCCGAAGCGCAAAAGGACATTGTCGACGGAACCGAGGCGGTGTACGAGCACAAACCCTTGGGACCTCGTGGATCATACCGGATTTCCCCGCTGACGAATCTGACATCCGCGACCGTCAGAGACCCCGGCTGTGCTCATCGACGGGCACAGCGATGACATACCGGTAACAAATCCCTTGAGCTAGAAAACAGCGCGTGGGGCTCGGGCGAGACAACATCTACTCGGCAGTGCGGACCGTGACGTATCCTGTGCAACGACATGAACGTCTATTGGAGCCTAGGAAAGCTGGAATATTATATCTGGACTCACTGATTTCCAGCAGGCCTCGTGGTGTTCCACGTTGTAGGCCTCATCGCACAGGTTGACGTGACAGCCTTGAGCGCCGGAACGGAAGCCGGTCTGTGACGAAGCTGGAGGAGGGGGTCGATTCGAGAGCCTTGCTGCACTCGAATAGGAACCGCATGTCGGCATGCTGGCTCTGAAAAATTTCGGACTTCATCTCAGATATGTATGAGCGCGACATCAGCAACTCAGTGTCTGGTCTTGTACATCCTCGAAATTTCCATAACAATTGGCAAGCGCAAACATGAGCTAACACCACATGGCAATCAGAGCTGTGCACGCACCCGCAGCATGACGAGACCGTGTCGCTGGCAACACCCGTACACGCGAGCATGGCTGCGACAGTCCCTGCAGGGCCGTAGCAGAAACGTAGCGGAAGCGGTGGACCCACCAGATCGCAGATAATCTTATGAAACCTGGATCCGACGCGTAGGGCATGAAAGAAACGTGGAGGTGATATTACAAGGGCAGTACTTTTTAATTAGAAAATTAGAAAGGGTTCATGGGCGGGAGGGAGACTCTATGGGACCTGCTATCGGAACGGAGATAGGCAATTATGGGCGTCATGCAAGCGATATACGATAATGCGACGGCATGAGGATGAGAAATAAAGCGAAGGTGAAGATTGAGAGGTGATAGTCGGAAGGGGTGTCTTCGCGTGTGTCCGCTCGGGGTTTTACAGTAGGGTTCGGCTGCGTCCGAAGGCGGGACAAAAAAAGCCTGGCCACCACCGCAAAGGGCTCAGCAGATGACACAGCTGGAGCAGCAGCCAGCCTCATCTGGGGTCGGCACATAGCCTTGAACAGGCGGGGCAGGCGGGGCAGGCGGACCAGTCAGGGCAGGGGGACCAGTTGGACGTATAGAGGACGATTGTACAGCGGTCGCGGGGTCTGCCGGGGCGCGATCATCTGGACGACGACCTCGTTAATCAGAAGATTACATCGTGAACTCAGAACATACGGGGTTCATAACCGTTGTTGTAAGCCTGGCCGTACCCTCCATTCTGCGGCGGATAGTACACGCCATTTTGCTGGGCATAGTTGGGCTGAGAGCTAGACAGTCGAAAGAAGTGTCAGAGCGTGAGCGATTGAATTGGAAAAGGCAGCACTCACAAAGAGTTGCCAGGGTTTTGAGAGTAGTAGGAGCCGTATCCAGACATGGTGTTAGAGAGCTGGTGTTGGACCGCTGGACCGTGTCGACCTTATATACCGTCGAGGCGAACTTCGGAGCCTGGACAGCCTCCGCCGCTCTCAATGAAGTCGAAGACGGGAAGGGCACAGGCGATGCTCTAGTATGAAACCGAGTACGCGAAATTGCACGTAGGATGACAGGCACCTCAGCGTGGGGAGCCGGCGGCGGGGGTTCGATCGTTGGCAGGCAACGAAGGGAGGCGGTGCAGGAGCACAAGGGCGAGCGCATGGCGCACGACGTCGTGTGCCGGCACCCCAGAAGCGGTACGAGGGAGATCGCCGGGATGTGGGGTATGGGCGTACTGCCAAGGGCTCGACTGAATGTGCCCGGGTGCGCGACGACAGAGTGGCGAAGGCGGTGTGACGTCGCTTGGGAATGCCGGCGGGCGAATCTATGTGGGACAGGCCTGGTGCAGGTGCTATGCTTGTGCTTGCGCGCGGGGAAAGAGGGAGAGTATCGCCTCGAGGCGACCTCGAGGCCCACGTCAGGTCTGGGATGGGCGTGAGCGGACCGCATACACCCGTCTGGACAAGAGCGCACCTGCACGACACCCTCAGAGGCACAGCATATCCCGTATTCTTCAGTCGGGACACGGCGCATCCGACCCTCGTCGGCTAGTTGGCCTCTCCGACACACGTCGGCGGGTGTATGACCCAGGGAGGGGACGACCGTATGGCCAAGTGACTTCCGACAGGGAGCGAGCATGAACCCTAAGATACCACTAGTGAGCTGTGCATTCAATGGGCGACTGATTTACTGACCGGAACCCAGCTGAGCATGCCCGCGGCCTTCATCATAACGGCCGCAGTGTATAGATCTACTATTCCAAGTCGCCGTCGGGAACCTCGTCAAGCCACAGACAGATTGTCATGATGGTGTGCGGGTGGATCTGGAGCGTTTCAGTGCGGGCGAGCGTGGAGGCGTGATCCTAGGTCCTAGGAATCTGCCAAATGAGGGCGACCAAGCCATGCGGAGGAGCATAGCACGTACCTCAGATACGACCACGACGATCTCAATCATCTCGGCGGCGGCTGTGACATTGCAGAGGAAAGCTAGGGGCATTGTTCAAGTGGAGACGGGAGAGATGAGGGAGAGAGGCAAGCTGTGCTCGCAGCTTCACGCTGGGCGATGACGGAAAACTCAAAGTTTGATATCGGCTCTTGGACGGCCCTCGGGGCGATACCGCCACCCACGCAGAACAAGGCTATCCGCAAAGGGAGGCAGAGGATTTGGAGAAGTGGGAGGCTACAGGCCGGCAACGCACCTGTCTGGACTCACGCCAATATGCCAGCACGGAAATCCCACCGAGACGTCCTACAAACCTTCATCATATAGCTTCCTACACAAGGCGACGTAAAACCTCTCCAGATCTCCCTTTGTCGCCAAATCGCTCTTGACCGAGGCCTTGCGCGCCTGCTCCGCCTCCCTCGCCTCCTTCGCCTCGAGCGCCGCGGAGAGCGACTGCGGCTGTTGCTGCTCCTCGGGCGCGCGCGACGGCACCGAGTCGACGATCCAGTCGAAGACCGCCGAAACCTTCTCCGTGGACGCCTGGACGACGTCGTCGACGAAGCCCTGCTCCTTCGCCTTGGCGGACTGGTCGAGTGCGTCCGCGCGCCGCCCGTCTGAGGGCCGCGTGCGTCCACTCTCCTCGCGCTCGCTGACGGCCGCGCCGGCGTCGCGCGCCTTGCGCTCCTCTTTCTTCCACGCGCGCACCAGGCGGCCCCAGTCGCCCAGGCTCCAGCCCTCGCGCTCCTCCGCAGTGGGGCTCTCGGCGTCCTTCGAGCTGCCCCTCGAGGGCCAGGGCAGGTCAACGCCGAGCTCGAAGCCGCGCGCGCCACGAAGCTCCCAATGATCGACTTCTTCGAGGATCCCGAGGAACTCGCCCCACCGCGCGCTTTGGACAGTGACAAGGCCGTCGTTGCCCCAGCGCTCTCCACCGTCTTCGAAGCGCCACTGTACGCCGAGCCGCGCTCGCTCGCGCTCTTCGTACCCGTCAAGCACCATCTTCGGCAGCCAGAGCGGGTGCCAGATGTTCATGCTGCTTAGCCGTCCTGCGACACTGAAGTAGCGGACCTTCGGGTCGTCGGGTGTATGCGGATTAAAAACGTCGCGGAGGTATGCTGTGCTGAGGTTTGCGTATGCGGGGGAGTCGAGGAGTGAAAGCAAGAGGGTAGTGAACGAGGATGGCAGAGAGCTGAGGGATATCGTGGACTTGGCTGAGCCTTCGCTGTCCTTCTCTTTGCTCTTCTCCTTCTGGAGATTTGCTTCCGCTTGCTCTTGTATGCCCTTCGTCAGGGCCTCGAGCTCCCGTTCTTTCTGGCCCAACTTCCCGATACCGATGTTCGCCTAATTAATGATAATGAGCACTCGGAAGGATGCGCAGAACCGCATATACTCACCGTGCACCAGTCCATGAACGGACTGCCTCTATGCGGGGTCGCCACCGTGGTCAATGATACGGGGGTATATTCTGTAGGCTTGTAGTGGGATATAAGGTGTCGGCAGTCGAGTCCGCCCATTGAATGCGCAAGGAAGTTAATGGATCGTCCCGAGGCGCGTGTCTTCAGCAGCCCGTCCAGGGCCTTGGCGCGAGAGGTGATCGAACCGGTTGCAGGGACGGCAGTGACTATAACCTCGGCGCCGACCTTCTGACGGAGGATGTTGAGGACGTTCATCCAGTACTCTTGACGTAACAAAGGGAATGCGATGGGGCGACGGACGTCGAAGCCGTAGAGACCTGCAAAGGGTGAGCTCGATTTGACAGCTGAACTAAGCAGAACGCACCATGGCAAAGCGCGATGGGGTGTCGAGGGGCGCGAACGGGGTCGTACAAGGCGGGGCTTTGCATGAGGCGGTGGATGACGTCGACAGGCCTGTTTGCTGGCCTCGGGCGGGGCGCAGGTTTCCGCTCGGGCTCTGGGTCACCCTGCGACGAGTTGCCGTCTGTCGCCAGCGCAAATCTCGTACGTGCGGTCCATGGAAGCCAGGCGAGGATCTTGACGGTGGCCGACGAGGCGTTGGGGTCGCTACCTTCGCTGCGCTGGGCGAGGTAGTGGTGGGAGATGGAGAGCGAGGAGACGACGTTCACGAGACGTCGAAAGAGAACGCCGACGGGTGCAGGAAACCATATCGTCTGCATGACATGAGGGGTAGAGGCTCATCGACGTTCAGAACAGAGTCGCCGTCCGGTTACCCCAACGGCTCCGCTGTCTAGAGCGTCTATTAACCCCAAGCGCTGATGCGCCGTGTGATGCGCCCTTCGTCATCCGTGGAGGACCCGACGTCGGTCTTTCTCCTTCTGCCACTCAGTCAGCCACAGAGTAAGCTACGCAAACTAGACACGACAACCATTGACCATATATGGTACGTTAAAGTCATTTATGAGTAGGCGAAGATGGACGGCTGGGGCAACAAGTTGAGTAAATTGTGTTTCTTGACTGCGCAGACAACGGAGAGACTGCCGCGTTCTGCTCATGTTTCTTGACTGCGCAGACAACGGAGAGACTGCCGCGTTCTGCTCACTCCGCGAATAAATCAAGACGTGGATATGCAACAGTCAGTAAATAAGGACCGATTTCTCTAAGTCGTGAGTGTCCCTTTTACGCTGCGAAATTGCGACAAGGAACTCTTTGCTGCGCAGCCAAGCCGATGAGCGAGCCTACAGCACTTACCCCGCGGTCAGCGTAGACGAAGTCCGCTCGATGCTGGCATGATGGCACAAGCAGGTATGTTTTTTTCTCCCATTCTCGGAAGTGGACCCTAGTTGAGATCTGCGCAACTCTGTGCAGAACCCCGTGGGGCCAGGAGCCGCGTGGCGAGCTATCCAGACCGCGACAGCCTCGCATGCCACGAGAGCGACCAGGCGCATACCTCGTGGTTCGTCATATCCTGGTAAATACAGAAAAATGTCCTGACTGCAAGCGAAGAAACCGGTGAGTGTCTTCTGGGATATCATTCGAGCCGTCGATACTATCGCTTTGCTCTAGGTTTACAACTCGTAGGAGCGTCGTCTCCGGCGCGACTGGGACGCCGCTGCAGAAGGTTCTGGCTGTGCATCGGCGCCGTCTTGCACAGCCCTCCAGAAACTCAGTGTCTTTGTGGTTGCACAGCCTCATCGTCTTCGCTGCAGCCAGCGTAGGTTGCTCTGGCCCGACGACCATGGACGGTATTTCCCTAGGTCGTATTTGACTGCATATAAGCCCTCGAATCTTGAGAGAGCTCCTGTCCCCACAGCACACACAAGAATGGAAAGCTTTTCGCGCTTTGCCTGCCCGCCCATCGGCAACGGGTACGACCATGCGTGTTAGCTTTACAGACCTCAGCTTACCCTGAACCTGCAGACAACACCTAGTGGCAATGCCCGAGCCCCACCACTATTCGTCGAGTACGAGTCTTATTCCTACGCTTGCTCAGGTCGATGCGCCAACTAGTGAGCTCGCGCTGCCTCTCTAACACCACTACCCCTCATGCTGATCAATTGCTAGCACCCCGTGTCGTACCACGTGGGATGGCAACCCAACAGACATATTCAGCGTGGACATCCCCTGAAAAGCCTGCGAAGAAGAAGCGCTTGGGATGGCTGAGGTCGCTGCTCTGTTGGCGTCCTTCCGAGCACTGATCATGGAGGCTTCTATATGGTATCCTGGCTGTGCCTCCGGGCATCGCTGCATCGCGCCAGCACCAAGACGTTCGCGACGACCTTAGGCCTGACATGGTATGGCTGTCACCGCGGACACTTGGACTTAGCGTAACAAGCTGCTCGTGGGTCTCCGCGGCGCAGTGCGGCCCGCGAATTGTCTTCTATCCGAATCGATATGCTTTCCTTTCACGAAAATCGGGGACTTATGACGTTATGTTACACTGTAGGTTACCTAGCTGCTATGTTTATGTCTCGCATATACCACGCTCTGTATGCCTTATGAATCGCATGTGGTGCTAGCATATCTGATCCTCGCGCCTGGGAACAGTCCAGTGACAGAGAGTTGTGGCGATCGGATGATTCTAATGAGAAACCCCCCGTGAGAGAAAGAAACCCCTCAATTCCCTTACCGGGAGGGGTTTCTCGCGAAACCCCAGCATCTCCTCTGCTGTGGGGTTTCTGCAACTTTGGCAGGACCT